>OW388289.1:10829819-11172551 GCA_936450465.1 Gibbula magus
TTTTGTTCACACTTCAGCGACACAGGGACAGGAACATTATATTGTGGGTGGAGAATTAATACTCGGTGCATTATTAATAATAAGTATAACAAGTATATACGAACTGAACTAATTTCTGGGAATATTGAAAGAACGTTAATTGATATATGCAACGCCAATAATAATTTTAATTTTTCGTTTAGATGTAGATAGGTTGCGGATTATTGATACATAAAGTACCAATGTTCTTTGATGTTTGATAAAGGACATGGTTTACAAATAATATGTTCTACCAGAGAGAAACATAACATGCTCTAGCACCGATTCAACCCTTCCTTTATGTACTAATATATCATTAATCATCCAAATTTGGCTACAACAGTAGATATCGCTTGTATGAGGTCAAGTGATATCGCTACAATCAGATCGTCATAATCCTATTACATCATCACTTAATGACATCTACAATGCTATGACGTCACTATGTTGATGACATAACAATGCTATGATACATTAATGCTTATGACGTCACTATGCTATGACGTAACTGAGATCACTGCTGAAGAACCTAAATGGCAGTTTTGTGTTTCAGATATGTCATTATTTGGCTAATAATTGTTAAAGAATGATTTTGAATGATAAATAAAATTTCACCCTCGTGTCTGCTGATATAAAATATATCAACAATCGTTGATTAAAGAAAGCCTCGGATATTTGAACTCGTGTTGATATATTTGATATCAGAAGACACTTCAGTGAGATTCTCTATATAATGAAAGAGCTCTTCACATTTCAGATATAGCCATAGTGATAATTGTGTACCAGAGAGTGATAAAAGCCACTCAGCCCACTAACGAAACCCATACTATGACGAAAGCCATACAAGCGCATTTGATGGTCCATCACTGGTCACGACGCTTCCTTTGAGCAGGTTTCGTACCCATTTTTTTTCTCTTGAAACAGATTGAGTTTTACGATTTGTTTCATCTGAGACCAGGGGGTTATGTTTGGCGTCTGGGTCTAAAGAAGCAAAGGAGAATGTGATTCCTGACCCTGCACGGTGATGCAAGTGAGCGCCTGCTACAATCCCCCGGCAACTAATCGATGGAGTCCGCCCATAGAGTTGTCTACTGTCCATGATGTGGTGGAGCACTGTATAGGCTATGTTTAAAGGAAGGGTTTATCTGTAATCAGAGAAGTATTTGATTTAAACATTGATCTATCACTCAGGTTGAAATTTAGTGACTTGGAATGGACGTAAAAGAATGCATCAATGACTTCAATAGTTACAGCTGGAGAGGCGTTTGAGGGTTTCATGAGAACACTTGATTTGAAAGTTCACTGGGAAAAGAAAGTGAAGTTATCATACGTTTCTAACTATTGGAAAAGTTTCACAATAGTTGAATATTTATCCAGAAATGCAATTTTTCATGCATACATACATGTTTAATACATAAGTGGGTGTTTACTTTACGAAATGAACATTAAACGCTAATGGTATCGATAACGTTATCGATAGTATATAAAACTCAGAGGAAAGGTTTATCTACAGTAGGCTGGGGATAACATTTAACCATGTCCAGGTCACTGCTAATCTCTGCATGTGTCATGGAGAAACCTATTTCCAGGCTCTTCATCTTCTCATCGCATTTCTGTGTCCCTAACAACTTTAAATTTCAAACGATATCACCGACTCACTGCTTGAAATCATATCATGCTTGATTACGCTTATTTGGTTTCAGATGCTCTTCATTAAGTTTTAAAAAAACAATCAAACGATAACTATTTTTTTAAACGTGAATTTTTTCCTGCATGTGTTGCACCCAGATTTCAAACGGTGGCGCACCGAGAATCCGGGAAGACATAAGACATCCCGGATGAGTTAATTCCTTATACATGACAGAAAAGTAGATTAAATTTGTTCAAGTTTTCTCTTTAAGACAAGGATTGGTCTGAACATTGCCACGGAGTCAAGGGACATCGTTATGAAAATTCAAACCCTTTCATCCTGTGCTTTGCATTAATTAATGCCAGTCATATGTAAATGTTTATGGCGTCGAGGCGATGTGTACACGTCAATAGTATAAGTAATTGATCGTTAAGGCCCCAGTTCATATCTAACAAACCATTTTAGTTAATTGACTAACAAACTACAGGGGTTAAGGTAGTTTGGTGTAACGCGTATATTTTATTGAATAATAAAGATTCTAGAAGTATACATAAGTAAAATATGTATGTCTTTTTTTAAATGGAAGTTTATCTATTTATGTGAAGGCCAAAGCAGCAATTGGACGGCTGGAATAATGTTAAAGAACATGCGTGTATTCATGCTGAATTCAGCTGGTCCATATCGTCCATACAACTCGTTTTAATCGGTATGCAAATCATCGATCGATGTACATGGTAGGAAATTTCAATATTTTATTGAGTAGAAGTAGAACATTTGCAAGAAACAAATTGAAGTCGAAAGTGTTTACATGTGTACTATAAACAAGAACTTATACACAAGTACACTGACTGATGTTACTAGGGTATGCGAACTGTCACGTTATTGTCATCAGCCTTTCAACCATCGCTCGAAAAAGTTAAGCAGCCTCAAGAGATAGTATACTTCCTAATTTCTTTTTTTAATGAATATGAAGGATAGTGAAAACGTAATGATAATGATAAGAAGTATTTTTTCTATGGAGTTGTCATTGTTAGATTTGCATATCCTTGTATATTTGTGTATTTGTTCATTAACACTGTTTTGCAAGCACATTATAATTAATATGATTGTTTTTTTTTCAACCGATGCGATGTATTATAGTATTTCGATTTAAAATAGTTTGCTCTAAAACCCCTTAAGAGTGAACAACGTAAAACAAATCAATTTCCATTAACGAGTTGTCTCCCGTGTACACTGTAAAAATCGTGTTTAGCATATAAACATAATACTAAGCGCGTATCTTGTCCTGTTTTTTTTACACGTTTAGACCCATAAACACGTTTAGCTACCTGAATGTGTTTAGGAATGTGTTTAGCAACTAATCACGTTTAGCTACTTAAACACGTTTATTAATGTGCTTAGTAACTAAACACATTCCTAAACACAATAAGGTATCGAAACGTGTTTAGGGGTATAAACGCGTAAAAAAAACAGGACAAGATACGTGCTTAGTATTATGTTTAGCTTTTCAACACAAAACCACACTCTCAAGCACCCCTGAAAATAAAAGCATTGCAACTGTACATAATATTTACTCAATAAATGAAGACCAATGTTATATCTTGTAGTTCAATCTTACACACGGTCATCGCCAAAAATTTAAAGCGCTTACTAAAGCTTATATAAGAGCATTTAAAATATAAGTGTATGATACAAGAAATAACTTTGGTCTGCATCAGCTTTTTTAAGAAAATAATGACACAAAATCAGGAATTTCTCGAAAAGGTTTATTTAAAATTATTTATAAAATAACCATATACACCAATACAGTCATCGATTTCACCAAATATTTAATTTATAAAATAATCATTATTCTCATAATATACATGGTAAAGAAGGTGTCTACAGATAATATAGTTATGCCTGAACAATGTTCATTTGGCAGTTAAATTTTTCAGACACAAATATTTTAAAAGTGGTTTTAGAATCAAGGCAATTTAGCAACATTCTAATCCTTATTACTAATGTTTAACATTAATGAGTTTCTGCATATGAAGTAATAACTAAATAAATCCTTTGAAATAAGTTTGGGTGTTTTCAACATAGTATCTTCACAGCATAAGAATCCTTTTTTTTTTGAAAAAAGAAAAAAGGTTAATGCTCATACCCTTTGTTCTGGAGAAAACTTGTTATAGTTATATATATGTGTGTTTACAAAGCTTTTGCAGTTTCCTCCCTTTAAACGATATGTATAAGTCAAAGGATTTGGAAAGGTAGTTGAGATTCAGGATGGTCTTTTGTAAACTGCATTTTATGTCCTTTGGCATCCTTCACCTGAAACATGAATGAAGAAAATTTTAGTTTACCATCGAAATGCCACATGACAAAAATAACACATTAGATGAACATATCCAGTCTCCTGAAAACACTTTAACAAATGAAGTAAAGTGTAACATGTTATGGAATAAATCAATTGAGTATATACAAAAGGTTGTTGTGAAAAATTAACTGAAATAAAATTAAGTGATCAATCAGTAAAAACTGTCATTATTTTAGTGGGACTTCAACGTTTTGTAATCACTGATCCTGTCAGTTCTGGTTTCCTACTAAAAGGGCAAAAATAAGTCACAAAAGAGTCAAAAATTAAATGGCAGATACAATAATTTTTGTTACCAAAATATATTCATACAATAGTTGTGTATGTGTGCTAGTCTTTAAATATAAAGGAATTTGGTTCAATATTTACTCACCACAATGCTAACAGTTTCTTGTATTTCTTCATCAAAGCATCTTTCTTGTCAAGGCAGACTGTCATCAGGAAAATTCCTTCTCCAACTGCATAACATAGATACATCTAAATATACTGGTCTGGTCCTTAATGAGCTATATGAGCATCAACCAAGTATTTAATGAACATATTGTCATATGCTTCTTTCAGGACTTATTTTAGCAAATACAATTGTTAAACATCTACACCCTTATTACACATCTTAATTCATGTAATTCAACACAACCAGTTACACTAATAAAAACCTCACTACAATGGAATTCGATAGTAACATGTGGTTTATGGATATTACTTCATGTTAGATCTATAAACCTTTTCAGATCTCTCATATATTCTCATTTATATAAATAACAAATATTACTAAAATATATATGTACTGTTGGTGCTCAGCATATACTATACGTACGTTAAATGACTCATTACAAACTCATGTGACAAATGAAAACAACATAGAAAGCAATCGGACGACGTTGTGAAATCTCAAATGAACTTACCTTTCAAAGTCTTGATTGGAACCATGATTGTGTCGTTCAGGGAACATAGATAAATATATTCGCAGTAGCATCAACTCTTGGCTTCATGTGCACTTCGAATGACCAGAAACGTGTGCATCAACAACGTGTAAATAGACAAAGAGGATGCTGGCGAAATATGGCGGCCACAGGTATACACATCTGTTCTTAATTAACTCTCCCGCCCAAACTGACCAATGTAACCCGACCCATTGGGAAAATTCTGAAACATGTTTAGGAAAGTGTTTAGCCACTGGTGTAATGTCTGTCTAAACACGTTTAGAAATGTGTTTAAAAGCTATTCATGTTTAAATAACAGATGTAATATCGTTCTTGTGTTTAGCCATTAAGCACTATCCTAAACATGTGGAGCATTAAACATGTAACGGTGGTGTTTAATTGCTAAACACGATTTTTACAGTGTATGGAATGTACCGAGTATATTCTGAGTAAAAGTTGGCTATCCTCTGGTAGCTATCTTTATTTTTGAATTTCATTTGAGTGTATTTACCTCATTCATAAAATATTTCTGAAAGTTGTGATTGATTGTGAATTACTACATATTACTTAGAGATTATTGTTCTGTTTAATTTCATACCAGTGGTGAAATATCTTTGTAGTCAAACATAAATGACTTATGATAGGAAAATACATCTTCCTTTGAGAGAAACCTTTCTGGTGTCACATGGCGGCGCCACTTGTCAACAAATGGTGAATTGACATTTTATTTTATTTAGTTTCAGGACATTTTTCTTGACACTTATGCCACTTTCAAAAAAGTATTAAAATGTTAATATGTACTTGAATGTATTGAAAAATATTGTATAATAATTAATGTGTGACATGTTGTGGTTAAAACATATGAAATAAAGATAGGACAGATTTCTGACGTTGCACGTACCGAGGAAATTAAAGATGACATTATATCGTTACTCGGTAATGTCACGTGTTTCCAGCAACGGTTTCCAAAGCTATTCTTAAACAAAGAAAAAACAACAAATAATAGGACTAAGAAAGAGCTTGATGATATTTGGTCGCACTGTTAGTTGTTGGAACAGGGGCTAACTATCGGGGGTATGTACTTTATTCTATCGCACAGAAAGCCAAGTAAAAAGGACCGATTGCATCCCGGGCGAGCTCCGTTATTCTCCTCGGGACGAGACGGCTTCCGGCAAAATTAAAGAAAAACTTAGTGCCATGAAGAGTTTAGGGTAAACAAAGCGCTACAGCTATTTGTCAGGTTGTTACTCAATTCCAGCTTAAATTGCTTTTGTAATTGCATTTCTCGAATGCAAGCATTTCATTTGCAGTATCGCCTATAATTGTAAAAACTTCTGTCTTCACTTAGTGCACAAAAAATGAATTAATGAGACATTTCATCGATAAAGTAATTCAAGAAACATGTGTTCTCTCTATTGTTGCAGAGAGCGCCGGAGACAGTCAATATAGATGGGCGGGCTGAGAGATGAAAAAATAGCCATTCTTTTGCGACGTCATTACATTTTCATTGAAGAGGTCAAAATACGATACCCTTTGCGTGAATGGGATTTCAATTAGAAGTTTTAAAAAGGCAATTGAATTCATTTTTAAAAATGTTGTGCCAGCTGTAGAGAATGAAATAAAGTTTACCATTGGATTTTCAATGGAACATTTTCGAAAATTATAGAATCGCGGTAATGACGAAAATATTCAACTAATGTTATAATAATGAGATACATAGATAACTTCTCAATCTTGATATTTACCTAAAATAATGCAGATATAAAGTTCTATTTGGTTTATAATAAAAAGGATGGAAGAGAACGCCCATCGACCAAGCAGTACACATACATTTGATTCGAGTTCACAAACTATACATTACTTTGTAACAAAGACTATGACAATGAATAATCTTTTAACTCGTTGACAGTCTGATTTGGTCCAATGTTCATTTTAAATAATTATGGCATAGCCTTTGGTGTAGGCATCTTATTATATGCATTCAAGAAACAACTTGTATTACAGTGATATTAATGGAATTCAATTCACTAGTGGGCGATATTCCAGATAAAACTGTAACGAGTAACAACAATACAACGATTATGAATTTAAGAACCTATAATAAACGCATGAGTGAAATGGACATTTGTTATATTGTAATTTAACAAATTAAATAATGAAAACAAATAAGAACGTCGCGAATTTCCGTGACAGAACTTTGGTATGGTTATTACAGAGGTAATTAGAGCACGTATCAAAGAAATACACGCATTCATGTAAAAACCAACTTATTATTAACTGTATATCTCACTATCGTGTATTTAGCGAAATCAATCGCCCCCCTCAACGTTTGATGGCTCAATTCCGTCGTATTTTTCTCCATTGATATTTGATTATTACATGTTTCCCCCATGCAAACGTGACTGTTACTCGTCGATATCTGCAATTACTGAAAAGTCATTTTCAATCAACGCCAACTTGCACTCGTTTCCTAGCGGCTTCTGGTTCTGATTGTGACGGTGCATTTGTATTATAGCGATACAGACGAAACTGCCGTGGCATGAACAAATCCCAAACCTCGAGATGCGTGAGGCTCCTAATCCTCTTAAATCAGCTCATGTTCCCGACACGTCTTATGCGTTGAAGACTCACCGGACCTTCCCCACGCTCCTAACGCGCCGTCCCGAGGGAGTCGCTGCCCACGTGGCCTGGTGTGCTTACATTGACAAAGTTTAATTGAGGAAGCACGGAACAGATCGTCTTGTAATAGGAGACCAGGGTAATAATGGCGTACAAATATGCTCAACGAATTTCAATCTCTTAATCACATTTTGAATCTCCCGGCGCCTTAGTTTGAGGCCCTCCTTCGACCTTATCTACAGGAGTCACGGTTGTTTATATATCCGCGGTCTCTATTTCAAGGATAAAATCTCATCTGTAAGGTAATGATTGAATTTGCTGTGGACGGCAGATAGATATTACGTGATTAAATTACATATTCATATTTCTGATTGATCGGGCGCCAAGGGGTCGTTACATACTTTTGCCATTTGCAACCGAAAGGTGACGAACTAAAGCAAGATCTTGAAATTGCGTCTCGGAAGGGATAGGGAGACAGCGGTGTCTTAAAGTTTAGGTAGCGGATAGTCAATGACATATATCTTGTCTATATTTTAAATTTTCGGAGCAAGCAGGAAATCAAGGGTGGGTTTAGAAGTCATTTACAGAGAAAATCGAATGAGGATGATAGCAGTCAAGAAATATGAATATATCTCTAAAATAACGGGAACTGTGTATATTTTCTATCTCTTGAGAATATTCTGTGAGGAGATTTATATTTGCGTTGAACTTAAAATATATCTATAAATGTGATATCTCCTCAAAATGTTTGATAACATATCGCGTTTTGTGAAACTGAGAGCGTATGTACAGTAGTCTATGACATCTACTCTTGTAACTCCCTGCGTTCATTGTTGACAACTTCTACCCCCTGGCTCTCTACTATTAAATACACACATCCCCTCTGCGCAAAAGCTTGACACAATAGCTCGGACAAATTACCAGCCTGATGCCAACATTGACAGAAGACAAGCCATTACCATGGGCACATCCTTGGAACGTATATTGTCCAAGCTTGTCCACATCCGGCTTCCAGCCGATGGCTATTATGAAAGCTGACTGAAGATGGCCAGAGGCCTTCTGTTTACGGGGCGAGCTGTCAAGGGCGTCTGGCTCTATCATGTACCTTTACTACGCCATCATGCTCCGATGCCAAAATACGACAGGAAGGCAGATAAGTTTACATATATCAGTACATATCTAAATGACTTCTATGAAATGCTGTCTTAATAGGCGGAATCTCGACTAGAAGCGGACACGAGATGCTCTATACCTGTAAACCGATCATTCTCACTCAACAGAAATATAACTCCTTGTCTCCCCGGCAGTTTAGCGAGTAGGTCATCGTCGATTGTGCTCTCAGAGTCTAATTATTCCTAATTCAACAAGCCTAGCATGTCATTATGGGAATGTATAGTTACATACGTACACCTCGTAGATCAAAGACGTTCGTGTTATTGAATGTCCCGGAACTAGTATGCACGGTGTGTGAGTGAGCGTGATCCGTTCTGTAGTTCCAGTCGATAATATCAGCCTATACACATCACGCATCTATGAATACTTCCACGTATTTATCAATATTTTCTTTTATGCACCGGTATTTTTATATGTCTGTCTCATGCAGATGCATAATCAATGCGAGAGAGAAGCTTCTACTCAACGTCACCATTACTCACAATTGCGTGTTTTCTTATCACCAATTACATTCCTTCGAATAATTGTGAACAGGATGTAATTTTCTAGGGTAAGGAATTGTTACACATTAAGATATATATTAAGTGATGTATTCACATCTTGCCGCTTGATAACCCATTGATTACGTTATAGTAGATATATGAGTTTGCAATTGGACTTTCTTCGGAGTTTACGAAATGTATCTGAGGGGCGTTGTAATAGCTTACATGAACATGTTTGTGTTTTAATCTGGGCAGCTATTTCCATTTTGGTCAGTAATATAATATCATTGTTAAAGGCGCTGTAGCAGGATTTTTCTTACTGAAATAGTGTTCTCACAAACATATAAATAAGTGCTAGCCATGCGAATCCATGTTCTATCGAGCGACCATTTTAATGTGTTCACATTAAAACGGCCTCTCGTAGGTAGTTCAAGTGACTGATGTGGAGATACCGAAACACCCAGAGTAGAGTTTTAAATATGGTACAATGATGGAATGGTCAACCATCTGGCTATATGAACAGATCTACAAATCTACCTCTCACACTCAAGACACCGAAGAGTTACACACCACTGTCGCTTTATACGTCGCACTATTGTCTTCGTATACCGATAGCCGTTTTCTTTTGTCGTGTAATGGCATGTTTTACCAATTGACGTACCGATATATTGCAGAAATTTTAAGAATAAAAGGCAACTTTGCGAACACATTAAATGCAAAAAACGTGGGACGGCGCCTATAACTCTTTGCTAGTTTAAATAACACTTACTAAGCATGCACATAACAGGTACACGTGTTTGTACACAAGTTATATTGTACATGTAGTGTTCCATTGATCACAGTAATGCTCTTGTTGCATGTTATGAAACAACAGTTAACATCATTGATTAATATTATGTATATTCTAAAGAACAACATTATATGATGGAAATAAGATTTCCTTTGTGGAAAGTATTACGCCTTTGAATTATTATATTCACGTACCATTGAAAGCAAATTAAGATAAACTTCCCCATTAAGTCATTATCATCTTGTCCTAGAAAGTGAACCTAACACTATTCGTGAAGTACTATGTAACAGAAACCTAGCGTTTCAACCTCTTTGAAGTATGTTGCCTCTACAATATATAGGCGAACGTAACGATTTTCGCAAAAAGACCATTGCATACAGCAACACTCTTTATTTACCCTAAGGTAATCGAAAATTATATTCTTACAGTATAAAAATATATAAAATCTTCGTAAAGTATCTTGTCAAAATAAATGCAGGTAACCTTCTTCTTAATCTATAGTGTTAACGTTACCGGGGATATATTAAAACATTGTATTTTCGTACATGTACAATGTATAGTAAGCAAACGTCCTTCGTAAATATATATGAAAGGTTGGATGAAAGTTGTGGACACTTACAGTTTCAGAGATGTTTTCAATACAGTGAAGTGTTCAAGCTATTGCTGAATTATCCATTAAGCAAATAAATGTTGACATTACTCTATTTCTCTATTGCTGATTGCTGTTTATATTGCAATACATTAGAACTATTTATAGGTTTGCCATCCTGCCTTTTATGTGTCCATGTATGTTACAAAATTCACATTAAGGTCTAAATCCCCAAAAACATACCTGATTATGGTTCAAAATATCCCAAGTCTGGGGGAGCTTGTATATATATTATATATAGTTTCTGAGATAGGATCTTGATAAATGACATTTTCATAAACCTATTTTTCACTGGAAACCAAATACAATAGAAAACACATATCAGTCTAACCCACACAAGCAACATTAGTCTAATCCTCACAAGCAACATCTATGGTTGACTTGTGACGCAGATTTGATTAAGCTAGCACTTAGAGAGATATGCTCATTGAATCTCTCATTGAGCCACTGTTAAAGTCAGGTTTATAAAGTATATACAAAATGTATGAAGGTATGATCCCCACAGGGCACATCTAGGATAATGTTTGACATGTGAACCAAGTTCGAGGGAGCTAGCCTGTATAATTTTGGAGAGTCTTAAAAAGGTTTATCACCCAAAACTGTGTTCCACAGGAGATATCGCTTGTGTGAAATCAAGCGGTATCTCCTATAGTAGATATCGTTTTGGCAGTAGATTATGCACAATGCCCTGTCATCGTCAACTATATGACACAATGCTTTTACATCATCGAGTAATGACATCATAATGATATGACGTCACAAACATGATGACTTCACAATGCTATGACCTCACCCCACTGAAAGACAAATGAGCGGAGATGTGCTTTTTCACTTAAACGTAATAATAATTATGGATGATAGATAGAATCTCACCCTCGTGTCTTCTGGTACCAAATATATTAACACTCGTTGATAAAAGAAGACAAATATCCTCGGTAAGACTCGGATATTTATGTTATCAACGTTTATCAACTCGTGTTGACATATTTGATATCAGAAGAGACTTGAGTCAAGTAAGACACATTTACATGTACTTTTTATCGTTAAGTCAAAAGGTGGTTCTTCACGGTTCATGAAATACTGCATTACCAAAGTTTCGAAAGTGGTTAATGTATTTTGATGACCTTGAAAATATTCTTCAATGTCGCTAACGTGGACTGGTGTCTGCGTAATGCAACAATGAAGGATATCATGGAATCTGAAGATATTGGGAGCTACGGCTTATGAGATATCGCGTTATCAGCATTTTGACCTTGAAAACAAACTTAAGTCATTGTCAACTTGTAGATTCGTTGTGTCTGCATAATCCGCAAGTAAATATGCTGTCACCAATCTCCAGACATTGGCTATAACGGTTCACGAGCTACCGGTTCACCAAAGATGACGTGCGTTTGCATAATCAGCCAATATAAACTGTAACATATTTGAAGACATTTGGTACAATGGTTAACCAGATATAGCTCTAACAAGCATGCGACCTTGACAATTTAGTCAAGATCATAAACTGTGACCTGTGTCTGCGTAATCTGTCAATATAGGCTATCACCACATTTGAAGACATAGGGTACTAGGAGTCATGAATATGGCGTTAACAACAGTTTGAAAAGTGGTCAAAGCGTTGTTGTCACCTGGTGTCTGATCAGTAATCCGCCAATGAACAATGTGATATATCACCATGTGAAGACATTGGATACTCTGGTGAATGAGTTATCGCGTTAAATAGAGTATGAAAAGGAGTAAAAGTTTCATGGTGACTTTGAAATAAGGTAATGGTCCACCAAATCGACTGGCATTTGCGTCGTCCTCCAATGTAGTCTGTCACCAAATTTGAAGACTTTGGGGGCGAAATTTCGCAAGATATCGCGTTGGAAGATAGGAAAAGTTTTCAAAGCATCATTGTTACCTTGAAAATAAGGTCAAGGTCATCAATATCGACTGGTGTCTGCATTATTCCCCATTGAAGAATGACAATGTTTAAAGTTTGTTTCCTCGGAAATGGCAAAACGTCGAATTCATAGATGTTGTACATGCAGGTTAAACCTCCAAAAGGGATGATAATTGGCGAATATATTCAGCTAGGATATGAGATATGCTCCCAACACAATTTCGGGACGGGCAGAATGAACGTTATATACCTCACCATACGCTGTAAGGTTTGAGGTATATCTATTCTTCGGTGATTGAGACCTATCCGTAAATTATCCCCAAACCTTCAAAGGTGTCTATGCAATTACAAAAATGTACAAGCCACTGTGTTCCATTGTCGAGGAATTGGAGAATATAACATATTCAACACGTTGAACATCCATAACTGAGTTTGCATTCGTCATTTCTAACTTTAAAATGATCGTATATCGCGTTTAACACGTGCATACCGATCAAGCTATTAAATGCATACTCCCTTAAATAACACAATGAATAACGATAATTGAATGAAAACCAAATATATGTCTAAAAATGACCCAGAATGATTATCGATATTTTTATATTCTTACCCAAATGGTTGCCTGGCATGTCTGCCGGTGTAGTTTTAGCAAACCAAGATGGTCAAATTACCGTATGGTGGTTTTCTACAAGAAGAGGCCACCCATCGGCGTCATTGGGTAATCATTCTGTCATTCCGGTTTATATCTTGTATTGCAGTCTGCAACCTTATCACGCTATCTCTCTGCTTTTCGTTACACTAGAAACCTAGAAATTGTTATTTTGGATTACTTGAATATTTTAGTATGTCGAACCGTCAGAGCAGTGACCACACTGTGCGAAATAGAACAGGTAATCAGCGGTATGGTTAAGTGGAAAGGTGTTACCATGTTACCATTAGCATTTTCCTGAACTCCAACTTACAAATCGATATTTTTACCACCCCCAAACGAGGTCGCCAGCAATATGTTAGTTTTATGTATGCTATTATGAACTATGCTAACTCCTTGGTAGTGGTATATGGATCTATACCAAAACGGTAAAGGCGCTGTAGCACGATTTTCCTGCTAAAATAAAGTGATCTCACAAAATTATAAATACGTGTTACCAATGGCTAAATAATACTACCGAATCATGAAATTAGTTCTAAAACGAATCTACATGGTTTTGTTAAGCCGTGCGAGTCCCGTCGAGCGACCATTTCAAGGTGTTCAAATTAACATGGATTCCGATACCTAAACCCTCAGAGAAGAGTTTTAAATATGGTACAATGATGGAATGGTCAACCATCTTGCTGTCTGAACTCTCAAATTTGCATGAGACCTACAAATCTTCCTCTCACACTGAAGACTTTCACACCACTGTCGCTTCATTTTCTAAAGATACAGCTCGTGGGTCGTGTAATGAGATGTTTTACCCTCCAAAGTAACAATTTCGAATATATTGTAAAAACCTGTTCACGTGTTCTCTATAGGAACAACTGCTATACTGTCTCTTAAACAGTTAAACACTATGTCAGATTAATCTAAAACAATAATTAATCCTACATTATAATTTTACAGACTGATGGTTCTAAAACTCTTAAATTATCCCTGTTTATTCTGCATGAATATGCTCAGAGGACTTCATGCACAAAAGATCACATACCAGTTTGTATTCTACTAAAGTTTTCAGAAAACTTGAATTTGTCGTTTTGTTAAAATAGACTCACTAGCCGAAAGCTATACAGCTCTAAGCACCACGGAACGAACATATAACATTCGCTATTCCACATTATTGATATAGAACTTGACCAGTACGCTAAATCTGTTTGAATCCAATCTGAAGATATATAGCTCGCTGGATGATACACAACAATTCAATCACACTGGTCTAGACACCAGGTGGGAATCCATATAGCCTATACAGTTTTCATATACAAGCTGGTTCAATACATCGAGCTCATGTCAACGTTTCTAATACACAGAACTACCCCTTATATTATAGGATTGGTCTCTTGATATCACCATCATTTCAACTTTGACCTCACACAGCTCATACATTTACTTTAAAAATTTAATGTGCTTCAGTCCGTTCGTCCGTATCATTGGCATGTTAACAACATTGTTTAAGGTGAGGTGAGGTGAGGCGAGTTAGGGTTTCAAGAGTACTTCTCTGATATCGCGGATGCTAGTATTACATGTAAAGCAAGGAGAAAGCCCGCAACGCCATGTGGCTATGCATTGCGGTGATCCGTTGTTTAAATAAGGATTCTTAACATATGTGAATCTAGCATAACATCACAATAGACTGTGGTGACACTTAGGTTTTCGCTGACTGTTTACGTCTTTGTTTCTCAAAGGTAACTTTTTTCGATGCTGAGATGTCAATCTAAACCAATACTATACTACATGTATGCAAACTTAGATTGCTATAGACAAACATGTGCATATTGGGTCAATCGTAGATCTAATTTCTAGTATACATTTCTTTTAACTTATAAGGATACTTTACTTATAGCATAACTACTGATCAATGTTTATGCTGTAAATGTAAATGATTTGTATGATGGACATGTGTCACACTTTCACGAAATAAATACTTAGCACTTTGGGTCGAAGTTAAACACCCACTGACTGTTTTGATGCCAGTATTTTTGCTTACTGACATGACCATAATCTGGTCGCTTCTGTACACACCTCTACCCTTCTAACCATTGCTAAGAATCATTGTTAAATACAACTATTTGTGATTGCACTGATAATTCTTTTTTAAAAGTGGAAATAAAATAGAAAATATTACTTAACAATGAACAAAGAATGAATGGACATAAACTTCTCTTGTTTTTCTTGTGACACCGAAACGAGATTCGGGACTTAGTTATCATCTTTAATAAAGCTATACACAGAATGTTGTTGAGTTTTTATACACATGAAATAAAATTAAAGATTATTCATTTCAAATTTACATCCATACATGGTGAGAAAAGAGCATTCAATTGCTATTGATTTCAATATATTAACTGATATAGTGACAAGCCGTTGTTGAGGTTTACACTGCAAGATGATATTCAATTTCGCTGCCATTTATTACATAAAAATCAATAATGTAGCGCTTTTGGCAATGCTAGGTAAATATACACTGCTATATAGATTAATGCATACATAAACTCAATATAACCCGGAATCTCCGATTAGAGGGCATAACAACCTATATTATTATCAGGGATCTATTCAAACTTTTATTAAACTATTTGACATTGGAGGCCCTTAGTACTTTTTGCACATGCAGTATATAAATACAGCATTATTAGATATTACGCAAACACCCATGGTACTTAGATGATGAATGATACACATCGTGCAAGTCAGTGTAAATCGTCTTATTTTCATGGTTACTTCATGCGTTTTAAGATGCTCATAATATGGCAAACTCCATTCATTAAAACAAATTCACCCTGAAGAGAAATGCTAAGATTACAGTATCAAGGTTCAGAGAAATATCAAAATGGGCATTTATTGATAGCCAACATTCTTGGAATTAATTTAATAACTGAATATTATATGGCATTTGGCCGTTCTCCAAAGATCGATAATTGAAATTCATAGGAATCGAGTAAGATTAAATATCCGAGAAATCCTTTTACTTACCAAAATTTGACGGGCAGGAAAGCAACTAAGTATTATGGATTGACATAATAAAATAAGACTTTTCACTACTTACAAAATTGACATTATCTGCGCCTTATCTTACTTTGTCTTGGTTCTTCTTAAAATCAATTGAATTAATGGAATATAGAAATTTCGTGTATGCATAGCTTTGATCATCGACAGATGCTTTTAAGGATTGCTCATGCTGCTTTGAAGACCAGAAACATTGCAGACTAGCCGTTTTCTGAGCATATTCATATTGAATGATGTTGGATGGTGTTTCACATTTTGCATTTCAAATTTGATCTTTGGAACCTTTAACTACGCATCAAGGTAATCGTGACCTGAATATTATGTTACAGACTGGAAGTCGAGGGTCAACATGGTCAAGTTTGCTTTGGGAAGGTAACCCCAATTGGTTGCTCCAATGATGGACGTGTCCTACCTACCAGAAGGGCTCGTCGTCCATAGATGCATAGATGGGACTAATATCAGAATGTAGAAAGTGATGCCTTACTCGGAATATCGTGAATGTGAGAAGTAACTCTCGGCTGATCATCGGTAAAGAAAACACATAAGGCTCTCACCTGTTCAAGCCACACGTTGATTGTTAGCACCTGGTTCACTTCATCCTGCCAAGATAAAAGATTTCAATCAGTAAAATAAAAATATACAAAGTATCATCAGCAGAGCTCCGTTATTTATTACACGAGTTCATACATAATTTAAACTTCGTCTCAGGTTTATGTTCATGCAAGTGACTTAGTACTTACATGTACCATCATTTGAGTGCATTAAACTATGAAACAACATTTCAACATATTTCATTGATAAGAAATTGTTATTCGTTCTTGACAAAACAAGAAATCACTGTAATTAAAATTCCTCATTGATTGAGACTAAGTACATGTACATTGAAAAACACAATTTCACTGCATTCTCAACATATGACAATAATGTTTCATAATAAAATTAAATTAAAATTAAATAAACACATATTCTATTTTCGAATTAGAACACATCGGAAATGCCTAAATAAGAAAGGCTTATGTACACTGCGTGTAGATTTCGTGAATATATATTATATACAAATCTGTATTCTTTTTCGGATTCAAAACATGACGTCTTCTTGGGAGAAGGCCCATATTATTTCCCCGGAAGCATGAACATAAAATAGCAAAATGCAGTTTATATTGCCTTATCGATACACGTACAATTATGAAATCATAGTGAACGCCTCGACTTCTGATCCAGAGACGAACAACACGAAAGCACGAACAAGTCTCATTTCTATATTTCTATCAACTTCGTTGTGCCGACGGTGTCAAACTCTCTGTGCGAGGCAGTTGAATATAATATTTGTCATCTTTTCATCTAGGTTTTCAAAGTTTATGATATTTCATAAAAACCTAGTATCAAGGCTTGCAAAGCTTCTTGCGTACCTTGACTTCTAATAACATTCATTGTTCCGATTAAGGCAGGGTAATTAAACCAATGTCGCCACTGTATACATGGGTATCATGTCGGGCATCATGACGAGTTGCGCTGGGCACTGTACATCGATTTGCATAATTTTTGCGCAGGACTTTATTTTGTTATCCTCGTCTTTTTATCGCGCATGAACCAATATAAACATTCCATATATACTAAATCAGACCTAAACAAATATTGATTTCAATCATTTTGAAATTTCTTTTAAAAAGAAGAAGAATAACAGAGAGAGAGACTTCGTGATGATTTTTTTTGTTTCAGTTCTACGATTACATTTATCTCGTTTAAAGTTGTTTGGCTTTTAAGTGTCTTTAAAACATCAATGCCAACTTTGAGGCGCCAACAACCCCACAGGACACTGATTTAGAGAGCAGAAACATCATGGCCAGCATCAGGGAATACCACTTACATGATCTGTGATGGTTAAAGATAAACAAAGCTTTTAGCTTGAGGTGAGAAGTCGCTACGTGTCAAACCTATGACCGCTTCAGCAGCTTAAACAACTACTCGGTGTGAACATTCTTCCAATAGACAACAGCTAATTTCGCCCTGGGAAGAAAAAAATGTCAAATGAACTAAACGCCCCAAGAGAGACGGGATTGATAATAATGTTAGCGATGTTGCCGCGTTTACCTTAGGAACTAATCCATCAAAGTGTATTGGAATTAAAAGTACTAAGTGAAATCATTTAAAGAAACAATTTTCAAAACATGCGAACCAATTTCATTTCAATTTCAACGCTAATTCAATGATATAACCGTGACCGTCTTTTCAGAGACAAAATGTCTCTACTTTTGTTAACAACTTTAATCAAAATAACTTCGCAGAGCACAAAACACCGGACTTCGATCAACGTTTAGAAATTGTTTTACTTTGTCAGAGCGTAAGACTTTCGTCATATTAAAGGCAATGGACGTCTGTTGAATAGAGGCTATACGTAACAAGTGGCTTACTGGTGTATAACAATGCGTTATCAATCAAGAAAAGGAAATTGACACTGCGAGTCTGACTACAGCAAACAAACTTCCGGCGTGGTCTGGCAAGCTGAACAGAGAGTGGCATTATTACAGCTCCTGGCTCTGTCCTGCATGTGCCTGGACTCATTCATGGTCCCGGAACATTGGGGCCATATGCTTGGATCAAGTCACGTTAAGTGGCTGGAGCAGTGTTCAAGCAGTAATCATCATTTAGCACTAGACCGTTTTAGACAAAAAGAAAATAGTAAGACGAAACTATCCAATTGTATGTAAATTTAAGTTTAAAAGTGGCATAAATTCACATGCAAACACGTGCAATTAAATACATTTATATTTCTATGCCAGCTCTCTGATGATACGTGTCACATGTGAAATAAAGTTGTCTCTCTGTTACTCTAAAATGATTGTGCAATTTTATAAAATTTTACGTATAGATTCATGTCAATGTCACACATACGCACTTAAAGTCAATATTCATATCTCAACGCTATATGCCCTTTCAATATCCACAACACTAGATCTGTTTACGGTAAACAGATTCAATACAATTATGACATCACGATAATCAATAATACTTTGCGTTAAATTGAACCAAGAAGTCAGCTGTAGCCATGTCGTTACGGTTGACTGATTGAGAGATCTATTGATAAAGTGTCGACCAAAAGTCACACGCGTTGCGGTATATCCTGAGGTTTTTCAGTGGTTATTACGTGCAATAATTTCTCTGTTTTGGTCGTGTGAATGAATCATTATACTATCAATAATGTTGAGATATATTCAGTAATGCCAACTTAAAACTACACATTCTTATATTTGTTCAATGTAACCTCTCATTTTCATTGACTCAGGACCTGACACGTTTAATTGTGATGGACATGGCTTCTGTATTTCTCTGATATCAAGGCTTCTAGTACTAGTTCTATTGCAGAGAAAAAGGAGTGCGGAGATAGGAGATAAACCTACTGTGTTAGAACATCAGAGACATGTTATACTACTGGATGGGACCATTTTTGCTGAACTCAGCTAAGCAGAGGGAATTGTGCCACACCAATAATGCAACATTTTAGCGACGTCTGAACACAGCACTATGGGTGTACCACATGAAAGAACAAATGGTGCTACGCTGTACGTCTGGTATGTGTATATGATGAATCTTGATTAAAGTATTCCTGAATAATCTCCAAGTTTTGCTGAAATGAATTTACACATGCAGACTGATTCATATGATATACAAATGTTCGAATCTTTCACGTACATGTAGTACTTATTTAGCAGTGTAGTTTACCTGAATATAACCGTATTTATTTATGTCTGTCTACAGATTGACAAGACATGACACACATTGGTATAAAGTGATTTTTTACAGGGCAATGTTACCATCAGGGTTAACGTTATGAATGTGTAGACAAATATGTGAGATATAATTCATAAACATGGCAACTTGTTAAAGAAAATGATAAACCTGATGGAAAAACATTATTCAACAACACAATGAATTTGATTGAAAACGACATCTTCATTCTGTATGTGACACAGAACTTAAATATTGTCATAAGATTCACTTTTCAAGATTTACACAAAGTTTACAGTTAAATGAACGTAGGAGTGGTCCTATTACCATATTGGATGAAACTAGCAAAGATCTGTCTGAGTGTTGTAAATCCTATCAGTGTTCTGGTGCCTTCTTGCTGGCCATGTGAGTTAGCTTGGGCAGTGTCTAAATACAACAGTTCCGCCCCTCCGTGTCATCCTGTGTGGAACCTACTCTCTTAGACTTATAATGAAGGGATACGAACTGTTAAAACTCATTTTTTAAACTTGTGTTGCAAATGTTACATACTAGTGTTATTCATCGGTAATTTATTTTTACCAAAATTAAGGTTTTTGATTCACGATTTATATGCTACAAGAATAAATGACCATACCAGTCCTGTTGATTTTGAATCATGACACTGCCTTGTACTTCACTAAGTAATGATTAAAACTAATGAAGTACACCCTCCTACCTGGCATATTCGGACAAGACTAAATGTCTGTGTAGCAGAAATTATTGTCGTGACTCAACTTTAGGATGTATTGTGTGCTATTTGTCAGGTAAATGTGAAATCTTCTCTGTCCTTATGCGATCGTGTGGTAATGGAATGCACAACAATATACACTTGTTGTATGATTTGGTTTCATTAGATAAATAAGCAACAGAAAACTAAACAGAAATTATATATTTGTAGATGAAAGTACAAGCTCGCTTCAGGAAACGTTTTACGTTTTTTCTAAAATAACATCTACAAGTATAAGTATAAAATAATATATTTTGCACGAGAATGTATGCCACGTAGCACCTGTAACTGTGAGATAGTGGTTTGTGGAAATAGTGTTATACCTTTATCATATATCTATCAATGATATGGGATGTTTAACATGTGTGATAGAGGTTAGGAAACCGCACCCATAGTGCTGCCCCGTCCGAAAATTTGTATCAGCCATATCAGCCCGGTCCGCAAATCCGCAAATATAGTATGTTCTTGATAATATTTTATTCGATTTGTGGGTTGCATATCGACAATACAGGAAACTTTTACTAAGGAAACATGGAATTACAAATCAAACCAATATCGTTACTACTTGAATAAGATCGTTCCTAAATGGCGAAGTTATCAGTATATAGTTATAGTAACATAGTTACCAGTCTAATAAATTACTTGGAACTAATCTAAATAACGCCTTAGTTTTGTATAAAATATAAGTGTATCAACCTTTGTTTGGATTTTGTTTCTACTATAGCCTTCCAATGACACTCCAGATGTGAAGATGGACAAGTAATTGAATTTACTTTGTGTGGATTTTCATTAAAAGAGAATTGCGTGATCCATTTGTCAATCCTGTAATACAAAGAAAGAATGGGGTTTACTTCAGTGTGACAAAACCTCCAGTAATGTAACGTAATGTAATAGCAATGAGCAAGTGCTTGCAAATGTACACACTTCACATGAGGCTAAAAGCAAAGAAGATGAATGCTTTTAAAGCCAGCAAAAACACACTCCATTCACTCACAGGGCAATAAAGAGACATTTGATTGGCCAATACGAATATAAAAAGTTGATTTGATTGGACCTTGCAGGTTTAATGTCTTGAGTAACGCTACTTGCAGGGAATGATATTAACTGTAATAGATCGAGTTTTTCATATGGGGATATTTCCTGATCCGAGTTATAACTTCTCATTGTGATGTTGCACCCTTTGCAGCAAAGATTCATTTGTAAACTTGCGAAGCAGTAATCGTAACATCGATTCCAATGTGCTCCCTCGTCCCATCCACTCTGTCTTCAGACGCGTTACAATCCTCAGATCTACGCATATACAAACACACATTCCTACAGTGTTATATTTGTTTTCCCTCAGAAGTTAGCGTAATGAAACACGTCGTTCTATAAAAACTATTACTGATTTGCAAGGATACATTTCTTTTTCCAAATCTACGATTCCTCAAAAGTACCATAATCTCTGAACACTTAATCTTTCAAATAAACCTGATTTCACCATAGAGCAATTAACAAAATTGAAGCTTAAGGGAATTATTGTATAAAGTTATTTTTGACGATGCAGAATAACTTTAAGTCTTTTGTCTCTTCCTAGTGGGAAAACATTGGAATGTATGTCTGCCGGTAGAATGAGGAAAGGGGTTACCAATCAATTCGGTTATATTGATGACACGTGTTTTACGCTTACATCCAGCAGTTCCACCTGACATTCTATTGACAGTCCCGACAATAAAAGCATTAGAACCATGCCTAATGGAATTAATTAACATGTGACTTGAATAGAATCAAAACGGAAACAGACTTGACGGTTTTAACCTATCTTAAGGAGCGAGCAATAAGCTGACAGTTTGATGTTCAATGGTAAAACGAGATTAATCTGCAATGTAAAAATGATCCTAATTTTCATTTGAAACATGCAATGCCATACAAAAACATTACGAAAACGACATTGACGCGGATACATCAAAGATAAAGGTCGAAATTAATTGGATAGAGACATGCGAGAGCAGCGTAAGCTTCAAGATAGTCGAACCCAGATACAATACAACTGAACAAACTACTCGGGCAGGTTCAATGAAATAGTGTCAAACTGATTATGTCATCAAATGTAACCTTATATCGGACTAGCTTGTATGTCAAAAGGTCATATTTTTCATAAGTATGCAATGAAAGACTTCTTGATAGCATAGGAAAGACATATATTGATCATATAATAAATAAATATTGAATTTGCAGCACATGCTTTCATTTTGTCGTTTCGCAACAACATAATGAGATATTATACCGAATGGCATCGTACGAATTGTATATTGTTAGAACTGTACCTTGCAAAGGCATTGTAACGCCAGTGTTATTAAATATATTTTTAATAATTCAAAACTAATTAATTTCACTGAATGGACGATACTATCAATTGACCACATGTTACAGAAATCAATAACTAAGATATGCCCTTGAAGATAAAGGACCCAGCTTGTAAGGCGAAGTATACAACAAGTACAATGGACGTCAGTCAAAGCCTAAACTTATCAATTACTACGAACATATACTTACAAATAAAGGGACAAGACCGAGAAACATTCATTCTTCTCGCCTTCTATTTGTAAAAGTGAGTATTTTATCAAAGAAGATAGATTGTTTTAGAAATACCCGGTAAGTATAATATAACGATACCGCGAACACTCCGCTACATTGCACAATTAGAGGTAATTTGGATCTCACCGGCAGCAGGTAAGCACAGAGAGTGATACATATTGGAATGGGCGTAGGAGGATCAGTAATTCACACCAACATATCAGCAAAACGTTACACACTTGGCTAAATATTTGGTTTTCGGTATCACATGTTGCTACCACTCCAGACTGGAGACATGGGAACACGGTATATGCATTACTGGACAGGGCCTGTGTTAGATTCATCACGAGTAGCAGACCAGGCAGCTGCCAAAGGATTTCTCACCTTCAATTAAAATTTGAATGAAAACATTTTCCCCGAGGATAATGGGATGACCCCAATTACTTTACCATCTGTTGCCCCCTACTGGCCCAAACCCCCTAAATCTTCTTGCTTTCCACATACACCCCTCCCTGCTAATGTTCATTTACCTCTGATTATAACACTCAACTAACTCAATAAATCGTATTGCAAAGCTCGCCTCTTTATCTTACAATGTAAGTCTGTCGTCCAGACCCTTGCGAGATGATGTAACATGTCATATTCCCACACTAGCATGCAATACTGCACTAATATATATACATCACGGTTTATTTTTCTGCAGGTTTTTACAATATAATTTTTTTCCACGACAAAATCTGGACATTTTACCTAATTTCAATGTTTAAACTATACACTCACTTCCTGTTGATATTTCAATTTCTCTATAAAAAAATATTAGTAGTAGGTTCATATTTAGAACAAATTCTGATAAGGACATAAAACCAATCGTCGATTTCTCAATCATGTTATACTAACAGTGCTGGTGAGCAAACGCATCACGCAAAGGTATCGCCACGAAAAACTACAAAAAATTGTATTTATGCACAACATGTATCATATACTATATATGACATGATACCCATTTATGAGAACTTATATGCTTACATGGACTACTGATAGAAAAACTTTATGCTCATTATATATATATATATATATATATATATATTGTTTGTTTGTTTACTTGTTACAAGTTCCTCCAGTGCATATATTAACTAAGCAACTTCAAACATTTCAATGCTCAAATCAAACTGCAGGTGTTATATTGCAAATATTTCGCTTCGTACAAATCAGGACTGAAATTCAAGGTTAAAGACGCGTTATCTGTTTAGGATTTTAGTAGATCACCAACATAAACATGTCACTTCAGTTACCTATACTATAGGTAATAACATTTATATTTAGCCTAATTTCAATCACTGCATAAACCATTTTCTAGTTTTAGTACTAGGTGAATACAAATATCACTTAAACCTTGTTCCATAACAATCTCCCTTTAGCATCGTGCCTTACAACTGAACTGCTATCCACATCTTAAATACCAGCTTAAATTCACCCGTCTCTCCTTAGTACCTGTGATTTGACCAGTAATTACCCGAAACATCGGTACTTGAGTGACCTCTGGCCGAGGTCAAATTTCAGTTATGTAACTTAAGACCGCCCATGGAGATTGAAACTGTGTGTCCGAATACAAACATCTGCTAGTGGCATTTGCTCGCTTAAGATATCAGAATCCGCGATGCACTCTACACGTTCTTGCCATTATGATAACCCTTGTTACTGGTTTCTGTAATTCATAACGTTTGGTTTCCTTAAACAAGCCATTGATCTTTGTAAGAGTTCTCATATATCAACAAACGATGTTTTTGATGTTACTCTGTATTTTTCAGGGTAGGCATTCTGTGTTTAGGTGGGCTAAATAAGTGCGATCTAACTCGTCCTAATGGGTTCTGCACATACATGTATTCTGAATAAATCATATCTTGTGGTTCATTCACGGTCGTGGTATAAGTACCGCAATGCTGGTTAGAATTAAATTTACGTTATTCAATGGCTTATCATTATGATAAAAAAAACGCAATCAATACCAAAACAACGTGCATTTGTAAAGTATCGCGAATGTTTTTTTAAAGAAATTCTTAAATAATGACAAATGATCATTTATTTTTCATACGAATGATATGAATTATACAAACACAAAATTGACAATGCAAATAATTAAATATTTAGTCAGACTTGTTTTTTTGTTAATTCCAAAGAAGCAGTCGATCGAGTAACGTGCACTATGCACCAAACCTGGTCGTATTGATATACACGACTCTGTAACATCAAACGATTTACGACCTGTATATATCTTTACTTTCATAGCCCCATCCAACGTATTTACATTCATGATATGTCTGAAGATTCCAAATCATCCCCTTTCAGTGTCTGTATGTTATAACCAAGTATTTTCCCAATCGTTTGTAGTAAGGTTTTGATCATTCTTTAAGGCCCATCTGAGCGCTGCCATCATGGAAAGTTATCTTTTATTTATGTAGGTTTCTCTGCTCATTGACTACTCGCAAAGAAACACGAGGTCTTAACATCCTACTTCTACAGGTCACACAAGGCTTCACATGGATCTGTTGTCACTCGAGTGAATGCATCGATTGATCGTCATGGTGGCTTTACAAGTATCGATGTGAACATGGAGACATAGAAATATGAGTTCGGCCTTATGAGCATCCGTTAAAGAGCCAAGCAGATTTTTTACGTAGCATGGTCGTCTTCTTAGTAATGCTTCATCTTATACTTGCAATAAAGGGGTGCTTCCTGAAGAATTTTAGTGAGGCAACGATAATTTAGGTAATCTCTGTATGTTTCCCCTGTTTCAGCCTGAAAACCTTGATAATAAGTATTCACAAGGTATAAGGTTCAAATAACGTACCATTGTCAACCATTCTCTGTCAAATTGATCAATATACATGCTTATAAAACATGCATTCAATAACAATGGTCGCTAATGTTAAGAACCTTGTGTGATGCAAGTGAATATCTTATCAGTAGATCACAATAGCATAATATAAAATTAAACGAAACTTACTAAGTTTACACTATACAGCAAATTCTGAACTTTTTCATTTCATGTATGGGTTGTAATCTCCGTTTGTACGACATGTATAGTTTAGCGCTGTAGAAACATGAACGATCTTTAAGTACAGTGCATAGTTAATGGCAATTTATATGTAAAATACAATTGAACAAGAGCTTAGTTTCGCTTGCTGGTGCAATTTACGCTCGGGATTCGCTATTGATTATTCTTCCTGAACTAAATAATGTCACAAAACTTTTGTAAACTGAACCAATTTATAGAAAATGTATGAAAGGATTCATGATACTAGCGAGGACTAGTTTGAAATTTTGGAGAGTTGTATAAAACATGGCTGACTGAGGAATGTTTAAACTTTTACAACACATGTTCTTTTAGGGTAACCTCATTAGAAATTCAAGTATATCGATTCTGAAATGGTTTTCTTCTAATGCTTACCGTATACACACATTTAAAGGTAGACTGGTCCCCTAAGTAAATAAGATGGATATGTTGGGTTTTTTTTGGTTTTTTTTTGTTTGCAGCCGAGTAACATTCCCAAATAAAGAGTTAGATAAATTCATGCATCATATTTAAAATACATTATTTATCGATAATTGGAATATAACAATGTGCCATATTTATTAATGTGAGCCCGACAAAAGAAATTGGTTTCATGCTGTATCTTGAAGACATTTGTATAAAATACAAAGAACGTGGTTTCATGCTATATCTGACAGATACGTGTGCCTGCTACGACGAACAGGCTTGCTGTATTTTGTACACATAATTGGACATGTAAATGGCAACAATAATGTATTTGATCTGGAAAAAAAAATCAAAATAACATCACAGACGGTCTTACCATATCAGCAATTTGCGTAAGTGTCAACCCGAATTTAACCACAACTGATTTAGAAGCGTTGAATACTGGGCGGGCGTATGGGTCGTACTTATCCAGAAGTTTTCGGAGAAGTTTCTGTTCGTCTGGAATTCTATGTGGTTTCTCCAGTTTTTTCCGTCTGTGACGACCTGTTTGAAAACAAAAGAAGATAAAGTAGACTCCAACTCACCATATCAGTAATCTGTGTTAAAGTGATTCCAAACTTGACAGTCACTTTTTGGGAGGCGTTATAAACCGGCCGGGAAGCTGTGTTGTAATCGTGGAGAATTTTATCCAAAAGTCGCTGCTCGTCCGTAGGAATATTAACCACAATAACCGGAAATAGAATCAAAACGTGCAGCACGTGCAATACACGCGGTGACAGCATAATCAGATGAC
This sequence comes from Gibbula magus, assembly GCA_936450465.1. Lineage (NCBI taxonomy): Eukaryota > Metazoa > Mollusca > Gastropoda > Trochida > Trochidae > Gibbula > Gibbula magus. The sequence continues at coordinate 10,857,364 of OW388289.1, forward strand.
ACTTCCGGTATAAGTAAAAGTTTCACTTTTCCCCCAAGTTACCACAGTTGACACAACACGCGCCTAAGAAGCGAAACGAACGATTTGTTGTTCTGATCAATACAATTAATGTAGTTAGTCTCAATAAGAGCATATGTCCTGTTGCGGGCCTCATTGAGGTCGGACACTGCTGGTGGCTCCAGTCAGCCCATAGTGCTGATCACAACACCCTGTGTGATAGCAGAGTCGAGCCTCCTAGCCTAGCTGTAGAACTCCACTGCTTGACAGTGCCATGCGCACAAGCTTCTGTCTGAACTAACTAGTAAGCCGACTTCGATCTCCTCTCATCTCTTGTCAGAGCAGATAGGTATGTAAAGTCTTTCAACGTACGAGTGGAAGTAGGCGAAATTTATAGTCCAAAATCTGTGATAATTTCAATTTTATCTTTTCAAGTGTACATATACTAGGGAAGTGGCCGATGCCCGCCTGGTCCTATAGCCACAACTAACGTTTATGATGGAGTGCTCCAGTAATGAAAGCGTGCACTGGTTTGTTCTGAAGTGTAATTGGGAGCATTTAGGTACATGTATACTTTGAGGACCCCATTTCACTTATTTTCACTCGATTAATATTTCATATTAAAACCTTAAATTTTAATTCAATTAGGCAAATGGCTATAAATATGATTCAAATTTTCTTTGAAAGATGTTGATGCAGGTGTATTTCTTGCTGAAACGTTTCGTTTAATTACAATAGTTCTTGATTACACGATTAAATCAGAAATTAATTACATATTTGAGTTTTTGTGTAAGCCGGAACAAGGAGGAGGAGGAAAAGCATATGCCATGTCCTGCTCAACCTGTAGCACTCCTACCTGTTATACGTTAACAGTAGGGGTCTAGAGTAGTATGATTAGCTTTGTATAATCATTTAATCAACATGTTGCTAGTGAAAGTCGGCAATATAGATGATGTAAATGTGATACGTTTCTTGGCTTACGGTTATGAATAATTATATAGAAAGAGCTCGGTGATAATAAAATAATACATGTTTCTATGTTCATCCATTTTGCCTCTTAACAAGTCATACAAGAGGCGTAATCTATGGGAATTTCAATACAATAGCACGTGCCTATATTTATATTCAATCCCTTTTCAGTCTGAACTTGAGATAAAGGCAACTGTAATAGTAAAAATAGACTACTCATTTGTCATCAAGTGGGAGTGACGTCACATATTCCTAGTTTGTCATGAGAATGCTGCTGTGTGATAGTATACCAATAGACGCGTTCTCTATTTTATATCATGAAACAGGTGCTTCACAAATTGGAAAGAATCAAAGCCTGAAAAACATACTTAAACGACCAGCAAAAGAAGTGCGAATGTGTCCTAAAACTATTATTGAAATTCAACTAAAGAACGAGTCGTCTCTAAAAAATAATTTTAATTGCTTGATTGTATAAAAAAAGATTAACTCAAGTCAACAGAAAACGGAATAGACAATACTGGTTTAGGTATAAGCGGTACTTTAACAACTAATGTGATCCAGTACATGACTTAAAGGTACATCCATTGTGTTGTTTGGGGTCACATATGCTAAACGTTATTCATTTTGTTATGTTATCGAGAAGTACTGACTGTTTCCGAAAATTGCCATTTTTGATCTTAGTCGACTTAGTATATTGACGATATGAAGGTAAAAGTAGTGATTTCTGATCGATCGAAAACCGGACAATGTACCGCGTGTGGCGCGCGCCAATGAGTCAAACGAACTTTTGGAATCTTATTTATAAGAGACAAACTGATGAATTTGGGCTGATCATGTTTAATAGGCCATATAACTGCTGTGCATGTAAATGGGACGTGTAGTTTCGGTTTCTGCACATGCATAATTATGTTACTCTATTTTAATTGAAAACTAGTAATTATGATATATTTGATGATTGGGGATGAATATGCAAGTCGAGTGAATTTATTTGCACTGTAAACAGCACATATGGTGAATCTGAACGTATTAAAGCCTTATACAATGTTATTAAACACAATGGATGCACCTTTAATGTTTCCAACGACTCCTAGAAATAACCGTCAATATGACTTATTTAGGTCTTATTTAAAATGGATGCCGCACATGTTTCATGCTATACCTTTAATAATCATTCTAAATCATGTTTAAATGTTTATAACTCAGGATCACGAAGTTTAACCATGGTTCAGTACAAGGCTGTGTCACTTCATCACGTGACGCTAATAACATTTGAAATTTACATTCATCAACGGAGCTGTAACATGCGTAAATTCGCTCTAAGTCAAGGGCAATAACTCTCAAAATAATAATCCGAGCGGTCTTAAAGAAGCACACACGTATCACCGATGTATATCCAAACACCCATGTGTAAAGTTTCAGAAAGATAAATAACTGTGGGAGGAGTTGATTTCAGAATACAAGTACCGTTTTCGGGACGGACGGACAGACGGACAGACGGACAGAGGGGCTGCGGCACAACAATAACCCCCTTCGGTTTCACCCGGGGGTTAAAAACTACGTGTAAGTATTTATTGAAAAGTTGTTTCATGTTCACGTAAAGCGCCAGTGAGTAGGTAATAACATGGATATTAGATCAATCATCAATCTATATTAATCAATTACCGTTCATAATCATTCATCCATACTTACCTTACGTTGTGTAGTTGTATGTTAGAAATGTTTTAGTACAGTACACCGATTAAATAACGATGTCTAGCCGTTACATATCTATCTTAAATTGCAAACTATTAATTTCTATTAATGATCTTCAACGATGGTATACGATGCGTTTACAACGTGACGATGCGGTGATCATTAAATTCCATTTACATATTCATATACAACTATTCATACGCTTTTCTATACGTCACACTCTTCAGTAACCTTTAATTAAGAGTGGAAATATGACAACGTTTGAACAGTTGCGACTAAACATACCTACATGAAATAGAAATATGTATTACTACCAAGTACGATAATGTAAATGTCTGCAAACACAACTTGATATCCAGAACCTACAAATCACACACACTGTATGACAGCATATAGTAATACACTATGTCGGAGCAGAGAGTGGACAGACTGTAGGTGGAAGCCAGTGCAGGGATGATGGTGCGTAAGTAGCAACGTACAGCTTAACAGTCGGCACAATCTGCTTACAGACACTAACTGAGCGAAATAATCAGTTACGTTATTTGCCTGGCGTGTTTAAAGCTTTAAAGGTGGCCGTTGACTGTCTGGGAAAATAATATTGATGCTTTCAGTTACAAAACACATGTACCAGTTTGCTTCCATATCATACGAAGGGACTCAGGGAGGTGGAAATTTATCATCAAAGCATAGAGGGCACGCTCGTGATACATCACTACAAACAGTTCACGCTATAGTCGTTACCATTCTTTGCTAATAAACCAAACACGGATATATAGAATGAGCAACGGAATTTAACAGTTGGTAATGCCTTTAAAGATAAATACAACATGGTAGGGATGACAATGTCAAATGTAAGTAGGAGAATGATGACAATATTGAAAGTATGGAGTATCTATTCAAAATTCAAAAATAGAATCAAAATATATCACAACGACATGCATGAAAGCCTTCAAAACGAGAAGACCCTCAAAATGCCAACTACGAGCAAAAACAACGATAGCAATAAGATGTTGTCGGCACAATGTACATTCTTTGTTTTTAAAATGATGACGCATCGTTGCTGCATGATGTCATAAAGCAAGCAAGAAAACCATATTCTACTCTCCAATCTCACCTGGTTAAAGATATTTCAAAACGACGATTTTAAAATCTGTGTTTTCAGAAAAATGAACAGACAATGTTTAAAATTTTACAAAATAAGTTTTGTTGGCTGTAAGAGACACGGTGTAACTATGTTTCAGTTGATTGAATTCAAATATTTTGCCTTTTTGTTGGTATAGTTTCTTTCGCCATAGTAATTGATGTAGATGGTTCTATTGTAATATCAGTTTTTAACTACAGATAACAAATAAGTTTTGTTCAAATTGCTTAATCACGTTTACGATTGATAATTGTCAATGTCACATAAATTAAATTATTATTCGACCTTGAAAAACACACACATGACATATATCGCATGACAAATGATACATCGCAGTTACAATAATTAATATATTTCAAAGAATTTTTTCTAGCAGAGTTCATGCAAGTGACATCTGGTCGCTATGCTCTGTTTGAAGTGGGCGTGTCTTTCAGATCATGTGTCCGACCAAGCTTCACGAGTCATGGACAGCTTTTGAAGTTTTCACAATTGATAAACGATGTTTCGGTTCATTAATGTAGAATTGCATTGCTATCGTATTTCGATAACCGAATCGTACATCATGGATTATACTGCAGCAGGTAATTAATGGTGAACACGATTGTAGCTGTACCAAAACGTTGAATATTATTTGAGTGACACTTTGAAAACAAACTATGAAAATTAATGAACCCTTCACTAATATTTGAATAAAACAACTTTCATTGATTTATTGTAGAACTTGTTAAGGAGTGTTTATTCTGTCTTACAAACTTGTTTGCAGAGATTAAGAACTTTATTGAAGGATTTCTGTAAATTACAAATGAAAATCCCTCCACTTAAAATCGGTGCAATCACTTCTTATAAAAAGACCACATCCGATTCCAGTCTTTTAACGATTTCCAGATTTCCATGTCTTGCATATCAAGTACTTAACAGAACATATCTCATCTCTCACCCAACTGAATAGTCAAAACTATTCTAGGCAATGTTCAAGAATGGAAGATCCTTTCCGAGTTAAATGAGGCTGATTTGAGTGTTTTGTAAACGTGTAATTCAGAGAGGGCGGAGTGCACTTGTGGGAATGAGATGAACATGCTATTAAAATCCAATCAGCAGACTGAGATACGTGTTTAAATTGATAGCCGGCTTATGTTATCGTTGTATCAGCAGATATTGCCTTCGTTACTGGCTACAGCTGGACATCCTCGCTCAGACGTAGACGTATACGCAGTTATGACGTAACTACATAGTAAACACGTCTCCACAGCGTATAATTAATTCTGTCTTTATCCTAGAATTGGCAAATTGTTTTTACATGAATCCTGTAACTGAGGCTGTGTCCATTACATCGTTTAGAAAATATGATTGAACGAGCCAATCTTCGTGAAATAGCGCTCCAAAGTTTTGTCATATATTTGATTCAAAACAAGGTAGAATAAATCATTAAAAGATGGATTTCATTAAGTGTTTAATTATGGGCGTATAAACGATATTTACTCTTACATGTATCTTGACAATCAGATTGATAATAACATTTACCCATACGATAACAGACACATCGACAGCGCCACTTTGCTTGATAAGCATATACACCTCATACACATTAAGAAGGGGGCTAACTTCTTACGATTAGAAAAAATTCATGTATTTTAACCTTTACTCCGACAAAAAGGCTGCAAGAACTATATGACAAGTCCTTCAGCTAGTCACTATCAGAGGAGGCAATGATCTTACTAAAAATAATTTACGTGTTATATTGTCACGATCAAATTGAAATCAACCAATATAGAGTGACCATATATACTGAGGGTAAAACATAATCTCTACAGGCAGTACGGATATCAAGTAAGAACAGTGAAGTCCAGAATTCCGTAACTCTATAACTATAAACTTCGCGTGCATACAGCCCCCAGTAATGATAAGATATTTAATACACCAATGATTTCAATCAGACTAACGAGTAATTCATATGGTAATCGGGCATAAGAATTGGAATTATGATAACTTGTTTTTACATTTATAACGAAAATGTGTAGTAACTTAAAAAATATATTTATGTATGATTCTGTGATTAGCAGATTATAAAAAAAACTTTGAAAACGTTTCAAAACAGGACTACACTGTTCTGTTAAATCAATGTATTTTTGTGAACAGATATAACCCTTGCTATTTTATGATGGAACCGATCGTAGTACTACATTAACACAGATAGTGATTTTCAAAATAACACTGTCATCAGAGACGATCCAGTGCACACACAATAAGTGATTAACATATAAATATCGTTCAATAAATCACATATGACACGCCCAGGTACTAGAACTGCCACATCCTATGCAACCAGAGGAGATAGGAGACATTTAGATACTATCGCAATTTCATCGACGATGCGAATTCAGATCACATCTCAAAGCGGCCCATCCTGTCGGCTTTGTCTTTCTCTCCTGTGCTCCTTTAGTAGCCAGGTCGGGTCCAGGGTTAGAGGTTCTCTGATCAATTACAAATCATGTGCCCAATCTTTACTCATCCAGATTAGGTAGTTTTAAGAGAAATTCTCCCAATAAGGACCACAATGAACCTTTACACTGTTAGATGAATATTCAAATGAACACGTGCTTTCTTCGATATTTCTGTTGAAAGGAAAGCTTATAAATAATTGGAAATGTGAAACTCTCCAGTAAATAACCATTGTGTGTAGCCAGAGAGGTTTGTAAAAGATCTGTATTTTACTTTGGAAAATTCATAAAAAATACATAATGCTAAGTTATTGCCAATTTTCTTTCAAAGGGGGAGAATTGTAAGTCATATTTCATCAACTGGAAGAAGAAACCACATTTCTTTTATCCTATATGGAAATCATAATTCATCTATTAAGACACAAACTGATAATTCATTTTGTGGTCCAATACTGAATGAAGAAAACGAAGTGGCCAAGGTTAAGGGTGATTACCGGTGTTCCAGGAATAGATATGTAAACGTTTCTGATCCTTCACTCTTCTTTAAAAACTGGGAACGGTATTGTTGCTGCTGAGAGCTCGACATATGAATTGCATTCAATGGGGTCGGTGACTGTCAAATATGGGCACAATACAGCTTTTTGAGAAATATTTCATTGATCCATTGATTTGAGTTTGAAAGCTTTACAAATATGGGTCAAGTGATCGAGTGTCTTCAATAACAGGATAAGTGAGGGAAGAAGTCATCTCAAGTTGGTTAATTACTATTCACGCTGAACTCTAGCCCCCACTTCAAGTCGGGCGATATGACGGTAGGATGACCGCCTGTGGAATCAATGAAGACTGTAATAGTTGGGCACTTTCTCCCTTGTATAACTGGTGATTGATCACACAATCTGTTGCCGAATTAATCAGTAATTCAATCCGCGAAGGCCTTGTCTATATCAGAAGCTCGTATCTACGTATAGGATCAGTATTTGGTGAATATGGGTCGTTGAGAGGTCAGAGGAAGAGGTTGAAGAGATGAAGAGTTCTGAGAAGAAGAGACATATATCAGAAAGAGCGAGATCTGCCGCACTAGAAGGCTCTACCAATCGATAAGTTTATCTCTTGCATGCTTGGCTGGTCATATTGAATGAGGTCGCTTGGATCATGTGATGACTACTTCTCTTTCAATTTTCGTGTGTATCTGAAATATGTTAACAGAGCAGTTCTGCTGATATATACCATTATTTAACGATTCAGTGGCCATCAACTAAGATAAAAGGAACATTGCAAACATGTTGATATCAATAGTTAAACCTCAGTCAATAATTTACCAGAAAAAAGTTTTTTTTATAAAACGTTTATCAACATTATAAAAAGATATCGCCTTTCATTACAAATGAAATAGCGAGGATAAACATGCATCGATTACGCAGAACTAAATTAGTTTTCAAGATGAAAGCATTCAGATATTGTAACCAATTATCTAAAAAAAAATCGAGAAGATTTTAATCAACACTCCAAACAAATTGGGAAGTTTTGTTTTGTTATAAGCGAGAATATTATATAGAAGTAACTATTGATCTTACATGTACTACACGTCCTGAGTAAGTCTAACGATATCTTAGTTCATTCACAATATGTGCTTGCATACCTCTCTGTTTGACTTCCTTCCTAGGGAGTCTGGTCCATAACACGCTTTATCATTATTACGGTGGCATATATTGATAACTTTATCTAAATATCGGATTAACAAACTGATCTATACATGTCTGTCATAACCAACTGTAAATATAAGACTACATCGAAATGGATACCCCAGTAATGTGTACCAATAAAAACAGAAGAACTCAGCATCACAAAATGCAAACTGTCACCGCAGAAGTGATGGCATATGAGAGTATATCGCCATTGACTCATTTGTTTCTTCTCACTGTATCAGCTAAACTTTAAAGCACACAATAACATTACCTCTTGAATGGAGACACAGCACAGAGCCCTTGGAAGTTTGTGAATTGGGATGTTCAGGAATTATACAGAAAGGGTGGAAGAGTTAAAGAGAATTAATTTTACTGGCTTCCTGTAGAACTCAAAGCGATTATGTTGTAGCCCAAGCGCCAGATGACAGCGCTCTGATTTAGTATCGTTCTGAATATTCTACCTCAAAGCTCTATAGAAGGCGTTTGATGTATACAGTTTTCTTTTGATCATGTCTCTGATAAAAGTGTGAAGTTTTATGTTTGCGGTAATGTCGACTGGCTCTCCAGTCGATTACAGAAGTAAAGTGTACTTAAATGGGCCTTCCTTCTTCACACAAGGGATACTGTTACCTGCAGATGTATAGAGGTGAGTGTGATTAACGTAAGGATTGCTTCATGGATGGTTTTTACATATATATATATATATAAAGTTCAGAGCATCCTCCAATTCCGAGATTTCATAGAATAAAACTGTCGTTCACTTGAAGCCACCTATAAAGGTTGGGGGCATGCTTGTGAATAGAACATACACATATTCGTGATATGTTGTCATACGTTGATAACAATCATTTTAGCGATCGTCAGTGTTAACGATGTGTGTATGTACTTGATAAACATCACTCAATTTTCAGATTTTGGTGTGCTAGTTTAAAACTTATAACTTTTGTCTGCACTTTGAGAACGAATTCTGAATAGAATCAACAGCTATCTGAAGTATAGTACACTTTCTTGTGTGTAAAGTCTCAAGACTAATTTGAATATGTATGTACCAACGGTGCCATTATAATCACTTATATTATCATTGGTGACAACTACATGTACAGACGTATTACTTTTTTAGCTTACAATTTTAATACTTTCCATCCACAATTAACAGGTTTTGACATCAATCAATTTTGCTTTTACATGATATATACCAGTAATGTTATCATACTTCTGTCAACACACTCCCTCATACGAGCTTGTCCGTGTGTCTATCTCAATAGTGCACAACCACAGATCTTTCAGATACATATGTCCTTTGAAAACAGATGAACATCATTTGAGTGCAATGAAATATGAATATGGAAATAGCATGATGCTTGAAATAAATCTATATTTTATCGTATAATGGTGAGGTATGATATGAATTCGATAAGAGTAATGCGATAGCGAAGGACGGCATTAAAAAATCGAAATGGTTAAAATCATCCTCTCTTATACCACATATCAACTTTATGGCATTGAGTGATTTCCTGAATACAAAAATAATCTTACCCAATGATAAATACGATTTGCGTACAAATAATTCATCTCAAAAGAGAAAACGAAAATAACAATGTTTACAGACTCTTCACTTAATATGTAACTAAACCTTGCGTGAATCTTTGAGTATTTGTTCAATGGCTGAAGGAAAATAAAGCCAATTGGCTTCTTGTCTGGGTTTGTTTGTTATATGTATTGATTTGGAGTCCAAACTTCAATCAGATTCCATGCCAAGACCAAAGGACAATAAATATAAAGTCAAGAGATTAACTGTCAATGTGCCATCACTATCTTGATAAGTTATACTACTGTGTCAGAAAATCGTTAAACAATCTATTATCAACAACAATAAATTTCAATTTCAATGTCTTGAAATTTGTATTAGTAATTTAAACTTTCTCATCACACAAATTGGACATACGAAGAGATGAGTTATGGATTCCATGTGACTGTTAAGACAAAGAGTTCCTGGCCCTATACATGTATCTCACATATGAATATTTTATTTTTAATGCAAAATAAACATGTTATATATTTTATTACATATATATATTTCCCAGCAACTGCAATCAGAAGTCTTACAAATCTGTAGTATATATTCCACATTGGCCAGTGAGTCTGCATACAAGATTTCGACTCTTTATGACTTTAATTCTAGAGAGTTTACTTAATTAAGTCATTTTAAAGCGTTCAGCATGGCGCTATGACTCTCAGTAGACTCTTCGGAGTCTACATTTTATAATCCCAAAGAGGTATTACAGCTTTTTAGGGCTTTCGGTTCTGGATAAGAAGACAAAGGTGTGTTTCCTGTTCGGGATCATAGAGTAACATCTACAGGCTATAGCCTCCAGTCGATATATACGAATGTCAGATTTTAAAGCTTTTCCTTCTGGAGAAGAAGACGAACATTATTGTTCACGACGTGGCCCATGTGGCGGTTGTTAATAATAATAATAATAATAATAATGATAATAATATACATTTTAACGCCTAATATCCAGTGCAAGCACTGCTCAATGGCGGTACAATTATTACCATGAAGGAACTGTACTTTCGGTGCAGCTACTAAGCTCTCCGCACGACCATATAGGTCCGTACCTCCCGTGTTCAGGTACCCATTTAAACAGCTGGGTGGACTGAGTGCAATGTGGATGAAGTGCCTTGCTCAGGGGCACAACACAGTATAAGACCCAGGTCACAAATGTTTGGTGTCTCCACCGGGATTCGAACCCGGGCCGTTGGCATGAGAGGCAAGCATGCAAACCACTACACCACTACACCACTGTGTTAAGGGTCACAGAGTCGCTGAGTGCACACGTTTACATTCCTCATTGTCTCAGGAGAATGTACATACAATTTCAGCTTAATTTGATAAATCGAGAATTTAAGTGTCTTCTGATATGTTAATAAAGAAAATAATCAGAAGACACGAGGGTGAGATTCTATTTATCATCCAATATCATTCTTATTATGTTTCAATGAAAATAGTGTACATCTCTGAGCATTGGTCACTCTGCCATTTGACTTTCAATGTGGTGATGTCATAGTGTTGTGATGTCATTACTGGATGATTGTGATGTCATGCAGCAGTTGACGGTGACAGGGCATTGTTCAAAGTCCACTGCCAAGAGACGTCTCCTCACACAAGCGATATCTACTGTGGAACACAGTTTTATAATGTTATTAATTAAGTATTTCCGTATTGGCCCAGTTACAGGTCCAAGGTCCGTTGTATTGGCCCTCGACTTCATCTCGGGCCAATACAACGGACCTCGGACCTGTAACTCGGCCAATACGGAAATACTTTTAATTAATGACAATTTTATTAATTAACTTCTTTTCATTCTATAAGCGCAACACAAGACATCTCATTTATATTGAAATAATAATTATAAACAAGATTGGTGAACAAATAGCACGGGTCAAAGTTGTGAAGCGACAGCTTCGGGCTTCCATCAAATGTGCAACTGCGCATGCTCAGACTCATATTGGCCCAGTTTCCCCGTATTGGCCCAGTTGTCGAATCATATAGTCTAGGCCGTAAATGCCGTATATACGTGCCATAAAATTCATAGTTAATTAATAATGGATGATAATAACTATTCTAAAAAAAATACTTTTCTGTAGTGTAGATCGAGAATCCTCCGCGTAATACAGTCAGCCCATTCAGTATCATATTAAACAAAAACAACCATTCATTGACAATTGGCCACATAGACCACGTGTTCCCTCGCTCAGAGGGTAATTGACGTACCAATTCGTCAGGTTGACAAATAAATGAGTGACCGTCATCATTAAATGAATAAATATTGAATATTCGCATTCTCTCCCCGCTTTAGTCATTTCTCACAAACTGATCTCTGTTACAAGTTGAGCAGTGTGTTGGTTTGTTATCGATATTCATGAGTGCTTGCAATCACATTTAGATGTGCAATCAGCGACGCCGTTTTAAAGGCAAGTTGTAATGTTGTATTTGGTAACAGAACCAGCTAGATAAACGTTTCCTCTTTAACACTGTGATCCTCGATGTATGCTGTTTTAGTTTGTGAAAAACGAACTATACACTTGATACAGACGAAAAATATGAAATATGAGATAAAACATAAAGAAGTAGTTTATTTGTATAATTGATATCAGACATATTAGAAGTAAATACGTATTAGCAATACCCTTTCCAGTCAAAGACCAAGACATTTGAAGTAACTCGGAAGTCGGTGTTAATCAAGGTAAGACGTGATTTCATGGTGTAATGAGTAACAAGACAGTTCGTGGTACGACACTGTTGGATTTTGCTAGAAACGGGAAACAGGGCCGAATTGTATACGTAGCATAGCTAATGTCGGAAAAAATAACTAGGGAGAGCAGAGCATCCATAGATAATGTTAATTGTCCCGTTACACGTATACCTAAAACACTTACACATATCTTAACTTTGAGAACTTTAAGACACCACGAAACGAAAGCAAACTGAAATTGTTAATTGTCAATGGCGCCAGACTACCGAATCAGTTGCTACCTCATTAGTTCCTAACGAATTTATCAACACTCGAACAGTTTTTATTAAATCGTTCACGCATAGGTCACAGTACCCTCATCTGGCAGTTGACGTGTACAAATCTTGATTCATCGCCTTCTCTCGTTACTCCTCCACCGTATTGTTAAACACACAACTGACGCTATTGACGCCTATGACATCGCCTGCATTGATGTGTTGTAGTCCTCTAAATGCCAAAGATAACATTGGAAGCCAACTACCGATTGCGAATGGAGTTAATTGCGCAAGTCACATTTATTATCTCTAATTAATGTAAATGTATCTGCGATATTGTTACTCTTTTGGTGGTTCGGTCAAGACTTCTTAGGCGTTTGATAAATATACGTGATGTGTTAACCTGTATGATTTGCGATATTTCAAGTAAAAAACTTGGTTTCTCAAAAGTAAATTTCTGAAACGCCTGTGAAACTTACTGAAATGTTTATATTCTTCCTGCAATACATTGAACATTCTATAAACTTTAACTAAAAACAAAATTGCATCAAGTAATAGACTTTACAAAAGCAATCTGCCGAGAGCTATTGGTCCGATGATGGAAAGCGATGCAGTAAATAACCTAAAGGCAAAGCTATTTTACTTTGTGCTGAAAGAAGTATATTAGTCTGAAGAACAGTTATCAGCCATAGCGTTCTCAAATACCAGCACCGTGAAGTTCATAATACTATGTTTGAAGTACATTTTGATGTTCATGTTCAAGTTTCCAATGGTTAATTAATGCGTTAATTAACTGGATATATAATATAACAAATTGCAGTGTTATAATAGTCAAGTAAAAACAATTATATCTATAATAGTACACATTGTCATTGTACAACTAGTCTCATACGGTATTCCAACCCACGCGCTCAGAGTCGGGCACCAACAGCAAGTATGTCAATCCTAACAGTATATCCACTAGAGCACTCCACCATCGAAACCTCGATTAAATATTGATATTGATGACACGAAACTCCAAAGTTAAATTATGTCACTCTCATAAAATGTTTTATGTAATAGATAGAGGACGAGTAGCAGTACATTATCGGGATATAAATGTACGGGTTTGAGAGGGTTGGGCGAGGCGTCAGCCGAGCCTAACCCTCTCAAACCCGTACATTTATATCCCGATAATGTACTGCTGCGAGTTCTCTATCTATCTTAGAGCACAGTCAAATGCTTGAGTCGTCAAGAAAATGTCTTAAAATGAATATATTTCAAATGAATTGTCAACAAATTTGGGAAACATTCTCTCGAACACAACATGAAAAACATTGACATTTCTCATTATCATATGCAAATGTTAGGGACATTGACGTCATCATCAGCACTGTGAGCACTGAATTTCTTAAATTGTCCGAGGTGCATGAGGCGTACATTTTATATAAAGCGTAAGAGTCGTGCTACAGCATAAGCGTCGTGCTTGAATCACGAACATGCATGATTTAAGCACGTTTTTATTCAGCAACATCGAGCAGTAATACATTTCATTGCCTATAAAGACTGGGTGGTTTTTAGAATGAATCAGTTCACACAATGGCTTCATCATGGACAGTCCAAGGACAAGTACACTATTCATTCAGGAAAGGTAACTTTACTATTTTACTCCTTACTTTTTAAAGTGTATATTTTTAAAATTATCAAATGCATTTTTAAAAATTACACTAAATTGGTTTATTTGATAAAAGTTATTGTCTTTTGTATTTCAAATATTTTTGTTTGTTTGTTGAGCTGTATTTATCAATATGCGAGTTGTACTATCTATTGTTGCATATTCTATTGTGCATCCTGTCTATATTGCATATGAATGATTTCAGGTTACTGCAGCAACGAAATTATACTCGAACTATGGGAAAGAATGTAACGTCGTACTGGACATCGCTCGGACGTTGTGTGACGATACAAGGGTTTCATTGAGACGACAATGCAGCCTCCATCCTCAACACCCCAAAAAGGTACTTTTATATCACTTTCTTCTCTTTTTTATGTCGTTCTATATAACGTCTGAATATTTTTTTTAATATCGTGGTTGAAAATATATAAAACATTGGTAACATGGTGTGATGCTTGTCGTTGTTTCACTTACTCATGATATAAATGAAATACACTTGAAAATTACCAATTGACCTCGCATTACTTGCTTTAGTTACATGATTTTATTCTCTTTTTTTTTAGGAATATCAAGCTCCTTAATATAGAAGACCCCCATCGACGACAACGACTTTTTCCTTTTGGAAAGGGAACACAGCAGATCATTTGTCAATGTAATAAGTGTTTAATTGTGTATTATCCACATAAATAAAACAATCAGTTGACACTGTTTGTTGTTTTTATGGAAGTCTGTGAACCAGTTTTATGAGCATGATATCCGAACGCAACCAGACAACCGTACATCTATCGGGATATAAATGTACTCCACGTGACCATAATACAATCATATGATTGGACGAAAGCATTTGACTGTGCTCTAATTAATTGTTAATTCAAACCCTGTGTAGGATTTTAATGATTGTTAACATCAAAGGCTTCAATTCAGTGTTTGATCTAGATCCGATGACAAGGTTCAGCTTCGTGTCCGATTATTTCAATATAAGGCAGCAAATGTGCATTTTATTTCGTGTCAGGGCGGGTCTCTTGTGGTATGAGATAGTTTGCTATTGGGGTGTTTGATCTATTGACATTAGCATTGTGGGATGCAAGATTTGCTTTGTTGTTGCTCTTCTGTTGACGAACGTTCAATATAAAATGAACCGTCAATGCATGGAATACTCAATATAAATAATAATTTTAACATCACACTCGATAGAATAAAACAAAAGAGACGTGACAATGGAATATGAGTGTATGCTGGAATACTAACAATTGTACATTACATAATAATACGTCTTTACTGAGTGGAGAGTGATACGTTTGGTATATATATATCCCGGTAATACATTCTTTATTTATCCATTTCATCTGCAGCATATGATATTTATCAGACAAAGTACCTTTATTGGCTTATCAATATGGTGTTAATGGCAGTTTGAAATTTGTACTATAATAGTATTCCCAGAGATATACAACTGTCATTACCAGCTGTTCCAAAAACAATTATATGGAACATTCAATGCCAATGTGTGGATATCTCTACCGATCCCACAATAACAATGCTGACCAAATAAAGCTATGATGATGATTATACGATATAGACTAAACAAAATACCATGTGTAAATAGTTTTTCCTTTTATTATATATGCCATTCTCTTCATTCATCCAGTCACTTTTCCAACAAAACGTTGGATCTATATAACCAGAATATTTCAGTTTTTAACCAATATAATTCTAAACATTTGGGACCCATTTGCAACTTACCGAAAATTCCATATTTCTTTGCTTCCATTGTAACGTCATATTTGATACTCAATAAAATGACTTCAAAATGCTCTCGTGGAAAAAGTTACATGTTGTTGAACAAGTATAAGTCGCTGAAAAGTATGCGTCTAGAGGGAAACACAATGATTATTCCCTGATTTCGTTCAAAGGAGAGCTCAGACATAATAGTATTACCTCTACCACTGTTACCTGAGAGTAACTACATAATGTGTGTCTGCTCTGGAATTTAGTAAGAAAACATTATTCTTTGAAATGTTCATATTATACTATTAGTAAGCTGATCCTTACTGATCCTGGATATTTAACCAAATTGTTGGTATCATAAACGATAAATAGTATTAGACTATTTCCCAAAAATAATGTAGGCCTACGATAAAAGCGACTTTTCATCTCTAAAAGTTCATCGAATTTATAATATCTTTACACTATCACAAATGATCCTGACTACTAGTGGATACAGCTTGAATTGTAGTGACATTTGTGCAATAGTCAATCTCAGACTACAAGAAAATTAATAATAAACGATGAACAAGATACATGTATGCTCGTACAAATTATAAGGAAATAATGCAATTAACATAGAATAATTACATAACCACAGCATGATTTTGATGAACGTTTAAGGAACGTTTATGTTCTGATATTTCCTTAAATGGTGAATGAAGAAGTTAATATAGATATGTAAATATTTTTTTTATATTGATATGAATCAGAATCCATCACGATAACCCATAGCTCAATAAAGAAACACGTGTGTACTTGTATGTTGCTTTAACAAACGTCTACTCTACAATCTAAATAATATTATATATTTATCAGCTGCATCAATTTATATTTCATAAGGTGCAAACCTACACACGTAGCACGTATCAAGTAACCTTGATGTGACAATTACATATATAAAACATGTCGGCCACATTCACGTCATTCTTTAAGGCATTCATTGACATTCATTTCCTTTGATTGTCCCCGGAGAAACCAGAATTGCATAAACTATTCATACCTTTCCAATCTAACACTCTCCAATGTGCAATGACAACAGTCTGAATGATACCACGTATGTTAAATACTACATAATATAATGCTTGACCACACAACATTTGGCTGCAACAGTAATGTCTGATATTAATACACATTCCTCGATATCCATAAACACACTGATGAAAGCAACAGTAATGTTTCCCCAAACGATTCTCAGGAAAATAGATATGATTTTGCTTTTATCAAAGACAGCGCTAGTAATATATATTGAGGTCAACAGTATACTTGAACAGTGCATATATGACGATGTTCAGATGAATAACTCTTCTTTCTATACTCACACACAATACACATGCACATTGTAATCAATATATTGCTTTTCAGAATCGCAATGAGCACTTGCATATGCGTCACGGTTTTACTATCATTTAATCTTAGTTATCATTATGAGTTCTTTAAAACCATTTCCGGAATCTAAGACTAAATGAAATATTTATAAAAAGAAATGAAAACCTAGATATGTTATTGAGTAATATTATTTTCTAATATTGTATTAAACAAAAGACATTTATGCACTCAGATTAATGTATGCAGGAGAACAAACGAACAGTGCATTTGCATTTATATCCAGGATATATCGATGACATCGAGAGCGACTGTCTTCTATAATTTCATATAATAATTAAGTTGTGACATCCAATAACATCAATTGTCCTGTTGACGCCTGTCCAATTGCTATATCCTTACACTATGTTCACTCAGTTTCTGTCGCAGTAGCATACCAAACTACTAATAACATATTAATATTAATATTTATTTGTAAATAGAGATAACCGTAGGATCATTAATTGAGTTTGTAGGACACTCATATAATTAAATATGAAGAGTTTAAAAATATTATCTCTGGCAACTAGCCGACATGAACAACATGACTGAAGATATATACGTACATGTACATATACCATGCTGTGACGTCTTCAACATCGTTGATTAAACATCAACGATAAGTTAGATGTGAATAGGTGACTGTACTACCCCACAGTGGGTCAATGATTAGTGAGATGTAAGTACTTCTACGACCCCACAGTGGTAACAGATCTGAGGTTATCAGATATATACATAAACGTAATGGTTAAACGTTACACAGATTGATTAGCATGAATTGAAAGGAGTTGCAATCTCAGGGTAAATGAGTACTTTATAATCATCATCTTTAACCAATGTCTATCATACGCTGCATGCCGTTAAACCAATGCAAAGTAATCAAGAAAAACCATAATGAAATATGAAGTGTGGTTGAACGATATTGGTCCGAGTCAACTTGCAGATTATCAAACCTTAAATATGGGTCACTGAATAAAATATACAAGAGAAAGTTTGGTGAATTCGTGTAAAAGTTCCTTACAGAATCTGACAAGACGCTAAACCAACCAAAGAAGACATGATTTTAACCATGGTTAGTCTACAGTTTTGAACATATGTTTCTTTTTCATGCCGTTTTATCGTTGAAACAATATCGTTTCTCACAAAACTCGAGTAAGCAATCCTAAGGCCAACAGTAAAACGTCACATACGCTATATTCCCTTCAATCTCTATTTGTCTCTTTAATATATCTGACACCTTCTGTAAATGAAAAAGAAAGGCATATCTGTATTGATGGTCAAAATATTATGGATATAATTCATTGCCATCAAATATCAACTTGAACTACATAAAATTCCCAAAGAAAAACTAACTTCATTTCCAAAATCGAAGTGAGTCATGAACGTTACTCTTTACTTTATCTTACCTGTTGACGAACAGACGTTTTATATCCTATATAATGCATGAATGCAAATTCAATTTAGGTGTTTACCTGAAGTCCACTTTATGCAAATATTACTCCCGAGTAAAAATAAGACGGGAAACCCGCTCTCATGGCTTGCATTTTTTATATTAAATCCGTGAAAAAAAGTTAGAGTCAAATTTGCTCCCGCTCATCTCATTTCACAAGAGTAACTCGTTTCACAACAATGGCATCAACCAGATGTCATCTTGTGTATCCTTTTAATATTCCGTTGGCTTTAAGTATATATTAGTGCAAAAGGATTTGTAAGAAAATGCCTATATGTGGGAGTTGCAATCAGATTACAGGCTAAGGCCAGAAGCCAATAAATATAGTCAAGAGATTACCTGACAATGTGCCAGGAGTTTCACGATAAGTCATCACATCGTGACAGAAAATCGTTAAACAATCCTTTCTTTACCAGACTGCATTTCAGAATTCCTCTTGACATTTGAGTTACATAAATTCCAATTCACTGTCATTCAATGTATAGACATGTGTACATGATAGGATATTTCAGGAATTAAAAGTGTTTCAATGCACTGAATAACAGATGACCTATTTGATACGTTGTTTGCAATCATACCATCTATTCACTAACTTATTCGGGTATAAAAGCAATCTGTTTTTGTAAACATATAAATATGAAAACTATTATTCACTATCAGCTTGTATCACTGAAATCACTAATCAATATGTCATGTCATATAGTTTACAACACGCCAATGTATCATTATCTTAACAGTGACTTATCAAAGTCGTATATTCAGAAACGAATCTAGTCTAATATCCATCACCAGTAGTAGAAATTGAAACTCACTTCGTATAACGTTTCAGCAATCAATAATATTGCATCAAGGAAATAAATTAACATTATGTGATATTCTTTTATGCATTTTGAACAAATACTGTGAACAAAGCGGTTATATACATAGGTGTTTCTTTGAAAATGTATGTTGTGAAAGGAGTTACGGAATTCAAGTTTCAAGGTATCTGACATCTTCAATGTGTTCCCATATACAAGTTTCAAGGTATCTGACATCTTCAATGTGTTCCCATATACAAGTTTCAAGGTATCTGACATCTTCAATGTGTTCTCATATACAAGTTTCAAGGTATCTGACATCTTCAATGTGTTCCCATATACAAGTTTCAAGGTATCCTGACATCTTCAATGTGTTCCCATATACAAGTTTCAAGGTATCTGACATCTTCAATGTGTTCCCATATACAAGTTTCAAGGTATCTGATATCTTCAATTTGTTCCGATAAACAGGTTTCAAAGTATCTTAAATCTTCAATGTGTTCCCATATACAAGTTTCAAGGTATCTGACATCTTCAATGTGTTCCCATATACAAGTTTCAAGGTATCTGACATCTTCAATGTGTTCCCATATACAAGTTTCAAGGTATCTGATATCTTCAATTTGTTCCGATAAACAGGTTTCAAAGTATCTTAAATCTTCAATGTGTTCCTATGTACAATTGCAAGGTATCTGACATCTTCAATTCGTTCCCATATACAAGTATTCACCGTATCTTACATCTTCAATGTGTTCCTATATACAAGTTCCAAGGTATCTTAAATCTTCAGTGTGTTCCCATATACACATTTCAAGGTAGTTGACATCTTCAATGTGTTTGGATGTACAAGTTGCAATGCAATTTAAATCTTCAATATGTTCCCATTTACAAGTTGTAATGTATCTTACAAATTCAATATGTTCCCATTTACAAGTTTCAAGATTTCTTAAATCTTCAAAATGTTACCATGTACAAGTTTCAACGCATCTTCAATGTATTACCCCTACATGTACATCCTCGCCCAGTTTTGGCACCGTTTAAGAGGTCTAGCCTGTAACCTAGACGCGATGAAGTGCCTTATTACTGTAACAAGAAGGTGGTTCTCCTATAGAAGTCAACATCAGGCAGTCTCGTCAATCAGGTAATCCAGAGAGTAGACTGGTCAGAAATTAGATAAAAACTAATTCACGTTACACTGATTAATAAATTAAGATAACCCTATCGTTAGAAAAGATTATCGAAATTTAAAGAATAGTTTAAGTAAATCGCTAATTACAATATATAATCTTTATAAAATATTCTTTCAATATACTTCTAAAACGGTTTCGGATAATATTTAATAAACGGATAATAACGAAACTCTGTAATTGCCATCTGAATACCAGTAGTTCCCTTCTCAATCATGTTATGCAGATAATGTTGCGTGCAAATCGTGCATTGTATGTCTGAAATATTCAGCGTTGTCAATGTCAAAGTATTTGCTCCCACTGAACTGTTCTGTTATCGTTCTAACTGACATAATTATTAAACTGTCAATCAATTTACAAAACACCTTAGATGGTAATTAATTTGGGAAATCTGCTCGCTGATGTAGCATACTTCTTGAGTATGATTGGTTGTTTAATATAACAAAAAGCCAAAGAACATGTTTCAAGTTCATTGTTATACATGAAAAACAAATAACATTTATTACATTGAATTAAGCGACATTTGATAAATCAATCTCAGAGAAGAGGAAATTAAAGTGACAATAGGCTGACTGTGTCGTGCCTACCAGTACATTGTCAGCGGACATGTACATTGATTGATTAGTTGCATTACCTAACATACCATACAATACACTTAGTCAATTCCCCATAACAGCTAGTCATGTATTCATGTAAATGCGATGCCTAAAAGTATAAACAAATCCACGGTGTTTATTAGGGAAAATGTGCAGGAATCTCCATCCTTGAACTTGAACACGAAACGAATGGTGAAGAACACTAATTGAAGAGAATGCGTCGGACAGTAGGATAATCCTTCTGACGTGTTCAATGTGGACAGCGAGATAGAAATAATGAATACCAATAGCCTGCAAATACGAGACCAATACTTGTTTTCATAATTATCAACACGAACTGTTTTTGGTTGATGTTGACGGCTACATAATTCTTTGAACATTTTGATCTGTTTAGAAACACAGCCTTAAAGTATTCAATTTTTATTGATGGAACATGGAACATAAATGAAATATGTTAATTGAATGAATTTGTTTTAAAAATGTACCAAAGACAAAATGACAACAACAACAATAAACATAAAACTACATGTACATAATCCATGGAAAGATATATTACTTGTCAAGATTTATCTCTTTGCTATAAGCAACGTTTATTACATGACTCAAGTGGTACATTCCCTGTTTTAGGGTTTTCACTCTGAAGAAACATGTATTCTTTGTTGTGATTTAATGACTACCCCCAAGTTCAGTTATACATCAAGCAAGTCTAAACATTTATATACGAATAACAAATAACGTAATACATGCGTATGCATTTGGGACTTGAAATTCCACTGCATATATAATTCGAATTGAATGCGGGATTCAATTATCAATTACAATTATGATAAATGCTCTCCCTAATCAAATTTTATAACAAATTTAAAAATCAACAACATCATCTCCGATTCAAAACAAACAATAACACACATACATGTCTCATTGTTTTCTCTGAAAGTAAACCTAGCACCACACCTGTCGACTGCAATTCTCATACATATTAATAACTATAAACTATAATCTGTGATCAATTTTAACATGAAAGTCTTGTTTAACTACATGCTTGTTCTTGTCATTGTTATTCCATTTTCATCGAACGAGCCATACATACCTGATCAAAGAAAATTGTTTTACATTTCTAAATAAAATACTTACTTAAAATGTAATGCCCCTGGATGTTAAATGTCAGAAAAATATATTGTCATATTTTGTCAAACGTTTTTATTTATGTAAGAAATACACTTCTTTACGCCCACAATGATACCTGAACGCAAATATTAATTCGCCTAACCTACATTGGGGTGCTACCTTTATGGATATGAAAGCACCAACAATCAGTACTGGCGTCCAAGACCTGGTGCTTGCATGATGAAGCGCGTGTATGGTAATTACTGCACGAGGTACATACGTTCATGGAGTATAAGACAGGTATAAAGGATCGCTATTTGCTTGTATTTCACTGGGACACGAGTCTGAGAGATGACACACCAGGGTTCAGACTGTCAGGCATCTTCCTAGTAGACATTATCGTAGGGTTATAGTAGGGTTTCGTAATTGTTCAAACAACGATGCATCGATGTTGAGAAACAACCATGGTTGGGAAATATCTGGCAGTACTCTAAGTTAAAGTTTTATGTACAAATTAAAGAATGCCATGTATATGAAAACTACCTATCATCAGTAAATGTTTCTGCTTATCGTATTGCTCTATGCAAGTTCCGTTGTTCAAACCATAATTTAATGGTTGGAAGTTGGAAGGAGATTGAACATTAAACCAGAAGATAGATTGTGCCCTTTGTGTATTGTACCTGTGCAAGAAACAGAATATCATTTTTTATTACAGTGCCCTTTTTATTCGGACCTAAGGAAAAGCATTCTATTCTGCTTTGTAAAAGTGATAATGAATTTATCATAAACTGCCTCGCAAAATATATCTTCCTTGGACTAAAAAAACGAACAAAGTTTTTAAACATAAGTTAATTTTTGCCAAACGTTTGTACATCACATCAAATGGTGCTCCATAATATTGTTATATTATGTATTTGAATTGTAATATGGGCCGATTAACCTGATTAAACTCCAGCAATGTACATGTTATTACTTTTAATGTAAGTTTTACATATTTTTCCTGCACAATTGTTCTCAAATGCTAGATTTATGATTTATTTTGTTTGTTAGTCTACAACAGTGTATAATGATAAAGTTATCCATCAAAATTGCTTTGAAAACAATGATCATTACTCGGTTGCTATTTATTTGCAGATACAGGCGCACTGTACTTCATTCAACTAACGTTGGGTATCGACGTGGATGTGTTGGTAATCGTTTTAATTTGTTCGTAATCTTATTACAGTTAAAATTCTGGTTTTAATTTAAAGTTTAAAAAATCGAAAAGAAGCCTTTTTCGGGTCTAAATCACATATACACGTTCTGTCTTAAAGACATTTTCTAGACGTCCCCAACAATATTAGGATAGCGCATTTAATAGTGCTCCTTAATGAAACGGAAATACAATTTTATAACAGCGTCACCGCTTTGTCTTAAGAGTTCCATTGACACGCTTTCAAAGCAAAGAATGAAAAACTTCCCAATGCTTCACACTTCCTTCATACGGATTTGCCGCAAAACCCTTGACTTATGAATAATTAACATATTTTTAGATTTAATAACTCAAGTAAACACAAATGTTCCGATTCAGAAAGCAGTAATAACGTATTGAAATTCCTGCAATATGGTGAACTTTTCAAGGCAATTTTTGACATTGTTGTACTGATATGAAAAATCGTAAATGATAATATATTTGATTTAGAACCCTATTAAATATTTAGCTGCTTTCAGGGAAAATAAATGACATTCATATTTACAAGTTTTTATAGCATTTTTAAAGATTTTGTTTAAAATTAACTCAGTTATGACACATTCAATGTAGGTGTGGTTGCGTAAATATTATTTAATATTCCCTCAGATCACATTTAAGGTGTAAAGCAAATCCATTTGACATAAATGTACGGGTCCTTGTATAAAATGTCCTATGAAATATGTTTTGACTTGTTGTTGAAGTATATTCATAAGTTACACATTTACTAACGTTTCTACTATTTCTATTTCAGATATGAGAAACAAGTAATACTCAGTTTATACATGAACAAATCTAAGGAAACTCGTCAACTACACCGTCTCACAGCTGTGCAAGTATATCTGTCAGACGGTTTCAAAATTCTACCATTTTATTTCAGAAAAACATTGACAACAGGCAATTTCTATTTGAGCAAACAATAGTTGTAATTGATTTTAAAAAAATAAAATAAACCCTTCAAAATTGTCTTGAAATTTGATTATTGTGAATGCAGGTATGGGATAATGATATGTCAATGCACATGTAACTAAATGTCGTCAGCATACAATACTTGGGACGCCAATTTGCTGACTCAATAAGCATAAATCTCATGAAAGGCAGTAAAATTGGACTGGAATTTCACTCTTATATAAGCAAAATATACACAATGTCAATCAGTTTTAACTATAGGTCTTTAACAATCAATGAAACCATTCAATTACATTGACTCAAGTTAAAGGAACATATTATGCTTTGTAAGCATACTGAAATGATCGTATATTACATCAAAGTAACAGATGTTAAAGAGTATTACAGACCACAATATATTCATTGGAATTTTTTTAATTTAAAAGAGGTTTTTATCTTTCCAAATGTTCAAATATCAATAAAAGCTTAGAAACCATATTAGTAATGCTAGATACTAATATCATTGTGACAAGTATTAACTAAATAGGTCCGACAAATGAATTACAAATACAGGATAGTATTTAGTAACTAACACCGTTCAACACATGAGGTATATCTGGAAATGAATACGAAGGTGACACAAGATAAAGATACTAAAGCTTTTTGAATCGCAATTTATTGTGCATATAAATTGGACATGGAATTATTGCAAAACACATTTAATATGATTGTCATGTATTTCCTTTTGTCCCGGGGTTGTTACTTTTGACAATTGATAACATTACTATATCACAATAAGTTGTTGGAACGATCAAAGGCGTTGTCAAAAACAACTTTTGAAACACCACAACTTATTCAACCTTTATTTGTGTAAGCCGATCAATATTCATCTCATAAGACATTTTGATCTTGCATTGGCGAAATACTCTTACGATTCCATTTCTTAGGAGCCTTACTTTTTGTATTCTGCTGTCATTCAGATGGCACGTTTGCCTTCGCGCTTTCGAAGTCCCGATGAATTTGATTTTTTCTGAACTCCACGAGAACAGGCACGTGATTCCATCATCTTCTACCTGTGAGTATTGGGACACCTTTGTAAAGAAGCACTCAGCTAACCTAAGTGCATTCTTAAAGACTGTGAGTTTAAGTTAATCTTGGTGCTCTGTGAAAAGAGACCCAGAGTAACAATTTTAAATTGATACTATAGACGTGATGGTTGGTCTAGAGTTATGTCTGAACTTATCAAGGTAATCAATTCTTATCATAACACAAAATACATCTTAAAACATATCGGAATACTGATCAATAACCATAAATAAGGAGCCTATACAGTTTCTAGTGTGGTCTCCAACGAATCTTAAATGAATATAAAGCACGTTCACGTGATATCACACTCGAGACATCCAGACAGTGTCACCGACTATTTCTTCGAAAATTATTTTGGATTAAATGCCATCTGCTGGTTACAACAAAGAACAAGTAGTTGTCACTAAGGTGACATGATCCCCCGCCGCAAATTAATACTTAATACAAATTTGAAAAATAATATCAAGATCAGCATGTTGAAAAATTCAAAGGTTCACTGTGACCTTGTGAATAATGTGATGGTTACCAAATTCTAATCAGCTCGACGTCTTCCCTAGGAGGTGCTTTGTGCAAGATATGATGAAATTCAAGTGAATGGTTCTTGAGATATCCTGCTGACAAGCTTCACATGAACATTATCATGTTGAAAAATTCACAGGTCCACTGTGACCTTCTGAATGATGTGATGGTCACCAAAATCTAATCAGCTCGTCGTCTTTCCTTGGAGAAGCTATGTGTAAGATATGAAGATAATCCAGCGAATGGTTCTTGAGATATCCCGCTGACAAGGGTAAAATGACAAAGAAACGTTGTAACCTTGAAATGAAGGTCAAGGTCACAAACCTCTGTCGGAACATTACTCTCCCTATGATGAACCCATATGCAACATATGAAAAGAATCCAGTGAATAGTATTTGAGTTATTCCATTTCGTACGGACGTACGGACGTACGGACGTGCGGACGGACGCAGCCGAAAAATTTATCCCCCGCTTCGCGCTAAACGCTCGGCGGGGGATACTATATTGTTACGCGTTCGAAGTATTGATATTGAGTATATAAATATTTTGATAAGTGTACCTTATATTCCAAATAACGATTGTATTTGAAACATATATATAATTTACATTTAACAATGTACTAGTAACTCCAATGATGCAAAACCTGATATTTAAAAATAGCTTACACTTTTGAAACCAACCATGATATGGGGAAACTTTGGGCTATTGCAAAAACTTCAGATAAGCCGCAGCTGCTAAGTATTTTTTGAACGATACGCATCCATCGAAGATGACAAACAAACTTATCAACAAATACAGATATACTGCAGGAAGGAGATTTTATAGTATCGATTATGTATTGCTGCCTTATGGCAGAACGAAGTAACTCCTTAGAAGTTGATGTACAGCGATTCTCGACCACACTCGCCATACGCCATAAATTGGGGAATAACGCGTCCAAGGCTAACTGCACATTTAATAAATCAAAAAGACGCACTCTTTCAGGTTTTCAACCCCCCATAGAAAAATGGCCGTGATGGAAGATTGAGTATAATATAGTATCACATATTTTAAGTTTACAATCAATTGATAAGTTTATTGAGTTTTATTACAAGAATATTGGCCTGTTTTAAAGTACAGTCATAATGTAGCTGAAGTTGCATTTTCAACTAGTGTTTTAATAACTCTCGAAAGCCTACTAATTTTTATGAATTTAAATTTATATATATATTCACTTTTTGGGTTTTACTACCTTTCAACGGAGAAAAGGAAAAGTTGGAGTAAGCTATTTTAGAATATATAACGGCATCTTAAAACATCAATGATGTCTACATTCGAAGCCTAATTCTAAGTGATTAATGACGACAAGACCGTCATGATATTATATATTTTCTTCAATAGTATAATGAATTGGGACATCATCATAGGTTTCACTCTCTTTGACCTTCATTTCAACGTCACAATGAGACTGCCATGTTACCATTATCAGCGGGATATCTCAAGAGCTGTGAACCACATTATCTCCAAATCTTCTACAGAACAGAACATTATTACGCTCAGGCCGAGAACCTCGGCATATGAGGTACAAAATGACAGTAGAATACATAATGATAGCGGATAAATGATTAGCCGGAAAATTTTACAATTTGCATTATAATTTTACAAAATTTACTAAGTCTTTTTAATACAGATATTCTTTTACACATGAACAGTTTTTGCAATTTAAGCATGTTTGGATTTTTTTTACAACAAATGTGGTATGTACAAACTTCTTTGTTCAGCAAAGTATGAACAAATAAAAATATAATGGAATTCATCTGCAACATCATCAGTTAAACACAATTTACATTTTCTTTCAGATACAGGTATCTTATTCCATCTTCCCTTTTCAATTGGCAAATGGTGGCATGATGTACGAAATAGAAGTAATGGGATTGCTTGACATTGAGGAAGGGACGTTGAATAATTTTCAAGTTCAAATTGAGGTTTCAGAACAGAATAAACTACACCCTTTTTGGAATGTTCTACTTCTGACCTCCAGATTTGTTTAGCATTATCAGTTAGAATAGAATGAGCAGTTGTTTTAGCCAGGAAGATGAAATAGGATATTGGGATAGCCATACAAAATTTAAACCTATGTTGTTAAGGATATTTTTGATAAATGAAATCCAAGCAAAATTGTAAGTACCAGTATTATAGATGTTATATATAATGGAATAAATAATAAAAGATATTTTACTAGCTTTATCGGTAAGAAGTTCATCCAGAAAAGAAAAAGGGTTGGTTATATTTTGTTGACCTTGAATTTATTCTCAAGGTCACATCGAAACTTTCAATTTTTCGGCATGTGAACTTGCATGCCAAGCTTATCATCTGGATGTGAGAATAATTGTGCGTATGTTTCAATGATATGGAATATATAAGATATCAAATATTTCATCAACATGTTCAAAAATGACTTACGACATCCTTCAACATTATTCAATGATTTCAATTAATCCTTTTCTAGGATGTTTATATCAGCTTTGAAATATTTGCTTTGATTAATAAAACATCCGTTTCTATCGCGTCAAATTATTTAATTATTTATACATTTCCCTCGAAAAGACTTTTGAATTTCTGCCAGGTTATGATTCCGCAATTCATCCATGGTGAGTCATCAAATGATCAATATTTCGTCACGTTGCGTCAATTCTCAACTGTATTTCGTAATCGCGTCATATTCACATGTCACGGTACATTTTAGACCCTTACGTTAACATTGATCAAACAACGTTGTACATGTCATTGATTTTAAATTTAATTTTGTAAGTGTGTATGGTTCAACAACTTGAAAGAGTTTGTTTTATAAGAGGCATATGGGATTCATTATGGCTTTATGCTCGCACCATGTAGTGTAAGAACATCGGGATTTCTCAACACTAGCGACCATAGTAAACTCAGTACTTGATGACAGCTAAATATAAATTAAATGTATCAGTGTTAAAGCGTTGCAGTACATTATAAAACAAGAAAAAAGAGAGCATGGCTCACATACCCCCGCCATCCGCTATCCGTCCATTGAGCATCATAGATGTCAAGGGTACAATGTTTAAAAACTGATTCAAGCATCATAATATTGTCTAAAATATTTTTGGGAACTGGCTTTGTTATTACAAAATTTCATTCACCCAAATGTTATATTTTTTAGGTAACTTAATTGTTCCCATTTGCGCATCACAGCGATACTTTGTACCAATTTCAATTACAGATTCAAGGACAATAACTCCGTAAAAAATAATATTTCGGAAATGGACTTTGAACTCGATGAAGAGTATGATCATGAGTACTCACAATCACAATCCGAGAAAACTTGTCCAGATTGATCACAATAAAACTAAGTCCAAAAAGTGATATTTCAATCGAAACGACAAAAAATGAAAATCTCAGAAAACTAAAAATTTACCGGACGGAATGACGGACGGACGGAATGGCCGCTATATAAATAAAAATAGCCATGCAAACGAAAACATTATATAAAGAATTAAACAAATTAAAAAAATTGAATGTAAATAACAAATACTTTTTATAAAAAGGCTTTACAATTTATATACGAATGAAGGAAATCCCCATAGAAGTACTGCATACACATGTACTAAGTTAAATAAGGGCTTAACCTAGACGACCAGTGACGCCGAAAAGAGAACATGCAATGAACAATACATCTACTAAACGAATATTTACTCAGGATATGGTTTATATACTTACAAAATGTACCGGTACATCGAGGGTAAAAGAAACGATATACCAAATTTTCAAAATAGTCACACACAGAATATGTTAAAGTTGATTTTTAATGTCTATAAGGATTTATCGCGTACTGAAATATACATAATGTCATTCATTAATGTATGATACTTGATATTTTATTTATTTTTTTTAAACACAAACGTGTAGCTGACATTACTATATTTAAGGGGTTTTGGTGAATAATGTTTGGTATTCAAAGTCAAATTTTATGAAATATTAAAATGTTGTTAGTACAATATGATGTCGGCATAATGTACCTTTTTGGTCATTAAATTAATGATGCGTCATTTATGTAGGATGTTGTAAAACAAGCCAGAAAACAAAATTTAATTCTCCTATCTCCCCTGGTGAATTATATTAGAAAATGACAATTTTTTACAGTGTTTTTTGGGAAACATGAAAAGATAATGTTCAAAACTTACAACTTAAGTTACATTGGCTTTAAGAGACATGGTGTAAGTTTTAGACGTATCTATCCATCGTGGGTTTAGAAATCTTGCATTTATGTTGGTATCGTTTCTTTGCCCCTGAGTGTATATGGTCCCAACTAATAACAATAACTACCAACTAATAACTCGTTAATCATTGTCTTATAACGCATTAACAAATCAATCTTAATATTTCATGTACCACATGTTATATAAAAATAATAACGGCCCAAAGCATTTAGTAAGATGTCACATTGTGGAGAAGTATTCCGCAGAGAGAAATGTACAAGGAAGAAACTGTTGACACCAAGCTTTTATATTTGATTTCCTAAAGGACGCGCCAATATTTAAGCCATAAAACAATCGGTTTTAGTGTCAAATACTCTAACGATGATGCCAGGTTGAGATTAAACATATTGATACTCTCCAATGTAACATGTCTAAATGGATTAGTAACGAAACGTCTCTATGCATATTTTCTATATAGGATATTGATTTTACTATAACCATATATTTTAATGTTTGTCTAAATGATGGTTAATTTAATGTAAAGACTAAATGAAGGTTGAAAAAAATTTGAATTTCAAGAATTGAGGCTGAGAATTGATATTTTGCTTAAATAACTTAACCCATAAACCATTCAAGTTCTTAATACATAGCAGACTGTGGTGTTGCCGGGCAAATAACATTGTAAAATATAATGTATTAATGGTAACAAGTTAGATGGTAGATACGATCATTCTTTCAACCAATACTTGTACACGGTATGGTATCTGAAGTAACTGACTGGCTGCACTCTGAGAGGGTGGCTGCAAAATAACCCACAAGCGTCTGAGTATGGTAAATACGTAGAGGTTTCAAGGTTAAGTAGGCACTTGTCGGTAAAAAGGTTTATGGAAGTTGAACTTATCATTAGCTGAGATTACAAGCCGCTGGTCCCCCTAGGCACCCCGTGTTGGTAGTTGAGGAGTCGGATTACATACAGGCAGCAATCAGCGTTCTCACATAACAAAACATGACTATTGGGATTACAAAAACTCAAGATGCCTCTAGTGCCGCTTTTCATCCTTAATAGAAAACATATAAGTTCCGCAATGTCAAATAATGTTTATATATTAAAGAGATATAGTTAAAGTAAGAATATATGCAATGTTCATGTTCAGTGCACTGTGATGACTGTGATAAACCGTGTTATCAGTCACTAGTGAAAATTACAATGAAACGTGTTATCAGTCACTAGTGGCTGATATAACAATGACCTGATGTCATAAAACAATGCTCCGACGTCATGACACGCACATGGCGTCAAATTGTTGCTGAGGCAACAGGCTCATTCTGGAGCGGACTTAACGTAAATGCAAGTCGATTTCGGTGAATATGCAAGGATTTGGTCATAAAATAAATAGAAAATTTGTCTCGTGGTAGAAACTTTAAATATTATCACTCGTGGCTGCGCCACTCGTGATAATATAAACTTTGTACCTCACTCGATGAGATAAAACATGGTATTGTCAAGAAAAGACAAATATCCTCTATATTTTAAGAAAATAGTTCATTTCTGTGTTACCGGAAATGTTAAGCATCTTTACTGTCAGTTGAAGTCAGTTGTAAAGAAGGAATTATTGATAACAAAGATCTGACATAAAACGAAACCTTGAAAATGCTTCTTGGATCTCGTTATAGACAAGGTTAGTGAAAACACGTGTAATCCCACACAACAGTTGAAAGTTAAATGATCTTATTGCAGCATCAGTTCTCTGATTAAGCAAGAATTCACAGTTTGAATTGGATACTGAATTTGAGTAAAGTGGTTATCTAGCAGAGATGAGCTGCAAATGTAAATACCTATCAACCTAACCACACACCTATCTTCCCTTCATTAGTGTCAAACTAGATACGTGCTTTCCGGATCTCTATAGCCTAGCCCACGGTCCAGGAAGCATGTTTAAGGAAGGATGGCATGTTCGGTAATGGCATATCGCGTAAATAGGGAGGTACATAATGTTTATAGCAATCCTGCAACAATTTTGCTTAGAGAATTATACCATAGTTATGGGAACTAGTCGCTTGCGGTTGAACTCATAAATCATTAACACAGGGACTACATGTAGTCTGTTATATATAATACTATTTTATACTAACATTTGGCTTATATTGCCTCTCTACTGCTACTCGATTGTATGATCACAGGTACGTTGCCCTTTGCTTAATGAGTAATTATTAATAGTCTTACTGGAAATGTGGTTTTGTCTTTAATAAGATGATGAACAACAGACAATTTTTGACGATGTAGACAGAATTATTCATAGTTTGACTGTCCTTCGGATTAGTCTTGTTTCACCGAAATGTGTTATTCGTTTAACAGTCACCTTCTATCCACCTATATAGTAAATCAACTCACATGTTTAGTATATCACATATCTGTAGCTGCCAATACCGTCAAGATGACAAAGTAACAATAAGTCACAGGAACTAATAGATAAACGGAGGTGTTACCTCAACAATGTTAATGCAAAAAAAGAAGAACAAAACAGAAACGTTGTAGATATCAAACGTGTATATATGCTTATGTATACTAATTAGTATGACTACCGTAGACAGAAAGCTGCACCATTCAACATTATTACAGTAATATGACATTAATACAAGATTCATTCATTGAATTTGTTTCTTTTCTTTCATTGTTCAAACTATTAAAAAGGACTTTAAGTTACCCACTATGTCATAAACATGTCTACCATAGGAGGCTGCAAAGTCCATTCTATACGACAGACGAAGTTAAACTCCCACATGCTGTAGATTCCCACAAAAAGTACCTTTACAATCACCATTATTGGAAATCGGTAATACGTCAATATACTTTCTAAACAGGCAGTGTTGAAAGTGAAATAATTTGCCAGGCAGCAATACTTGAGAGTCAATTCACAGGACTTCTGAAGGAATTGAAACGTAGCTGGTTAATTTACCTAGTCCTTTTGTCCTTGGTAGAAAAACAATTTCATTCTGTCTTATTTGCTGAAGATTTCATTGCAGCGTCTCCATAGTAGGGTTTAATCGAATGAAAATAAATGGGAAACTCTTTATTCAGGGAGTTTATAAGAAGTAACGCTTTGAGTCTTCGCTATTCCCCAGCTCGATCCTTGAAAACAAAATTAGTCTAACATGTCGACCTCTACAAATTGCATATTCTGACATTAACGATTGTAACAACATCTTCTGAACTTATAATTACATGTATGTCCATAGCCAGGACATGTGTGTTATTCATGAAGTTTTACTGTGGTTGATTTATCATGTTTATTTTAGTAACACAAAGCTGTTTTCAAACCAGGAATAAGTGCTTTAAAAATCAAGTAAATCTTCTGTTTCACGGGTAGTGGTTGACATGTCAACTGTATCTCTCCATCAGTTCTGAACTGCACAACATAAGGCCTGTAATGGCTGACATAACTCACAAACAGCTTATCATTCACAAACGCTGTCATGCATATAAGTAAAACAGAAATAGACAATATAGATAAAACGAGTGCATATTTCAATGTAGAAAGCCTACAAGTATAAGCTAATACAATGCATTATTTATCAGCTGAACTTTTAACATACACGTTCCTTTGACGTCCATGTTTTGCTAAAGCATTACAACTTTTCATTCTCCCGTTATCTCCTCAATGACTGACTGCTCCTGGACTATCAGATTCAGTGATGTAATATGAAGTCTGGCCACTGTAAATGCCAGGTATATTCCATGATCATAGACTGATTAGCGCACTTCTGGCCTGCTAAGGCGATCAATAAACTCCTTACGATCAGAATAACAACTAAATTCATGATATACACTGTGTCATTAGACAAACTCCATGTTGTGGAAAAGTATGTTACCTTTCGTGACAACAAGAATAAGGTTAAACTTTATCATTAAAAATATTCATTGCATTTATCCTTGCAAGATAAAAATGTATATAAATATTAGATGATGGATATGATCAATAAAGTCTTTAGAGGAAATCAAAGTGGGATATATAAGAAAACAGGATTTCTGGATAACGACTTCTTTATTGGGAACGAACACGACGTTCCAGAGTATACACTTATTCCTGCAAATACACGTTCATATTCCTGTTATAGGAGTAAACATACATGTACACTTCGAAACGACGTGTATGTTCACAATAAAGAAGCTGTTAAAATCTTAAAATCACGTTTTCTAAGGTGTAATTAATGTTCAGCTATTGATTGTTATAACTTGGCGTATGGCTTAAGATCACTCTAATTTACTTTAACCTTGTAAATTCATGTATTATGCATTCCAATGCATTGCTATACGATTTTACAAGGGTAAATATAGCACATTTGTGAAAGACATACACTATATGCATTTTTAACATTAGAACAAACCTACTGTTGCAAATAAACTCACAACAAACACATTGTATGTAAAACCGCAATGGCTCTAATGAAATAATTGATTTTGTTTACATAAAGTGTATCTAATAAATCCCCTATCAACTTATGCCATTAAACTCCTAAATTTGACTTTATTTTTCATTTAAATAACAAATCCAGCATGCTTAAAGGATTTTTTAAGAAGTTAATACATATTAAACTGACTTGTTTTCGATTAATTCAATATTGTAAAGAAATGAGATGCATTTGATTATGGCACGATACAATTATAACACCTTTCGGCAGTAGTTTGAATGACTTAATAGGTGACTGTTTTAACTAAAATATCATTATTTAAAGTAGACAGGGGTAATAAATGAAATTTACATCAACATAAACCCCTACCATGTTTAAAATGTTGTAAATGTGAACAGGACGAGGCACATTTATTGATGTTCACATAGAGTATATGTTATATGTCGAAGAACAGTTGTGTTTTATCAAAATTAATTTTTGGGAATTTAAATTTTAAATTTTAATATTTTGTTTTGGAAAACTGTCTAGGGGTATTCTTTGGCTGATTTAATGTTATGGACTAATTTCCCAAACTAGTCAGTTTTTGAATACGACGTCGAAAACTCGAGATATTTGACTTTGAAAAATAATATGATAAATACAACTGAGTGATATAGTTTCTTTTGCCCGTCAGTGTAAATGCAATGTGTTTTTTTAGTATGGATGGCAAGTTTTCTATGAGTGTATCCGTTGCCCAATAACAAACAATAAAAAACCCTTTACTTGTGTGGCGTTTGGCGGATCTTTAGTCATTTTCTCATAGCTTGGTGACCAATATCGATTATCGCAATTGCCATTACATCAGTAGGAGTATCGTGTTAATATGAATGTTTCGCAAATTTCTATAAAACAGAAATAAATAAAGCTTTTGGAACAGCAAATGTAAGCTTTCATTTGAGTCTTTGCAATGTATACTGTCAACAAGCTTATTATTAATATTAAGTAATTTCTGTAAAAAAAAGTGATAAATGCATTGACCATGAGCTCATAAAATAGTAATAATTATTCCAACGATCATGAAGACAAATGGAGTATGTTATCTACCGGTATCTATGGAAGTTGTGAAGCTTGGTGTATGTTTCCGTTTTCACCAAATAAAATGATAATATAAGTGTGTATCGTACATCTCAAAACCTGACGTTAATATGACAGAATCCAGTAGTGACTGACCTTATCTCCATATTTCACGTTCTTTCACTTTAAACATATGACCAACAGCTGTTGCAGATAAACCTGTTCACAACCAGACTAGTAGTACTAATGAACCGTATAGGGTTGCTGCATTCAGGCTAGTTGGTGGTAATAAATAAGTGAGTAAAGGAGAGTGATCTTCAAATTAATTCTAAGTGATAGAGATGAGGTGAGGGTATGTGGAGATGAGGTGAGGGTTGGTGGAGATGAGGTGAGGGTTGGTGGAGATGAGGTGAGGGTTGGTGCAGATGAGGTGAGGGTCGGTGGAGATGAGATGAGGGTTGGTGGAGATGAGGTGAGGGTTGGTGGAGAGGAGGTGAGGGTTGGTGGAGAGGAGGTGAGGGTTGGTGGAGATGATGTGAGGGTTGGTGGAGATGAGTGAGGGTTGGTGGAGATGAGATGAGGGTCGGTGGAGATGAGGTGAGGGTTGGTGGAGATGAGGTGAGGGTTGGTGGAGATGAGTGAGGGTTGGTGGAGATGAGGTGAGGGTCGGTGGAGATGAGGTGAGGGTTGGTGGAGATGAGGTGAGGGTTGGTGGAGATGAGGTGAGGGTTGGTGGAGATGTTCCGAGGTGAGGGTTGGTGGAGATGAGGTGAGGGTTGGTGGAGATGATCCGAGGGTTGGTGGAGATGATCCGAGGGTTGGTGGAGATGAGGTGAGGGTTGGTGGAGAGGAGGTGAGGGTTGGTGGAGATGAGGTGAGGGTTGGTGGAGATGATCCGAGGGTTGGTGGAGAGGAAGTGAGGGTTGGTGGAGATGAGGTGAGGGTTGGTGGAGATGATCCGAGGGTTGGTGGAGATGAGGTGAGGGTTGGTGGAGAGGAGGTGAGGGTTGGTGGAGATGAGGTGAGGGTTGGTGGAGATGATCCGAGGGTTGGTGGAGAGGAAGTGAGGGTTGGTGGAGATGAGGTGAGGGTTGGTGGAGATGATCCGAGGGTTGGTGGAGATGAGGTGAGGCTTGGTGGAGAGGAGGTGAGGGTTGGTGGAGATGATGTGAGGTTGGTGGAGATGAGGTGAGGGTTGGTGGAGATGAGTGAGGGTTGGTGGAGATGAGATGAGGGTCGGTGGAGATGATGTAAGGATTGGTGGAGATGAGGTGAGGGTTGGTGGAGATGAGGTGAGGGTTGGTGGAGATGTTCCGAGGTGAGGGTTGGTGGAGATGAGGTGAGGGTTGGTGGAGATGATCCGAGGGTTGGTGGAGATGAGGTGAGGGTTGGTGGAGAGGAGGTGAGGGTTGGTGGAGATGAGGTGAGGGTTGGTGGAGATGATCCGAGGGTTGGTGGAGAGGAAGTGAGGGTTGGTGGAGATGAGGTGAGGGTTGGTGGAGATGATCCGAGGGTTGGTGGAGATGAGGTGAGGGTTGGTGGAGAGGAGGTGAGGGTTGGTGGAGATGAGGTGAGGGTTGGTGGAGATGATCCGAGGGTTGGTGGAGAGGAAGTGAGGGTTGGTGGAGATGAGGTGAGGGTTGGTGGAGATGATCCGAGGGTTGGTGGAGATGAGGTGAGGCTTGGTGGAGAGGAGGTGAGGGTTGGTGGAGATGATGTGAGGTTGGTGGAGATGAGGTGAGGGTTGGTGGAGATGAGTGAGGGTTGGTGGAGATGAGATGAGGGTCGGTGGAGATGATGTAAGGATTGGTGGAGATGAGGTGAGGGTTGGTGGAGAAGAGGTGAGGGTTGGTGGAGATGATGTGAGGTCGGTGGAGATGAGGTGAGGGTTGGTGGAGATGAGTGAGGGTTGGTGGAGATAAGGTGAGGGTCGGTGGAGATGAGGTGAGGGTTGGTGGAGATGAGGTGAGGGTTGGTGGAGATGAGGTGAGGGTTGGTGGAGATGATCCGAGGTGAGGGTTGGTGGAGATGAGGTGAGGGTTGGTGGAGATGAGGTGAGGGTTGGTGGAGATGAGGTGAGGGTTGGTGGAGATGATCCGAGGTGAGGGTTGGTGGAGATAAGGTGAGGGTTGGTGGAGATGAGGTGAGGGTTGGTGGAGATGAGGTGAGGGTTGGTGGAGATGATCCGAGGGTTGGTGGAGATGAGGTGAGGGTTTGTGGAGATGAGGTGAGGGTTGGTGGAGGTGGAGATGAGGTGAGGAATGGTTGAGGTGGAGATGAGGTGAGGAATGGTGGAGGTGGAAATGAGATGGTGGAGATGGAGATGAGGTGAGGGTTGCTGGAGATGAGGTGAGGGTTGGTGGAGGTGGAGATGGGGTGAGGGTTGGTGGAGGTGGAGATGAGGTGAGGGTTGGTGGAGATGAGGTGAGGAATGGTGGCGGTGGAGATGAGGTGAGGAATGGTGGAGGTGGAGATGAGGTGAGGAATGGTGGAGGTGGAGACGAGGTGAGGAATGGTGGAGGTGGAGATGAGGTGAGGAATGGTGGAGGTGGAGACGAGGTGAGAAATGGTGGAGGTGGAGATGAGGTGAGGGTTGGTGGAGGTGGAGATGAGGTGAGGAATGGTGGAGGTGGAGATGAGGTGAGGAATGGTGGAGGTGGAGACGAGGTGAGAAATGGTGGAGGTGGAGATGAGGTGAGGAATGGTGGAGGTGGAGATGAGGTGAGGAATGGTGGAGGTGGAGACGAGGTGAGGAATGGTGGAGGTGGAGATGAGGTGAGGGTTGGTGGAGGTGGAGATGAGGTGAGGAATGGTGGAGGTGGAGATGAGGTGAGGAATGGTGGAGGTGGAGACGAGGTGAGAAATGGTGGAGGTGGAGATGAGGTGAGGGTTGGTGGAGATGATCCGAGGGTTGGTGGAGATGAGGTGATGGTTTGTGGAGATGAGGTTAGGGTTGGTGGAGGTGGAGAAATTAAAAAGTACTGCATTCTCGAATTTCGACAATAATTCAGAAAACGTCATCTGCTAATTCACGACTATTCAGCAATGGCATGTAACAACACGATCTTAGTGCAAGTAGTGTACTTTCCGTTGACAGCATGATAAACCCTTGACTCATATGGAATAGGACAATGAAAGTTTTGTTGTTCTGCAGTTATAGAATCTGTAATGCAAAGCTATGCGGGGCTCATAATAATTCAAACACACCCAGTGACCCTTGTTGGTTTTTCATTTGGTCCAACAAGAAACGGTACAACACTAAAAAGCGTAGCAACACATACGGCAGTAGTAGTCTGCAAGATTGTCCAACATGATCTGGCTCACCTGGCATTACTAGCATAGACAAAGCACAGACATCAAACCAGAGGATTCAAATATGAAAGACATTGAGAAATGGTGAGAGTTTGAGGATAAGCTGCAACAGAGTTAATGAGTTGGAAGTACTGCTGATACATATGTCTTATATCAAAGGAAACCATCTCATGCATTACCCAACATCCTGCTGCCAAACACATGATGGACATCATTTATCAATATTTACATAGGACGATTTTTTAGAAGCAAATGTAGTAAATATAAACATTTAAATCTACATATCTATACAATAAGACACATTTGTCATTAAACACACTTTCGTCATGCTGTGTAGCATGGATGGGTAATGGACTAAAGCCAGGAATGTATATCAACACGTTGACATACGTTATATATGAACGTCTTTGTCAGTAATCACTTCATGTAACATGCATCATGGTGTAAGTTCTTTACACACATTTTCTGATGTTTAGATCTGTTGCTGCTGGCACCGTCTTAGAAAACATGATACTTCTTTGAAGCCAGAATGTCGTTTGCTTAAATTCGTATGTTTTTTGTTGGTTATTAAAATGTGTCAATTTTTTGCAGGATTAAACAAGAGTACAGCTCAGGTCAAAGTGAAATGAATACTGCATCGGGATATGTTTACTCAGGAAAGAACTTGTGTACATGTACATGACAACATGTACATTCCGTTCACTGTACTGCACCAATCATTTCGAAACAAAACTATTCTTTAATCTTTTGCAATAGTTCAATATTTGAGAATTAGATACAAGCTTCAAATATTGCAACTACATTCTTGTTAGAAGCTTCATACAAGTTCAACGCCATGCTGCATTGTTATTATTCATGTAGGTATTTATATTTCATTCTTATTTGTTTTGACCTAAGATAAAGTAACTATTACATCAATTGCATTTACCCAAATAATAGCAACTGAAAACTAAAATGGAAGAGCAAAAAAGCAAGGTGATGAAACTACTACAGCTAACTCAGATATAGGAATAGCCATTTCATCTGATGGAGTCTTAAATGTTTTGATTATCATCAATCAAGTGTAACACTTAGTTCTAGGACTGAAGTTAACATCTTTATAGCATCTGACATTTAATCACACCTGGAACTTCGTCAACTAAAGTATTCAATCACAAAATAGGTATCCATTATTTATTATTTTAACATAACAAGACACTATCAAACACCTGTTTTTGCAACAAATGAATATATTGATTGAACGATAACATACTCATATTTAGGATGTTTATTCTGTTTGAAAGAGCAAATTACACCTGTCATGTGTATCTCCTTTTGTCAAAACAATCTTTTCTGTAGTTTACAGAATAGATAAATATTCAAAAGTGGTTTCAAGGTTACTGTGGGAGCGTCCATCACAAATGAACTTGTTTAACATATCGAAATGATAACTCATCCGAATGTTAGACAACTGAAGACACCGTAGAGAGCAGTGGTCTTTAGTGTTTATATAAACAAAGAATGTTCATTCGTGCATACATTCCAAAGGTTAAATGTAACGTGATTTAAAACAATTGTTTGACAGATTTACGGATTTAAACTTAGTGGTGTTTTGGTTACATTTACATTTACATGAATATACATGAAATACAAGATCAGATTGATTTAAATGTGTACAGTTAATACAGATACAATGTTGAGTGTATCAAGTTCATTAAAGGGGGTACACGTGAATGTTAATGCTTATGCGTTAATGTAACGCTGTTCATATGACACATATAACGTAACGTTGGAATGTTCAACATTAATTTTACAATTCGAAGACGCAAATGTGGATATGAATTGTTTGTGATTTTACAATAAAGGCGCTTTCTAAACCACCCTGATCCGCCTTGCTAAACATCCAATACAACAACTAGGTAGTCTGGACCTTAAACATAGAGAGGATATTGGCAAAGTTGACGTTATGGATACTGATTGATCACGTTGCAACACCATCTCAGTGCAGTCTGGAAAACTAACATGCGGATATAAGGTGAACGGGTATGATGCTCGTTATACGCTGTGAAGGTGCTGCTCGATATACGCTGTGAAGGTGCTGCTCTTGGTGTGTATTGAAAGCAGAGCATGTTAAAAGCGACCTTTTTTCAGAGAACGCAAGGAGGTGTCAAATATTCTGACAGGTGCAATTGTCAGAGCTATGTTGAGTTACATCAGATCTCTACCAGCAGCCACAGCTTCCAATATCAAGTGCATTTAGACATGTCAGGACTTCACAACAGCTGCAACTTGTATCAACAGAAAAAGACGACTAAGATAAACCTATTTGTACAGTTTGTATCGATTGTATCGATGGGTGTAATGGAATCATGTTTAAGTTACACTATACACTCGCATAACTGTATTCGTCAGTATATAGTTCGA
This sequence comes from Gibbula magus, assembly GCA_936450465.1. Classification (NCBI taxonomy): domain Eukaryota; kingdom Metazoa; phylum Mollusca; class Gastropoda; order Trochida; family Trochidae; genus Gibbula; species Gibbula magus. The sequence goes on from OW388289.1 coordinate 10,898,823, forward strand.
GGATGTTGCCGAGCTGACGAGGAGGGGAATTATATTAAACAAAGATGATTTCAAATACATTCATCTCATATCTTGTAAGCATAGACACATCTTCATGTATGTTTTGTATTGATATGCAGTCCTTAAAGCGAAATCGTCCAACAGGAATCATGACAATGGTCAACTATGTAGCATTAAATGACTTTCTAGATAAATACAATTTCCGCACACATACCTTTCCTGTAAACAGAACTGGGAATCGGAAAACACTGTTTACAGATTCCTCGTTTATATTATGTACATATAAACCAGAAATAATTCTTTGAGTGTGTGAATATTTACTGGAAGAAATTAAAGCCAAGTGGCTTCTTGTCTGGGTTGTATTGATTTGCAAACTTCAATTAGATTCAATGCTAAGACTATAGGACAATAAATAAAAAGTCAAGAGATTACCTGTCAATGTGCCGTCATCATTTTGATAAGTTATACTACTGTGTCAGAAAATCGTTTAACGATCAGGTAAAAACAAAAATGAAATTCATATTAAAAATCAAAATTATCTTTACATAACCTGGCTATAAAATGAGATGAATTATCTATAATCCATTCACGGTTATTTCAAACGAATTTCTGTTAATGTTTAATTTCAGAAATACTACTAAAAGTACTACAGTAACTATCGCGTTATAAACAGCATGCAGCTGCATTAACAAATGGCCGCAGAACAGACGTACCGCCAGATTGCCAGTGGTTAAACATTTGAGTATTTTACAAAATACGTCAATACCCACGAATATCTTAAATGCACCTGAAACAGAACTACCGCGTCAGCTCCATACGAATTTATTTAACTATATATATAGAGTAATATATATATATATATAAAGAGAGAGAGAGAGAGAGAGAGAGAGAGAGAGAGAGAGAGAGAGAGAGAGAGAGAGAGAGAGAGAGAGAGAGAGAGAGAGAGAGAGAGAGAGAGAGAGAGAGAGAGAGAGAGAGAGAGAGAGAGAGAGAGAGAGAGAGAGAGAGAGAGAGAGAGAGAGAAAACCGGTGTATATGCGTCTTACTGGTGAAAGATATTTTTAGTGCAATTTCAACAGTCAAAACAAAATATGGTTCCCTGATAAAGTTGTTTTTGAACAATCATGCGTTTTGTTAAGAAGTACAAATAATTTTCGTCATCAGGTTATGGTACTTGGATTTTTTAACGCATTTCTCCTTAAAGTATATTAAGGAGAAAAGAAACAGACACTATTTCTGAACATACAAAACATAATTTAGTTGGCTTCAGGCGAGATGTCGTCACTATGTTTCAGCCTCATTTATCAATTGAGGATTTTAATATCTTGCATTTTTGTTGGTATCACCTTTTTTGACTGGTAGTTTATAATAATCTGCTTGAATTGAAAATTGAACTCTCGTCTTTGATAATAAAATTGGAATAGAAGCAATAACAACATAATTGAATGTATAGATTCTATCTTTAACACATATTGCGCATAATATAAACTTCAACTTCAGGCTTAGATGGTTTATGCACTTGTGAGATATATGAAAACGCTGAATTCATTGCAACTGTTTATTGACTTTTCAACAATTTATCTTTTCGCCAAGACAAAAGTAATAGACTTTAGGAAGAGCAATCAACCAAAAGCAATTGGCCCGATGGTTGAAGGAGAATCGATAAATAACTTCAAGGTGACAGACTTTTACTGTGAAGATGTACAATTCAAATGAAAAATGTAAAAAAAACATTCATTCAGGAATACAGCTCTAATACTGTGACCTCTTTATTGAGCATTAGTAGGCATTTATATCATTATGCTATTGCTGATTAAAGAAGAGTTTACTCCAAACAAGTAAGTCACAACCCACTAATGCCACTCTTATACACATTATGATAACTAAAAAAAAAATTCAAATCATTAAATTGTTGTTATTCCAAAAAAATAACAAATATAAAATTTATGCTCACATCTATCATTGCAGAGATAAGTTCTGTTATGATATATTACATTAGGTTACCTTAGTGGACCTCAGGTGTGTTTCGCTAACGCTGGATTCTCAAAAGCCGAACCGTTTCAATTGGTAACTCAAACCCTTTGTAAGACCTCTGTGATTGTTAACATCAAAGACTCCAATTCACGTTTGATCAAAATCTGATGACAAGATTCAACTTCATGTCTCTGTCACGATGTCAGAAGGCTTATCACTACAATTAAAAGCGCGCACAGTAATTGCTCTTCAGAAACGTATTTGGCTTAAAGCAAATGATCATTAGATTAGCTGGCGAGATTGTAACCATAGAAGTCGAAATTAATGTGATCTTAGAAATAGTGGAATATAGTGTCGTGATGATCTGATTACATAAGAACTAAATGTTGCAATTTGAAAATTAACAGCGGCTATAACTAAATATAGATAGAAACTAGATATAATAGTGTCGAGTTAACAATGAAGACACTGCTGTAATATTTGAAGACATTTGCAAAGTCCATGCATCAGGTGATATGAGAGCAATCACGATGGCTTTACCAGGGTTGCCTCGTCACTATCTTACCCATTGCATACTAACTTAAAGTTCTTTGTAAATAACTGATCTCAAACAACTTGACGTTTTCACTTTATAATGCAATTGAAAAAAAAGTTCATTGACATCTGTCCTGTCATAGAAATAAGCAAATATTAAAAGAATATTGAGGTAAAGGTCGACCTAGTCAGGAGACATCTTGCTTTCTTTCTTCTTTTGTAATACACATATACACTCATTCAGTTATTTTCTCTCTGCAGCAGATGGTATTTATGGAACACATTATTTATTGGTTTATCTACTAGGTAAGAATGGTAGGTTGGAATGTGTACTTTTGTTGTATACATAGCGTTGAGATTACCAGCTGTTCCTGAAACACTCCTGTGTAAAATACAATGGTCGTTGGCGTTGGTCGTTGACAGATTCCATTATAACATTGAACAAATAAAGATATGTTAAGGTGATAAATCAGACAATATATGAAGACTTTTTCCTTTACTGTCAACATGCATAGCTGATCGTTGATCGAATTGATTGAATGTAACATTCGGTCATCAATGCATTGTACTCAATCATATTTATGAAACGAAAGTCAGCCAAGCAGAAACTAAGATAAACGATTGGAAGTATTTACGATTAACCTTAACATTAGCAGCATGTGTAGTACATAAACCAAATTCCTTAACACTATAAATAAATATTGTTTCTAACATTGGGCGATATAATACTTCTATAAGATGATTATCGTATGAGCAATTTGCAATGGAATCTCTTTGGAATACTCCTGAGGGTATACCGACATGTTATAGCATAATGATAAGTGGCAGAAAATACTGCGTCTAGAGAGAACCTCAGTGATTTCCCCTTCCTTCTTTTAGAGCAAAGCCAGACATAATAGGATAACCTCTACCATTGTTACCTGAGAGTAATTACATAATGTTTGTCTGGTCTCTTATTAGGTTAGGAACCATTATTCCTTCAAACGTTCATATCAAGCAATGTCGGAGTGTTATTTATTGAGGTTATGTCAACAAGGGATACATTTCACCAGGCCATTGATTTGTAAACACAACATTTATCTTCAATGTGCGTGCTTGTTTCTTCAAATAACGTTGTTAGTGTACAGTTGTACTGTTTGAATGCCGGTTTAAATATTGACGACCACCTGTTCTGCCACAAGTATGCATTAGTCAATGGCAATCAATCTAGAACTCATGCAATGGCCCACAATAGATTGAATCAACAGAACGATGACCAGGTGATGTTGAAACTGATGACTACATTTGCAGTCCCAGATAATAGCTACTCTTTTTTAAATAACTAAAGACAAAGACAAAGTATAATCATGTCTTAACTTAAACTACCATGAAATGTTCATTATAACGGATTCTACATGAATACATTTTACTTTCATATTTCAAAGGTAAATCCAGACGTATGACAATATGGGTGAAATATGGACGATATCCAAGTGTTGTACACAAACTGGAAATGGGGAAAGTGGGAAGAGATGTGCAAATACCATCACATCATAAGCTGTAAGAGCCTCCTGTAGAACCATACATCTACACAAGATGTCACACAAAAGCCTATCCGTAAAACAGAATAACGTATCACGTTAGAATTTGCGTTATGTACATACAGGTAATGATTTCACAGTTACACAGAATATATGAAATATTAGCAGTCTAAGGGTAAAATTCATCATCTCTCACTGGCGTATATCATACTCTACTTCATTGAGTGATAACTAATGTCCAGCAGTTTTGAAACTTACCAGAATTCATTCACGAATTATTGACAATATTGATATTATTTCACGCTTTTAAACTTATAGAATGTTTTAACTATGAATACTGATTACTGATAATTGAAATTTAAAAAACAATACGTTGTCAAGACCATATTCTAAAAGACTTTTAGCTATTTTTAAAAGAGCGTTGTCGCTATAATGCATTACATGTATGCCCTGTACATGTGTTCTTTATTTGGTATTGGAGGGAATGTTGACAGGACATTACTTGTCTGCAATATTTAGAATGGTAGACGTCATACTAATAAATGTTTGAATTTACATTAGAAAAGTAATTTTCACAATCGTAACCATGTCACCCAACGAAATACAAAATTTTTTAGATAAAAGGATGAACACGCAGAGTCTCCACGAGGTTTCAGCAGAGTAATGAGAGTTTCACGTTGTATTCAATTGTTATCATATCGGGCTAACAACATTTTAAAAACTGTTCAAAGTCTGGTAGTGACCTTGAATATGAGGTCAAGGTAAATCGACTGTTGCCTGCGATTTCCCAAAATAAAGCCTGATACCAAATTTGAAGACATATATACACATGCCTATACGAAAATGACCTATTAGATATTGTTTTTATAGAACTACTTCGGGACAAGTTTTTAGTAATAAACACCATTACAGTAACATAAACCTTTTTACAACGGAGGCGTATTTTGTAAATACATAGAAATGACGTTAAGTTAACAAAGAGGGTGAAGATTAATCATGATATTTTCTGTGAGAGGCGTGAACAAGGTTAGCTGAACATATATTTATCTCCACTACAATCGTATACGACGCTAAGCCAGTACTTACAAGGCGGATCATTACCCCCATCGCTTTTAGTCACTTGAACCAATGTTTCTTGTTCTTGGTATTTCTCTTTTGGTAACCTTTCTGTGAGCGTCCTGCTTACACTATCGCATTTATCTACTGAAATAGTAGTAGGTGATCAACACAAGCTTAAGGCCAAAGGTTATAAAAAGAACCATGTTTGCCTCTGTTTTATGGCACTACATGTGTGTACACAACTAAAATCTGTTTGTATACGTTGTCAATAAAGCCTGTTTTAAAATAATAAACATGGATAAACAGATAAGTCAACAGTAAATTTTATATATTTAATTGTGTTGAAAATTGTTTTAAGCTTAGAGCATCGATCATTACAATCCATTTAAACAGTTCGTAACAAAGTCATATACATAATTCACAAAAACATACCGAGTGTATTTTAATTAATTTAATTTTGAAAATCAAGCTTACATGTGTATACTAGTTCACAAAATTGTCCGAATAATATATTTTTTGAAAGTATAACTATTTGAAGAGTGATAATCGAAAGAAGCTGTGTATTTTCTTTTCGACTGAATCATAGTTATAACATGGTTATACTTGGGATTTGATCCATATCTAAATGGCAAGTATTTCTAATGAATAATAGTTGAAATAAGTTGTATTGATTATATCATAAATGCTTAGTAAGATAGGTCTTTACCCGAACCCACTTTCTCCAATTATTAGCCTGTAGACGATACTGCATGGCAATATGTCAACATGTTTTTCTTCTGAAATTACAGTACTGTAATACCACTGCAGCCATGACATCACAATGATATACAGTTTTGACGTCTTAATCGTTACGATGATATGTTACAAAGAATGACCCGTAACAGTTTAATGTATTCACACAATTGGGGAATTGCTTTATTTGTTTGATCAATAATCAATAAATGCAGTCGCTAAAACAAATTAGCATGTTTATTTCATTTGGAAGCTATTAAACAATGAACTCGCTCTCGCTCATTTCATGCTTAATCATTAACTCTTTTATGGAAATTGCATCACATGGGAGGTAATTTGGTATCATTTATATACCCTGTTAACTCTAGATATATCTTACCCGAGAAGAGACGATATATTGACACTTCAATCAGATTACAGGCTAAGGCCAGAAGCCAATATATTTAGTCAACAGATTACCTGACAACGTGCCAGGATTTACACGATAAGTCATCACATTGTGACAGAAAATCGTTGAACAATCTTTTCCACACACTAACGCATTTCGCAAATTCTCTCGACATTAGAACTACATAACATACACTTTACTGCCATTCAGTCTACAGATTGATACACGTTATTATTGCTATACTCTGCAGTATATGATATAATTAGAGACACGAATCACTAAAAGGCAATTAAAATAGTTCATAGTACATCGGTAACAACAGGTAAACATAGCTGTATTATGTCAGTAAATGATTAAATGCGCATATTAAAACAATTTAATTGCACTAGAATGATGAAACGAGATTGAGAAAATGTTTTGGTTTGTATTTTATATTCACAATGTCCTTTTGATTTAGGGTAGGTTAAATGCTTTTTTCTTCTGCATTTAGTGTAATCCTTGTCAATAGCAGAGTACACGAAAGACCTTTGACTTAAAATTGCAGTTTAATGTGTCAATATTTTGAAAAATTTTTTTAATAAAAAGTGTGACTAATACAAATCTGACCAACAATACAGAATGGCTGATATTAAAAAAACTGGTCTCCTAAATGTTCACTTCTAAGTGAATGTGTCCCCAGCCAACTGTACATTAAGTGACCTACATGTACATGTTATCAAGATTTCACAGAATGGGAAATCAAATAACGTTCTCCGTATATCTTGTCCTATATTATTTATAAGTCTGATAATATATAGGTTTATTAAAATGAAAATAAAATGTTAATCAACCACACATCATTAAGGTTTCAGCCACACTCGGTTGCACCAGCTGTTCCTACCGGCAACACAATCACACTATACCACTTCAGCTTCGCCTTAATCAATATCATTTATAATGGTTATATATGGTTAGTCAATTCCCGTTAGCAACCCTTCATGAATGCTCTACTTATTAAAAAGTAACAAGAGCTGAGAATCTCTGATGACAAAGGGAACACATAGAGGACTGTTCCCTGCATTCGAGTTCAGTGAACTCCCAGCGAGGATTTGGAAAGAATATTAATGGGAGAAAATGCAGCTTGACGAGAAGAAGATCGTTCTGGCATGTTAAATGCGGCAATGACGATCGAAATGAATACCACACAGCATGCAAATGGCTGGAAATAGACCAATCAAATCTTATTCAGGTCAACACTTGATTATGAACACGGGCTACATTGGGCAGCAGGTTATATGTATAAGAAGGGGATACACTAGATACATTGCAGGGAATCACTGAAGATCTACTAAATGTTTATAACTGACACAAACACACTGCTGTATTTTTTTACTTTTTAGCCAACCATTTATTATATGTTTTAATTTTTGGACGTTATTTCTTAGAATCTTGCTAAACTAGAAACAAACATGTAATGAAAAAAACAATATATATCACGTGCACACATTCGATAGACGCTGATATTGTTAATAAAAGCTAAACTCTTACACTGATTGTAGGCCTATACATTGTACTTCAAAACGTTCTTTTCGATAGATGGTCTCTTTTTCCGAGTTTTGCATGCAAACACTGAATACCTTTCCCGTTCGTGAGCAATCATGCATCAACATATTTACTTTATTTATTTATTATTTATCCATTCAAACACAAACACTCTGTAATGATAACCTTGCTATTACGAGCATGCACCTTCCCTTAAAGTAGATGTTACACAACATATCTAAAATATATTCATAAACTGTGATATATTCTTTTGTTTATATTTCCGATCTACGACATGAGATTCAAATCTTTGCTAATGGCTAACAACTTGATATTCCTTTTGAAAACACACCAAACCTGATTTCCTAGTCTTACCGATTTCTGAAATTTATCGAATTTAGTGCAGGAAAAACGTTTTTACAACACTTACATGTATGATAGACAATGGAAAAGATAATTTACATATGTATCAATTGTTATACCAATATTAACCATATATTGTTATATGCTTTAAGTTCAAACGTTAATCATAAATGATCCTTAACATTAAGGCAACGTGTTCAGTAACATGAACATAAAGGCTGGAAATATCAGCAACTGTTCCGAAATAACTTAAGGACCCATCTGTCATAACAGATCACAACTTATTAGACACATGGTAAATTAATTTTAAAGCACACTTCTCCCCACATCTATTTTGATATTTTAAAAGATTTTTTATTTCATTTGTCAACTTAACTACTAAAATGGTTCATTCAAAGAATTCAATGCGGAGAACTATATTTGATCAGAATGAATTACAATCCTTTTTTGCTGTTTATAGATACAACTACACCCAAATATGTTTCCATAACAAACACCTATTTCTACGAACATGTATTATATTTTCCAAGGAAACTATTATTTCCTAAAACAATCCAGTAATACACTACTATTTCAATACCGTGGAATAACACGTTTTAAATTTACTCTAATTATAAAAAAAGTATACTAGTATATCTTTAAATGTTGTTATCGGTTTAGCCATTGTTACGTGGTCTTTGTTATCTACGGTAGTATTTCAAATCTTCGTTATGTTTCTATGCTAATGATGATTCGCTTAACCGCACTACTCGCTTTCTGAACGATTTTCAACTGTAACCAAATTGTGCGGTAAACGGAGTCTAACTGTAGTTGTAAGCAAGGAACTTAATATTGTCTTGATTACAAATATGTCGGCATTTAAGAACTTTGCACATCATTTTGATAACCATAATGCATGGTGTCCTTTACCAAGTCCATTGAGTTATTCTAATACTATATACACACATTTCGAGAAAGTACTTTTGAAATGTATATACAATGTACAAGTACACAAACCATTTGAGTGATTTTGAAATTATTTCTTTCCATCATCATTAATAGTGTATCAAGTATAGCATAGGTCCTTCACTGTTTCAATGTTATTGCTGTTTTGACAAGATATATGTTCATATTTATTTCAACATTTAATCATCCATTAGGACGAAAAACAGCCAGGAAGGATGTGTACAATAACATGTTTTATCACACAGAGTCATCATATAGTGTAATAATATCGTTAAACATTATTTTTTATTATAAATACCGTACTTCTGAGGTTGTCTTGAGATTCACAATAATATTTTGTTATTGCCTTCTGGTCATATTTTAAATACACATATTTCAGGTTCATACGTCAGATTAGATAAAGCGATACATTTTCTTGGATTCTTATTTCAATTTTATTAGTGTTTATGAACGATTATGCTACACAACAGCAACAGAGTTTATTTTATTTGGAGCAGATGGAATTCATTTTAGCTTTATCGCCATACACTGTATTGTCAGCACAGCAATATTTCACAGCAAATAAATGTTGAATTCAATTTACAATGACAGTGAACATATTTAACTGTATTTTCGCATTGCAATAAATTATAAATCATAAAAGTGCAAATGGAAACATGACATAAATAATGTATTTCATTGTGAGAATTTCAGATAAAATCATTTTTAAAGTACAACTGCCCAAGACATCAAATATCTCGAATAACTCTACTTGTGCCTGCAGGCTGGTGGGATCACGGATGCAGAATACGGCATTTCCTCAATGTATATTTACTCTTGAATTTATTTACAAATATCGTTAGATCTCATTTTCTTATACTGCATTACTTAATCAGGATTAATTAATTAGCAACACGATTTTGATAAATGCTATACAACATAGGTTATAATTTCAGGTATACCTGATATTCACTGCCATACTATTTCATCCAAATAAAGCATACTTTAATTAAATTATATTCTTAATTTTATATAAAAAAAGAATCCAGTGGAATATGTTTTAGAGTAGACACGAGTAGAGTGAACATGATTAAATTACATGCACACGTGCTTTTATATTTGCTTTCCTTAAGGACTGATAATTTAAGACAAGAAATAAATCCGATTGGGTTTTGTTAGTTACGTTTGGAAATGCTGAGGCTGAAATTCATAGTCATTTCACACTACTATCAAGTTAATAAACAGTCTACATGGATTATTCATAACTACATTAATTTCGTCTATGCAAATTTCAAAAGTGTATCATGTTGATTAAACTCCATAATATACAAAGAGTGATTTTCCTGTTTTGTTCTCTTTCAATTATTTTAGATCTAGGTTTTGAAGGGGTTGCATTTACTTTTAAGCACTGTACACGTACAACAAAACAAACTTTATTTTTTCCGATTCAGATGGGAGTGTAGAAAAATAATGACAATGGACAAATGACAAATGTCTTTGTATTATTAATCTTGATGACAACACATAAGCAATGGTAATATGCTTACAGTAACCTATGCTCATGGTAATGAAGGTTTCCACTGCGTATGTCATAAACATTGGTAATTTAGGAGATAAACCTACTGTGATTTTAACTTTTTGTGAGTCTAACGTAGTTTCGATACCAATTTTTATCATTCGGAGCCGAACGCGTCAGCATAAATATGGATCATGATATAGAATAATAACTAGATTATTATTTAAACTTCGGGTGATTGTTATCTTGCAGGTTGCACCTGAAATATCAACTCCTGCGTAATTTATTTGTCGCGCACTCTGAAACAAATTTAGTGAATCAGGGTGGTAACGCTCTAGAAGGAAACGCGGGAGGAGGTACATGCATGTAGATATAGATGTTAAGGCTAAGTACTAGGCAATTATCAGTAAGAGGGTTTATGGAAGAAGTCACTGGCTCCCCGAGGCATCTCTAGTTGGTGATTGAGGACTCAGGTAACACACAGGCATCTTCTATTATATTGTACCTCTTTTTAGAAACAGAAGTTTGCAAAACCCTACTAATTCATCAATGGTAAAATTGATGGGTACTTTTCTTTGAGAAAATGCAACATGGCCGCTGACAGATGGAGCGGGACATATAAATACCTATCTTCTTATAATTGATAAGTGCTTTCCCGAGATCTATGGATGAAGGCATGATGACATGTTTAGTAATACATAGTAAGTATGAAATGTATCATTCAAAACTGTGTCCAACACTATATAACTCGGCCTGTGTGAGATCATGTGATATTTCCTATGAGAGATCGTAGACAGTAAATTTTTCACAATGCTCTGACATGACATAACAATGTTTTTACATCAAGTAATAACTATGACGCCAATACCTGATGATATCACAATGCCATGACGTCATAAACAAATGATGATTTCACGGTGTTATGACATCACAACACTGGAAGTCTTGCACTGACTGTGTGCTGTAATCAGAGATGTAATTTTCATTGAAAGTAACAAGGATTAATTTTGGATGAAAAGATGCTCATTGATGAAAGTAAAATAACGTCGGCAAGCCTGGGACATATGTGACCTTATCAACACCTGTTGATACAAGAAAACACTCGGATGGAATTCTCTAAATACCTTTTTCATTGGGGTACATGGTTATATAAGCAAAATTGTCGTTTGCAACATTACAATTGAGCACTTTAACAATATACGTTTTGATGATACCGCCTGTGCATCTGAATCAAACACATTGTACAATTATTTTATGTTAGGATTCTATTTCGATATGAAACTCAGTATGACATTGTTCTGCATTTTACTAGTTATTAAATGACCTATCAACAGACTAAGATGTGAAAAAAGATATATTACAATAATTTCGAAAATAATGCATACATAAACGCAATAGGACAGAATGAAAATAACAAATAAGAAAATCCATTATGCGTTTAGTTTTAAAAATTGAATATTGAGCAAAATTTCATTTTAAAAATCTAAAAACTAAATATGTCCTTTATTTACCTTTCATGTACACAGAAAATTAATTCTAGGTCTCATAATGTCAGATACACAGTGTGAACTCTGTAAGAATATGTCTGGCTAAATTTTTCCGAGTTCAAACTATCAACAGATTTGCGGGGAGTTTGCTCATGAAGTTGATAGAAGTATGAATAGCAGACAGTAACGATACTATCAGTATCACCCACGAAGACATGCTATACATAGGTTGCCTCTTGTATTGGTGTGAAATTGCCAATGACCTTTAAATGAACAAAGTTTCATCAATATTTGATTTCAACAGTCTGTTCTCCAACTGATAATACTTTATCCTTTGTATTTACGAAGCATACATGTATTTGACACAGAGGGAGATAGCAGGAGATGTATCATTCAACGTGATAAAAAGTGCTGCTTCAACATTATCTGATTAAAGGGCAAAGAAAACCTTTCGCAAATAAATATTCGACAAATAAACACAATTCGCAAATACATACCAGAAAGAGGTCGTTTAAGTACAAAAGAAACACGATTCATACACAATATAAAAGATAACTTCCATTGATTAAAGAAACTGACTAGCAGGTTATACAAATTAAAGTATAAGCAATATATATATATATATATATATATATATATATATATATATATATATATATATATATATACATATATATATGTATATAGAAAAGAGTAAACATCAGATGGGTTTGACTGGATCAATCTTCTTTAATACGATGAGCTCATTTCGACCAGTATATCGGTCTTTTCAAGTACTTCAAGTTACTTGAAAAGACCGATATACTGGTCGAAATTAGCTCATCGTATTAAAGAAGATTGATCCAGTCAAACCCATCTGATGTTTACTCTTTTCTATATATAACCTTACTTCACGTGAGAAACGACTCATTTATATATATATATATATATATATATATATATATATATATATATATATATATATATATATATATATATATATATATATATATATATATATATGAAAGTTAATCTTCAGTAATATAAGATTTTTTAAAGATAATCCAAAACATAAACCATGAACTTTTAACTTTTACATAATTATATTTAAATATAAGACACAATCGACAGTAAGAGACTTCAAAGTCAATTACATACGTGAACAATACTTTCACATTTCAATGATACAAGAATGTTTACAGAAACGTCCGTTACAAACCATCATTATTGGAAATCAGGAGAAGGTAAACATTCATAGTAGTCAAAAGGGAGAGTGAAATAATCCGCCACGCAGTTTGATTTTAGCACACAGACAAAATGCTTCAAAGTGAACAAGACCATAGACAGTAATTGCTTATTGTTTTTGTCTCAGCAATGGTACATAAACAACCCATTGCAGTCTTATTGCAAACAGTTTGCTTTGCATCTCCACTTCAGAATTTAATCAAATGATAAAGAATATGAAACAGTTTCTTCAGGGAGTACTTCTCTTTGAGAGTTCCTTTTGAGTGCGTGTTATCTTCAAGCTAAAACTTGGAGAAATCTCAGAAAAACACAACCATACACAACTGCTCTCTCCTAAAACCAGAAAGTCACAACGACATATTACAAGAATCAGAGAAGATGGTGCCTATGCTATCCCATTTACTGCATGCAGTAGTAAAAACACAAAATGTTTACGGTATCTAATATATACTGGAAAAAATATATACCACTGAAATACACTAACAGAGCTATATTTATACAGCTCATGTGATTTAATGCAGTAGACTGATTGGCTGATTAGTCCTGCAGTTCAAGAAAAAGCACAACATGGACCCTACAAAGTATTTGTAAATGACTTAAACATATAGAAAAAATGTGTTCCTGACAGAAACAAATATGTTTCTCACGTCTTTTATTATCGATAAATATGTGTCAGTAAAGAGATGATCGTAACTTTACACTTCACACTTTACACTTCACACTTTATACGTACTTTACACTTCACACTTTACACTTCACACTGTATACGTACTTTACACTTTACTTTAAACTTCACACTTTACTCTTCACACTTTACACTTCACACTTTACACGTACTTTACACATTGTCAAACTTAAGTACAGTAGATATCTTCAAATGTTTTAAGGATGTCCCCTCCTTTTGGTTGAACTTCAAAAATGAAATATGATTAAGTAACGATTTTCTCTCATCTTAATATATTTCATGATATTCTACATCATCTACATACTTTTAAAAAACTTATGAAATAAAGAAAATGTGACTTTAGAACCTCTAAAAAGTGCTTAAACAGCATAAATGGCCTGAATTTGACTAAAAAGGGAGGTTTTCAGGTACATTTTGTGTCAAAGCTTAAAAAAACCCACACTACCATATATATTTTTTCATCGATTTAGTAGGGAAAGCTGATTTTTTTAATCATATACTTTGATCTTTTAAACATTATAAGTTAGAAAAAAAGATAAATTCTATAAATTTGAGGAGCGAACATCCTTAAGTAATAAATAGAGGACGAGTAGCAGCACATTATCGGGAGATAAATGTACGAGTTTGAGAAGGTTTGGGCGAGGTTTTACTCTCTCAAAACCGTACATTTATCTTCCGATAATGTACTGCTACGACCTCTTTATCTTAGAGCACAGTCAAATGCTTGAGTCGTGAAAAATGTCTTAGAATGAATGTATTTCAAATGAACTGTCAACAAATTTGGGAAACATTTTCTCGAACACAACTTGCAAAACATTGACATGTATCATTTTCATATGCAAATATTAAGGACATCGACGTCATCTTCGGCACTGTGAGCACTGAATTTCTTAAACCGTCCGAGGTGCATGACGTATATTTTATATAAAATGTACGGGTCGTGCAACAGCATAAGCGTCGTGCTTGAATGGCGAACATGCATGATAAGCACGTCTTTTCATAAATATTGAGCACTATTACATTTCATTGGTTTTTAGAGTGGCTTCATCATAAACAGTCCAAGGACAATAACACTATTCATTCAGGAAAGGTAACTTTACTTTTTACCCCTTACTTTTTAAAAGTGTATTTTAAAAAGTCAATACTTATTTTAATTAAATTGTTTTATTTAATAACAGTTATTGTTTTTGTATTTATTATTTTCCCATCATGTTGACCAATTGAGTTGTATTTATGAATTTACGAGTTTCAGGTTACTGCAACGAACTTGTTCTCAAACTGTCTGGGAAAAGATTTAGTATGTAACGTCGAACTGGACATCGTTCGGGCGCTGTTTTACAACAAGGTTTCATTGAGACGACCCTGCAGACTTTATCCTCTAACAAACACTCCAAAAACGGTAAATAATTTGATGACACTTACTCCCCGTTTTTTATGTCGTTGTTTATAACTTCTTAATACTGTTTTTTTTATATCGTAGGGGGTAAAACTGAAAATAAATAACCTATTACATTTTCAAACATTCACAACATGATTTGGTGCGTGTCACTAGTTCAATCACTAACGTGATATAAATGAAAAACACTTGGCAAATCCCAATTGACCCCATGCTCCCCTCACTTGCTTTACTTACATGCTTATGTTCTCCGTTTTGGGATATCAAGCTCCTTAACATGGAGAACCCAATCGACGGAAGCGAATATTTCCTCTCGGAAAGGGAACACCGCAATTCAATTGTCAATCTAATAAGTGTTTAACTGTGTATTATCCACACAAATAAATTCAACCAGTTGGCAGTGTTTGTTGTTTTTAAGTCTGTGAAACAATTTTATGAGCATGATACCCGAACGCAACCAGACATATGTAGGCCTACATCTATCGGGCTACGAACTCCACTTGACCACAAACAATCAGATGATTGGACGAAAGCATTTGACTGTGTGGTTTATGTACTTGTATCACATTACGGCGTGAAAGTAGTAAATAATCCACAATTTGTATGGCTGTGCTCGACAATAGCATAACTAGCATGACTAAAAACTAGGCTAGAGATGTTAAATAATCATGGCGAAAGCTTGAACTGAAATGCATGCTTAGTACTATTATTTTTCTTAGAATGTTCGTAACACAATAACGACAGAGAAACTCTTATGTTAACATTGCAGCGCATACTTTATGCGACATGTATGTCAATGAATGTTAAGCTTTTGTTAGAAGGAAGTGATAACATCTCATCTTGTGAACATCTAAATGTATATATGGTAGTTCAACCCTTCATTCATGAGACCACATGATAGGTGAAATACAAATATCTTATGCATCAGCACTGTTGTCGTTATTCTGTCTTTTTCAGTATCTTCTCTTATAATGTAATATCATATATTATAAATAACAAGGAGAGGACATTTTAATTAAGATATTCTTTCCAATCCGTTTCGTGATGAATGAAATGTTTAAACCAAACAGCTGAAGCTTTTATCAGCACATATGTTTTGTTTCAGAGGAAATATAATGTTAATATGTAAATCTATTACCTAATATTCTTCTTTCCAACACACTGTGAATATCATTTATCCACTATTCACATAAAGGACATAAGCAAATGAAATAAATATAAAGATTGCCCGACACTACAATCCCTGCAAACTTTACATCTGAATATTGCTTTTAAGAGGCACGATAACCGGTCGATAGGCGATGGAAGTTTAAAAGCACCTTCTATCATTCGATCATTTATCCCTTTACTAAGGAACATTTTCAACTGAATAAGTTCTAATTGTATTTCAGTGCAATATGCAAATAAGCCGAGGGGCAAAAGAAATGAAACCATATTTTCAACTGAGTCAAACACAAAATGAATAAGGAGATAAAAAATGTTATTCATGAGAGTATGATGCTTTATATTTTATATCAGTTCAAACAGACATGGGTGCTGAAATTGCTATTTCAAAGGGTTTTTCTGGACATAATGTTTGGTATCTAAGGTAAAATGTTATGAAATATGCAAATTATGTAAGCATAAGACTGTCGGTATAATGTGCCTTCTTAGAACTAAATTTATTGACACATTTCTGTAGGACGTTATAAAACAAGCGAAAGAACCCTTTGCGGCTATCCATACTGTCTAGTAAAGGAGGTTCAACAACGACGATTCCGTAAAACATGTGAAATATGAACAGATGTTTTGAAAATTCAAATTTCGTTAAGTTGACTTCTGATGACACATTGAAACTATATATCAGTCGTATTTATCGCTCGTGGATTGGAATAACTTGTAATTTGTAGGGTATCATTCATTTGGTATTTCTAATGAGCTAAAAGGGACGTCGACGTTAAACATTCAATAACTAGCAAATAAGGAACGAATGTGAGTAAAGCATTAACCCTTCAATAGCCATAATTAAGCAATCGCATGCCTCTATATATTCCCCAAAATATACGCTAAAATGTGCAGGGGGTCGCAATCATCCCATTAAAAGCAGCATGCCCCTATATATACCCCCAAAAATATACGCTTAAATATGCAGGGGGTCGCAATCATCCCAATAAAAGCAATTGCTGTGCACAATGATAAGTATAATTTTACGTTTGTTGTTGCCGAATGAGATGTATATACATTGTACATGTAGTTTGTAAGAATTACCCCATTGATTAAAATACAATTAAAGCTGAAGGCTGAACTGTATCGAAAAAGCCTGATTATTAATAAATCAAATGTTGTAATTAGTTATGACACTTGACTGGTTTCACCTAGACATGAATAATTTTAAAGTATAAAATATGTGCTTTAAGCCTAATGTGAAACATCTACTTGAACATAACAGAAATAAGGTATTCATCTTCTGTAAACATTTCACCTGACAGGAAACTACCAAAACACCTGTCAGTACAACAAATAGAAATATTGATTGGGCGATAGCATAATCTTCTCGAGGATGATTTTTTTCCTGTTTGGAGAATAAAATTACTTATTTTACACACCTGTCGCCGTTATGTTATTTAGTTTTAAAAACTCTGTTCAGTATCTATCAGAAACGATTAAAACGATAACATCACATTACATGCAGATCAGAAAATAAATAGATAAATAACAGATAATTATATTCGACTAAAAATAACAGTCAATTTGAAGCTAATTTTAAGCTCGTATGAAACTATATTTTGTAGACTGCAATGTTTTTAGAATGTCTACAATTTGTGAACGGATTATCAAATGATCATATGGAAATGGTTACTCCAATTCGAAAGAGAAGTGTAATTCAAGTTTAAAGATTTGTTATTCTGAACAGCTATTTCAGATATAATATTATTTATGCGACACCAGCCGTAATTTAGATTTTCGATTCTTTTCACGTGTTCACAACACGATTCTTTTCACATGTTCAGAGCACGATTCTTTTCACATGTTCACAACACTATTTGGTGAACACATGTTCATATCAGGTGAAAGGATGTGACATACGCTCGTGCTGAGTGATCAAAGCAAAGCAAGATAAGAGCGAAATGTCAGGTGAAAGACGGTGTCAAATAGCGAATGCAAATTTTCTTTTTGTAAACGCATTGACTCTTGAAAAAGTTATTTTATCACATGTTCATTTCAATAGGGCATGTAGCGATAATTATGAATTAGTTCAATCAGCTGCGTGGAATGTGGACATAATCTGGACAATGACATACATGTATGTGTTCCTTTGAGTAATATGATACTTTCAGAAAGAAATGTGTCATGAATATATAATGAATAATTCTCACATTCTCAGTTTCGCTGACAATCAACTGTTTGAGAGGCATTCTTGAAGTTGATGTGATGAAGGAAGGCAATGCATGTTTAAGGTATAATGATCTAGATGTATATCGAAACGTCGCTATTGTTAATAAAGAAGTTGATCATCCATAAAAGCATTGCCTTCTCCGCTGATACTGTTAAAAATCATGAGGAACATCTAATCATCTATGCGATATAAAAGATAATGTATTTATACAAGGTCAAACAATATATATTCTTTATTAACAATATATTACTATAAAGAGAATGATAATTCTTCTTTGATTAGGAAATGTTTACATGCTAACCACAACAAAAGCAATATTTCTATCACTGTTTCATGTTATTTGTTTTAGTTCTCATATATATCTCCCATATATTAGGTCATCTGATACTTGATGTGTATCATCTTGCTTAATAGCTTTCTCACGCTAAAACACACTACAACAGTGTCATCACATGCACTGATGTATTGTAACTAGATACTCTCTGTTGTAACTCTAGATACCAAATCTATAAATGGCCAATCCAGTTTCTGGAAGAATGCATCTTCTTAAAAGTAGAAGTAAAACAATTAGTAGATTTATAAGTAAATTACCGGGTATGGAAAATAATGCAAAATACAGAAACATGAACTGATAACATGTACTAGATGTATTGCTCGTTCAGTCTAATTTGACACTAAGTCTTGTGGATTAATATATGTTGAATTGTTTTGTTATTATCGTGTCTTATGACTGGTAATTTATTATTACATGTTGATCTTGTAAATTTAGATTTCGTTAGTTGAATGCTTATATAAGGCATTAAATAAACTTTGTCGCCTTTGTTTACGCACAAACATATATAAAAACGGTGAGTTCACAGCAACCATCTACTGTTCAACAATTTATCTTTTTACCAAGACAAAAGTAATAGCCTTTACCAAAGCAATCTGCCAGGATCAATTGGCCCGATGTTGAGAGGAGATTCAGTAAATAATGGTTAAAGGTGAATATACTTTACTGTGACCCTTAAATGAACAATTAGTTGAGTGAAATATACAACACTGTACTAAAACTGTGAACGCTCTGTTAAGAACTATCAGGATATACGTCGTACTCTTGCATTGTTACCTTAAGAATTGGGCTGTTATACAGACGACATAAACATAATTCTGCTCAAACAATTTCGTCATAACTCAATCATGCCGCTCCAAAGAATAATGATACTTATTTATCTTTATTCAATCAGGAAAATTAGTATTGTTGTTATAAAAGTTGATTTATGCTCACGTCCATTATGATAAAGATTACTTTGTTTACGAGATTGACCAATGTTTACTTATCGGTAAAAGTTCCCCTGGTGTTTTTCTCTAATAATGGACTCCAAACCAAAACGTTTCAATCCCTAACTCAAACTCTTTATAAGATATCTGTGATTGTTAAGATCAAAGACTCCAATTCACGTTTGATCAAAATCCGATGAGAAGATGCAACTTCATGTCTCTGTCACGGTGTCAGAAGGCTTATCATTACAATTAAAAAATGCACAAAGTACTTGCACTTTAGAAACGTATTTTGCTGAAGGCCAAGGATCAGCTAGATTAATAGGTATCGAAAAGAATGCCGTCTTAGATTTAACAAAATTGAAATAGTGTTGTAACATTTGATCTGATATGGGGAAGTGTAGGGTGTCAACATACTTAAAACAGAATCCCCGCTCCAGCTGCCACGAAACCTACTAATGTAGTCGTATGTGTTAGGATAATTGTACGGGCATCTTCACAACGTCACGGGCGTAACGAGAAGATTTTCAAATCATCTCCCTCCGCCCTTGACCTCACGGCCCGCTTTTTCTGCGCTAAGATTTTAGCGTACTGCAGGCTAATCCGATAGGCCAATCAGAAGAAAGCTTGCAATATGAACTTCTATATTTAGACTGGAAAACACCTTTTCTAATTCTTCCAATTTCTCCGCTTATTTTGGATCGCAAACTGTAGCACACTTTTGACAGTATTTTGATCAGTCCCGGACTTGTATAAACTTTCAATTGATGCAATAAAATAATTACAATTCGCTTTCATAAACCTGTAATCGATAATCAAAACGTCGAAGCGGACAGCTTCAAAAGCCATAAAGTTGGCACATGGAGTGGACCCACTGTTACGATGTTACTGTTTGATAACTGCCAAACTGGATATATTCATAAATTTCGCGTATGATTTTGCGCATGTTATCAGGTATCGTTTGTTAATTTCACAACACTGCAGCTGGAAGTACGTTGAGTGATTCAATTTAGTTTGTTGTCATAGTTTTTAAAAAGTCATATAAGCTAAAAAAAATAATTAGCACATGTTATTCACTCCGAAATCGAACAAATCAAGTGTTGAGTTCGAATGAAACTAATCTTTAATGATTTCACACTATCTTTTTTTACAAAATACAAAATAACGCGTGTGGCATCATGGTATTTCGATTTAACAATCTCAATTGTGATTTGATTTCTTGCTTGATAAACTGTGCCTATAACTCTTAATAACTCTTATTTATAAATGTTACAATTAGCACCCTATACTAATTGAAATATTCTTATTCAACGCGACGATTTGTATTCAAATCTTTTAACTTTGTTTGAACGTGGGTATTTCTCATTTGCATATGAACTACATATGTCTCCGTTATAAACTTAACAATCAACTAATAACACTTCCTGGCTCGCATTTGGTCTTCTTATTTAATAAGCATGTTTATGATGATATATTTTCATGTATTTAAGTACTATACGACGAGTATTGCAATGTACAAGAAGAAACGTTTACCCAACGTATGTTTCTAAAAATAACAATTTTAGAATTATCGCTTCTGCAGTACCGAATGTAAACGGTGATTTCATTGGCTGTATGTAAGCAGCTGGTAAGGGGCATAACTCGTGATCACAATAGATGTCGCTGCTTCGTTACACTGTTATCTGGGCTGTTGAGGGCAAGGTAAAAAATGCATAGAATTTATTTCTATACGTTTTCACCTTGCCGTGGGAAGATGTTGTACGGGTGACAATGGTATCGTGTTATCCGTTCTTGCTGTTGTGTTGTATTTGGTAATGTTAAGAAGACAACCGTTCATGAACCATCTATCCATACATTACGTAACACCAATCATACATCAGAACCTAATGAATAAATTATAACAACTGTACAATACAAAATACACTTTCTGTACCGAGTGGTAAAAATGCATTAGTGTGAATGCACTAGTAAAAACCTTAATTCAATCATTCATCTGTCCAGTCTGCAGCAGATGGTGTTGATGGAACAAAACATTGTTTCCTGTATATCTCAGTGTGAATGGAAGTTTGAAATGTATACGTTTGTTGTACGCAGATAATTGTGTGTGTTTTCCAAGCAGTTCAAAAAATGATTTGGTTAGTTTGAATAACTGGAAAAGATCCCAATACAAAAATGTATTACAGTGAGGAAATAAAGCCATGGTAAGGTGATACAAAACAGACAATTAAAATAGAGTTTGTGGACAATATGGTAAGGTGATACAAAACAGACCATTACAATGGAGTTTATGGACAATATTGTTTTCATGTCATCATGCATTACTTGTCTTTAACATTTATGAATGAAACAGATATACAACCATGCAGTGCATATACATCATATAAACCAAACAAAAAAACAACCATTCACAAACTTAGATAAACTGATTGGAAGATTGTACGAATAAGCTCTCCTGAATATGATAACTACATATAACACCACAATCACACTCATTAACACTATAAATAGAGTGTTTCAGGTGTATTCGTTTCTAACATAATACTAGCAGAAATGTATTTCTATAAGAGAATTATCTTATGTGCAGTTTGGAATATTCCCGAGAGTATACATGTACCAACAAGTTTTATCATAATCATAAATGGCAGAAAATACTGCGTCTAAAGGGAAACACAATAATTATTTCCTTCTTTCGTTTGGAGGAAAGCTCAGACATAATTGGTTTACATCATGTTTGTCTGCTCTTGTATTTAGAAACCATTATTCTTTAAAATGTTTATACTACAATAAGCAATGTCAACAAGTGAACTCTTTTTTCAGTACTAGCACCTATATTATGACCATTAATTTTCAAATAAAATATTGATATATTGAAAGAAATAAAGTTTGTGTTTTTGTTAGAAAAAAATCATGTAAGTGTCGCCTCAAACATTGGCCAAAAACTTGTTCTTCTTGTGAAAGTAGAATTTCACAAAAAAATCAATATAAAATTAATAAAAGAAAATAACCAGCAACATCGAATAAATAATAACGCATTCTAGAGATGACCTTTTGGGAATGCATCTAATGACGACATTTGCAAGATAATCGGTTGAACCATGGTGTTTAATTCAACAAGAAATATCATTTATACTGTGTTGCACTTTAATTGATCATGATTGGAGAGAAATGTAACCATAATATAACTGTATTGCTATTGCTGAAACAACTGGAACCACTCGTATCATATCATCAGCTGTTACACCTAGCTATAGAATACTACATGACACAAGATGTTATACAAAAGGGTATCTGTTGAAATGATTAATGTGCATCCATATCAATCACACATATGCCAACATTGAATTGTTTTCACATCAATAATATTGAGCGAACGTTAAGAATATAAACGAATACAAGAACGATATGAATGTGAGAAGTTCAAATGGAAAATCTATGTGTTTGTACACAAGTCAGAAGCCTATTGAAGGTTTTCTTGAAGTAATATGTGTTATGAATACAATATTGTGAGTCACGTCACCAAGCCTGTATAACTTAACTGTATAACACAAAAACACAGAAAGAAATACCATTGTGCGTTGCATTTGTATTCCTGACGGACCTAAGTGTACTCAATAAAATGCATTGTACTCAATAATATTTTGCAATCGACAGTTTAAACTAAAATAACAATCAACTAGCAAACAATCAATTTGACGACACATGCGTAATAGATTATAATTGAAATATATATGATGAACATAACGTAGAAAAGTGAAGGAAAAAGCTAAACTCATTATTAAAAATGTTGATGTTGCCGTTAGCATGGATTAAATTAGATTGAAGGATTCACGTTACAATAATACAAACATGATTGTGTATACTACACGTAAATACAAAACTGTCTGGACCAGCCCTCATATTGCTGTGTAATATATTTATATTAACTTTAACTGTGGACAAGTTTAAAATTGAATGAATCATTCTATTCATCAAGTCATCTATCCTATCATACTTTACCACAATGTTTGTTGAATTTGTATTGGACTTTATCACTTAATGAAGTCGTAAAATATGTCATTACGTATAGAGAACATAACATCAAAGTGTGATCAGAACCAGCGAATGAAATAATCAAAAACATCAAAGGTGATATAATTATCAAATAACGATAATGTAGATAATAATTATATTGTGCAATGCATCAATGATGGGTGTTGGTACCGTCAGGAGAATTTTACATTAGAACTGTAGCCTTTTATTATTGGAAATCCAAACTTGTTTTGTTGAATAAACACAGCGTCTGATCACATATCAAGGGAATCGTTTAATAATACATATGTGTAAACCTACATGTATTAAAGGTTGAATATTCTTCTAGTATGAACACTTCAAATTGTCACAACATATCATAACGATGTTAATATTCAGACACCTCATCTGAAGATCGAATCACAGGATCCGACGTGTTATTTATCTTAATTGAACCATGTTGTGGCATCATTTTCATCTTGGATGAAAACAACAGGGAGAGTTCAATGTAACTTCGTGTACTGCCTCACAGTTATATCCAATCTTAGGTTATTACAGACATATAGTTAAAGGTTACACGTTACACTGACTGATTCCTAAGAAGTGAAGCAGTGGCAGTAAATGCGTTCTTCATCATCATAATCTCTAACAGATGTCTATCGTACTCTGTATGGGGTTACTAATGTCATGACGCTACAGCGAAATTTAAAGTAAGATGAAGGTATTCATAGGGAGTCAGTTTTAAATGATAAATCTAGTCAAATATACGATAAAAAGGTTTGCTAAAAAAAACCAGACTGATCGTTCTTCAAAAATATTTCAACGTATGCAATGCTTTATTATTTCCTAAGGATTATGTATGATTGCAAACTTGAATAAAACTAGATTAGCCTTTTGCGGGACACCGCAAAAGCAGAGTAGTCCCGAAAGTGAGCGTCTCACCTCTCCCTGTTCCGCCTGCTCCACAGCTACAATAACATGAGCAAATTTGTTTTTAAAAAATGGAGTAATTACTAATAAGTTGAATCATCACTGGGGTCACTTAACACAAGTTTCTTCTTAAAACCTATTTCTGATTTCAAAATTGGATCAAAGTGTAAACATGGCCTTAACTAATATCTCATGACCTTGATATTTGATAATTTGACCTTCAAGGTCACAAAATCAATCACTTTTAATTGACTGTATAACAATCATATAATGATTCAAAGTGTTGACAGCTGAAATAAGGCATGTTCGCAAATGCATTCTTAAGTCGTGACCTTGCTGTGACCTTGACCTTTGACAGATTTTAGCGAAAACTTTTTCAAATCTTGGCCATAGTTGATATATACTAAATAAGAGCCTGATAGCAATTTTTGTCAAGTTATCGTGTTTACAAGGATTGTTTTAGTGCTTTCAGAACTCATGACCTTGACCTTTAACCTTGAATGTGAACATGTACAAAATATTCCCCAGGGGTATAAGTATGATTTATGTATATTAGTTCTTAAAACTTTATTGGAAAAAAGTTATAGCCAAAACAAAACGCTCCGGCGGCGACGGAAACTGCACAAAAAACTGATAGCAGCCCCAAGAGTGGTAAATGAAACAACCATTGACTTCATCGTATTGATAACAATACATACTATAAGAATAATCAACCCTTTTTATTGTAAATGTCGTCGTTGAATGAGACAAATATAGAACTAGCAATTGAGTAGTTGCAAGTCGTCACTAAATGACGTCACGATTAATGACGTCACAGTCATTACTCCACGTCACTTGAGTCGTCGACTCTTACATACTGCTTCGCTTTATCAACCTAAACTGTAAATAAGTCGTGTAAACATAGATTAAGCATATTTTTATACTGTATATGTTATACTGAAATAAGTTTTTAAAAAGGTAAGCTTAAAAACTTTCACCTGCGTGATTTAAGGTTCCGTTAACCAATCGAAATGGAGGTTATATTTAAAAGGAACTTTAATTCCAATACCTCTGATGAAACCGCCAGAAACCTCAGGATACATACCTGTTTTATAGAGATAGTTGCAAACAATGTTTGAATAACAAACAAGCTGGCATTAACAGAAATGTGTTCACAAAACGACGAATTTATATAATTATCACTTCAGGTTAAACGGGGCTCAAGCGTACAACAAATATAAAATTACTAGATATTCTTTCTTGTTTTTTGGGAATCGTGTATAAGGTTAAATGTATCTGGAGATCTCTCTATCCCAATAGCAATCTTATTCGACACTAAGCCAGCACTTACAACGCAACCCAATATCTCCAGCACTTGGAACCAATGTTTCTTTTTCTTGGGGTTTTTTCTTGTCGTAGTGGTATAAATAATGGAATGATAGATAGTTGATTTCGATGTAATCGACAGAAGCTGTTTACAATTTTAGAAAAAAAACATGCCATTTAGATAGTGAACAAATCAATCATTGTTACATTTGGGATATTACTACCTTCAATAGAACACATTCTGTGTACAATTATTTGGTATCATTTATATATTCAATTGGCTTGACTTATATATTATCCGAGAGGCATTTGAAAGAAGATATATTAATAACATGTGGGACTTTCAATGAGATTACATGTTATTGCCAAAAGCAAATAAATGCTATCGATATATTATCCGAAAATGTGCCAGGATGTTCTTAAGTGATCACATTGGGTGAGAAAATATTTACACTCTTAGCCTTTCAAAGCTCCTCTTGACATTTGATTTCAATGTCAACTTTATAGTTACGATGTAAAGGTGTTATAAACGTATACTGCACTGAGTAACCTGTAACCAATAACCATGTAAATCTTGGGATTTCAAAATCATATCACACTTATACATATATCATCTTCTGATATAAAAGCAAATAAGAAACGAATGTTAAAAACTAATGATATTATTCATGCTTCAAGTTTGGATGTGACATCTTGATTCACATACGAGGTACGTGCAGTTTCACTGACGTATCTCGGCTGCATTGCAATAAACTACCTGTTCACATATCTATCGGGCCACTGACCAAGATTTTGCAAATTTGATACGTCACATAGTTTATACAGTTCCTCGATCATGAGGAAAGAATGTTCATTTCACAAAATGATAATTTAGGTATTTACAAACATCCTTTATTCTGAAGTGACCACAGTGTCCGGATCCCGTATAATTATCTACACGCCGCCATATAAAAACTGCACAGTGAAAACAAAATAATAAGGATCACATTGAATCACATTGAAACGTCGGATAAACAAACTTGTATTGAAACAGGTTAACCGACATATTTCAAACCGTTCATAAGCCCATGAAAAACACGGAAATACATTTTCTTATAAATTCAAACTTTGCAATTTGAGGGTTGTTTGATGGACGCAATATATTACAATGTTAACAGACATGACTTGAATCAAATCCATTCAACATTTGTCTAATGGCTTCATATTCACAATATGAACATACACAACCAATAACATAATACAGTAGTCTGACAAGTAGGAATGTAACCTTGTAGTTCCAGCCAGATACCTGGTGCACAACAACGCCTATACAACCAGTAACATAATACAGTAGTCTGACAAGTAGGAATGTAACCTTGTAGTTCCAGCCAGATACCTGGTGCACAACAACGCCTATACAACCAGTAACATAATACAGTAGTCTGACAAGTAGGAATGTAACCTTGTAGTTCCAGTCAGATACCTGGTGCACAACAACGCCTATACAACCAGTAACATAATACAGTAGTCTGACAAGTAGGAATGTAACCTTGTAGTTCCAGCCAGATACCTGGTGCACAGCAACGCCTATACAACCAGTAACATAATACAGTAGTCTGACAAGTAGGAATGTAACCTTGTAGTTCCAGTCAGATACCTGGTGCACAACAACGCCTATACAACCAGTAACATAATACAGTAGTCTGACAAGTAGGAATGTAACCTTGTAGTTCCAGTCAGATACCTGGTGCACAACAACGCCTATACAACCAGTAACATAATACAGTAGTCTGACAAATAGGAATGTAACCTTGTAGTTCCAGTCAGATACCTGGTGCACAACAGCGCCTATACAACCAGTAACATAATACAGTAGTCTGACAAGTAGGAATGTAACCTTGTAGTTCCAGTCAGATACCTGGTGCACAACAACGCCTATACAACCAGTAACATAATACAGTAGTCTGACAAGTAGGAATGTAACCTTGTAGTTCCAGCCAGATACCTGGTGCACAGCAACGCCTATACAACCAGTAACATAATACAGTAGTCTGACAAGTAGGAATGTAACCTTGTAGTTCCAGTCAGATACCTGGTGCACAACAACGCCTATACAACCAGTAACATAATACAGTAGTCTGACAAGTAGGAATGTAACCTTGTAGTTCCAGTCAGATACCTGGTGCACAACAACGCCTATACAACCAGTAACATAATACAGTAGTCTGACAAATAGGAATGTAACCTTGTAGTTCCAGTCAGATACCTGGTGCAAAACAGCGCCTATACAACCAGTAACATAATACAGTAGTCTGACAAGTAGGAATGTAACCTTGTAGTTCCAGTCAGATACCTGGTGCACAACAACGCCTATACAACCAGTAACATAATACAGTAGTCTGACAAGTAGGAATGTAACCTTGTAGTTCCAGTCAGATACCTGGTGCACAACAACGCCTATACAACCAGTAACATAATACAGTAGTCTAACAAGTAGGAATGTAACCTTGTAGTTCCAGACAGATACCTGGTGCACAACAACGCCTATACAACCAGTAACATAATACAGTAGTCTGACAAGTAGGAATGTAACCTTGTAGTTCCAGTCAGATACCTGGTGCACAACAACGCCTATACAACCAGTAACATAATACAGTAGTCTGACAAATAGGAATGTAACCTTGTAGTTCCAGTCAGATACCTGGTGCACAACAACGCCTATACAACCAGTAACATAATACAGTAGTCTGACAAGTAGGAATGTAACCTTGTAGTTCCAGTCAGATACCTGGTGCACAACAACGCCTATACAGCAAGTAACATAATACAGTAGTCTGACAAGTAGGAATGTAACCTTGTAGTTCCAGTCAGATACCTGGTGCACAACAACGCCTATACAACCAGTAACATAATACAGTAGTCTGACAAGTAGGAATGTAACCTTATAGTTCCAGTCATATACCTGGGGCACAACAACGCCTATACAACCAGTAACATAATACAGTAGTCTGACAAGTAGGAATGTAACCTTGTAGTTCCAGTCAGATACCTGGTGCACAACAACGCCTATACAACCAGTAACATAATACAGTAGTCTGACAAGTAGGAATGTAACCTTGTAGTTCCAGTAAGATACCTGGTGCACAACAACGCCTATACAACCAGTAACATAATACAGTAGTCTGACAAGTAGGAATGTAACCTTGTAGTTCCAGCCAGATACCTGGTGCACAACAACGCCTATACAACCAGTAACATAATACAGTAGTCTGACAAGTAGGAATGTAACCTTGTAGTTCCAGCCAGATACCTGGTGCACAACAACGCCTATACAACCAGTAACATAATACAGTAGTCTGACAAGTAGGAATGTCACCTTGTAGTTTCAGTCAGATATCTGGTGCACAACAACGCCTATACAACCAGTAACATAATACAGTAGTCTGACAAGTAGGAATGTAACCTTGTAGTTCCAGTCAGATACCTGGTGCACAACAACGCCTATACAACCAGTAACATAATACAGCAGTCTGACAAGTAGGAATGTAACCTTGTAGTTCCAGTCAGATACCTGGTGCACAACAACGCCTATACAACCAGTAACATAATACAGTAGTCTGACAAGTAGGAATGTAACCTTGTAGTTCCAGTCAGATACCTGGTGCACAACAACGCCTATACAACCAATAACATAATACAGTAGTCTGACAAGTAGGAATGTAACCTTGTAGTTCCAGTCAGATACCTGGTGCACAACAACGCCTATACAACCAGTAACATAATACAGTAGTCTGACAAGTAGGAATGTAACCTTGTAGTTCCAGTCAGATACCTGGTGCACAACAACGCCTATACAACCAGTAACATAATACAGTAGTCTGACAAGTAGGAACATTACCTTGTAGTTCCAGTCAGATACCTGGTGCACAACAACGCCTATACAATCAGTAACATAATACAGTAGTCTGACAAGTAGGAATGTAACCTTGTAGTTCCAGTCAGATACCTGGTGCACAACAACGCCTATACAACCAGTAACATAATACAGTAGTCTGACAAGTAGGAATGTAACCTTGTAGTTCCAGTCAGATACCTGGTGCACAACAACGCCTATACAACCAGTAACATAATACAGTAGTCTGACAAGTAGGAATGTAACCTTGTAGTTCCAGCCAGATACCTGGTGCACAACAACGCCTATACAACCAGTAACATAATGCAGTAGTCTGACAAGTAGGAATGTAACCTTGTAGTTCCAGCCAGATACCTGGTGCACAACAACGCCTATACAACCAGTAACATAATACAGTAGTCTGACAAGTAGGAATGTCACCTTGTAGTTCCAGTCAGATACCTGGTGCACAACAACGCCTATACAACCAGTAACATAATACAGTAGTCTGACAAGTAGGAATGTAACCTTGTAGTTCCAGTCAGATACCTGGTGCAAAACAACGCCTATACAACCAGTAACATAATACAGTAGTCTGACAAGTATGAATGTAACCTTGTAGTTCCAGTCAGATACCTGGTGCACAACAACGCCTATACAACCAGTAACATAATACAGTTGTCTGACAAGTAGGAATGTAACCTTGTAGTTCCAGTCAGATACCTGGTGCACAACAACGCCTATACAACCAGTAACATAATACAGTAGTCTGACAAGTAGGAATGTAACCTTGTAGTTCCAGTAAGATACCTGGTGCACAACAACGCCTATTCAACCAGTAACATAATACAGTAGTCTGACAAGTAGGAATGTAACCTTGTGGTTCAAGTCAGATACCTGGTGCACAACAACGCCTATACAACCAGTAACATAATACAGTAGTCTGACAAGTAGGAATGTAACCTTGTAGTTCCAGCCAGATACCTGGTGCACAACAACGCCTATACAACCAGTAACATAATACAGTAGTCTGACAAGTAGGAATGCAACCTTGTAGTTCCAGTCAGATACCTGGTGCACAACAACAGCTATACAACCAGTAACATAATACAGTAGTCTGACAAGTAGGAATGTAACCTTGTAGTTCCAGCCAGATACCTGGTGCACAACAACGCCTATACAACCAGTAACATAATACAGTAGTCTGACAAGTAGGAATGTAACCTTGTAGTTCCAGCCAGATACCTGGTGCACAACAACGCCTATACAACCAGTAACATAATACAGTAGTCTGACAAGTAGGAATGTCACCTTGTAGTTCCAGTCAGATACTTGGTGCACAACAACGCCTATACAACCAGTAACATAATACAGTAGTCTGACAAGTAGGAATGTAACCTTGTAGTTCCAGTCAGATACCTGGTGCACAACAACGCCTATACAACCAGTAACATAATACAGTAGTCTGACAAGTAGGAATGTAACCTTGTAGTTCCAGTCAGAAACCTGGTGCACAACAACGCCTATACAACCAGTAACATAATACAGTAGTCTGACAAGTAGGAATGTAACCTTGTACTTCCAGACAGATACCTGGTGCACAACAACGCCTATACAACCAGTAACATAATACAGTAGTCTGACAAGTAGGAATGTCACCTTGTAGTTCCAGTCAGATACCTGGTGCACAACAACGCCTATACAACCAGTAACATAATACAGTAGTCTGACAAGTAGGAATGTAACCTTGTAGTTCCAGTCAGATACCTGGTGCACAACAACGCCTATACAACCAGTAACATAATACAGTAGTCTGACAAGTAGGAATGTCACCTTGTAGTTCCAGTCAGATACCTGGTGCACAACAACGCCTATACAACCAGTAACATAATACAGTAGTCTGACAAGTAGGAATGTAACATTGTAGTTCCAGTCAGATACCTGGTGCACAACAACGCCTATACAACCAGTAACATAATACAGTAGTCTGACAAGTAGGAATGTAACCTTGTAGTTCCAGTCAGATACCTGGTGCACAACAACGCCTATACAACCAGTAACATATTACAGTAGTCTGACAAGTAGGAATGTAACCTTGTAGTTCCAGTCAGATACCTGGTGCACAACAACGCCTATACAACCAGTAACATAATACAGTAGTCTGACAAGTAGGAATGTAACCTTGTAGTTCCAGTCAGATACCTGGTGCACAACAACGCCTATACAACCAATAACATAATACAGTAGTCTGACAAGTAGGAATGTAACCTTGTAGTTCCAGTCAGATACCTGGTGCACAACAACGCCTATACAACCAGTAACATAATACAGTAGTCTGACAAGCAGGAATGTAACCTTGTGGTTCCAGTCAGATACCTGGTGCACAACAACGCCTATACAACCAGTAACATAATACAGTTGTCTGACAAGTAGGAATGTAACCTTGTAGTTCCAGTCAGATACCTGGTGCACAACAACGCCTATACAACCAGTAACATAATACAGTAGTCTGACAAGTAGGAATGTAACCTTGTAGTTCCAGTCAGATACCTGGTGCACAACAACGCCTATACAACCAATAACATAATACAGTAGTCTGACAAGTAGGAATGTCACCTTGTAGTTCCAGTCAGATACCTGGTGCACAACAACGCCTATACAACCAGTAACATAATACAGTAGTCTGACAAGTAGGAATGTAACCTTGTAGTTCCAGTCAGATACCTGGTGCACAACAACGCCTAAACAACCAGTAACATAATACAGTAGTCTGACAAGCAGGAATGTAACCTTGTGGTTCCAGTCAGATACCTGGTGCACAACAACGCCTATACAACCAGTAACATAATACAGTAGTCTGACAAGTAGGAATGTAACCTTGTAGTTCCAGTCAGATACCTGGTGCACAACAACGCCTATACAACCAGTAACATAATACAGTAGTCTGACAAGTAGGAATGTAACCTTGTAGTTCCAGTAAGATACCTGGTGCACAACAACGCCTATTCAACCAGTAACATAATACAGTAGTCTGACAAGTAGGAATGTAACCTTGTAGTTCCAGTCAGATACCTGGTGCACAACAACGCCTATACAACCAATAACATAATACAGTAGTCTGACAAGTAGGAATGTAACCTTGTAGTTCCAGTCAGATACCTGGTGCACAACAACGCCTATACAACCAGTAACATAATACAGTAGTCTGACAAGCAGGAATGTAACCTTGTGGTTCCAGTCAGATACCTGGTGCACAACAACGCCTATACAACCAGTAACATAATACAGTTGTCTGACAAGTAGGAATGTAACCTTGTAGTTCCAGTCAGATACCTGGTGCACAACAACGCCTATACAACCAGTAACATAATACAGTAGTCTGACAAGTAGGAATGTAACCTTGTAGTTCCAGTCAGATACCTGGTGCACAACAACGCCTATACAACCAATAACATAATACAGTAGTCTGACAAGTAGGAATGTAACCTTGTAGTTCCAGTCAGATACCTGGTGCACAACAACGCCTATACAACCAGTAACATAATACAGTAGTCTGACAAGTAGGAATGTAACCTTGTAGTTCCAGTCAGATACCTGGTGCACAACAACGCCTAAACAACCAGTAACATAATACAGTAGTCTGACAAGCAGGAATGTAACCTTGTGGTTCCAGTCAGATACCTGGTGCACAACAACGCCTATACAACCAGTAACATAATACAGTAGTCCGACAAGTAGGAATGTAACCTTGTAGTTCCAGTCAGATACCTGGTGCACAACAACGCCTATACAACCAGTAACATAATACAGTAGTCTGACAAGTAGGAATGTAACCTTGTAGTTCCAGTAAGATACCTGGTGCACAACAACGCCTATTCAACCAGTAACATAATACAGTAGTCTGACAAGTAGGAATGTAACCTTGTGGTTCAAGTCAGATACCTGGTGCACAACAACGCCTATACAACCAGTAACATAATACAGTAGTCTGACAAGTAGGAATGTAACCTTGTAGTTCCAGCCAGATACCTGGTGCACAACAACGCCTATACAACCAGTAACATAATACAGTAGTCTGACAAGTAGGAATGTAACCTTGTAGTTCCAGTCAGATACCTGGTGCACAACAACGCCTATACAACCAATAACATAATACAGTAGTCTGACAAGTAGGAATGTAACCTTGTAGTTCCAGTCAGATACCTGGTGCACAACAACGCCTATACAACCAGTAACATAATACAGTAGTCTGACAAGTAGGAATGTAACCTTGTAGTTCCAGTCAGATACCTGGTGCACAACAACGCCTATACAACCAGTAACATAATACAGTAGTCTGACAAGCAGGAATGTAACCTTGTGGTTCCAGTCAGATACCTGGTGCACAACAACGCCTATACAACCAGTAAGATAATACAGTTGTCTGACAAGTAGGAATGTAACCTTGTAGTTCCAGTCAGATACCTGGTGCACAACAACGCCTATATATGAGCACCCTGTATCCTCGATATTTAGTTCCTCTACGCTTCCATCTCGGTATATCAAAACTAATGGTTATTAAATTGCCTTTTAGAGGAGTATTCCATAGTGACAAGGTGGGTAAGCAACATGTAAACATGCTTTTATATTTGATTTCCTGAAGGATGCCCTGGTCATTGAGCCATAAAACAATCGGATATTTGTTTGTTTTGTTGGTTATGTTAGGGAATGTTTTGGAGACCATGCGGGAATGGAGATTCACAAGGCTTATAACACGTCTGTAAAGTTATTAAACAGTCTAATCAGATTAAAAAGTACATTTGTCTATGCAAAATTGAATATCAACAATTAGTTTGCAAACGGACATGCATGTTATGTTTTATTGCATTACTTTGTAGCTGGATTTTAAGGAATATCATATCTTCCTTATTCTTATATGTACATGCAAACTAGTTGTACATGTCTAACAAAGCAAATTTTAACTTTTACAATGATCCTACATTCAGATGGCATTTAAACGTGAAACCTAAGTCAAAGGACCTTTGATATATAACCTTAACGACAACGGCAATGTCAAAAGATGTGGATCATGATATGATTTCAAATACATCATTATTAAATATGTGGGTGGTATTGGGTATACATCGATATCTGCACATGATATATGAGCCGTTCTGTACTTTACAGTGCGTGCACTCTGTAACAGTCAATGCATTAGGATGTTTACACTTTAGACAACCACCCGAGTAGAGGGTAGACTTTTCAAGGGTAAGTAGGCACTTATCAGTAAGGATTTATGGAAGAAGTCACTGGTTCCCCTAGGCACCTCTAGTTGGTGATTGAGGAATCAGATAACAGACAGGCGTCAATTGGCGTTCTCGCATAACAAAACTTAAGTATATATTCGGTATCTCAAATTCATTTTGTGCTTCTGTACTTCTTTTTAGAAAATGAAAATCTAAAAACAATTTAATTCATTAATGGTAATGCTGTACACACAACCATGCAACATACCCAGTAAGAGGATTTACACATGTTCATCCCACACTATGAAACCTAATAATTGAAATATCAGTTCTAGTTTCCTATAGCTAGTTGAAGGGGAAATCACCTTGATATTGGTTATCCAGCAATATAGTGCTGGATATAGAGGATACTAAACGACCTCTATTTACCATTCATTATTTTATTACCATTTTCTTTAAACGAGTTAATGAGTCGGTATAAAACGGGCGAAAGCGAGTTTGATGAAGTCATACACGAGTTTAATCAAACTGGTATTATATGGAAGGAAGTTTGGTACTTTGTTTATTACTTACCGAAATTCATCAAGCGATATTGTCGACATGTTGCTGATACATTTTCGCAAGTATGTGCATATGTATCATTGTGATTAAAGGCGCTGTAGCACGTTTTTTGCAAATTTTATTTTTTCAAATTTCTCATTTATTATGATTGTTTATGTCATTTATATTTACTTTAGAGGGTAAAACATCTTATTACACAAACCAATGATCCGTAGTGGTAATAACGGTGTTGCGTATAAAGCCAAAATTGTGAACACATTTTATTATATTCGAATGACAAAAAAGATTCCCATGGCTTTACGGAACCATGTACACTCATTTGCAACTTGATTTTCCGAAGAGAGAAGGGTGTTTTACTATTGTTGACATTATTTTTCAAATACATTTCATCGACTTATTTCAGCAAAAAAACGTGCTACAGCGCCTTTAAGGTACGATACTTGTTACGTCACAAATGCACTATATTGTGACGTCATATTTGCAGAGGTATTACACTAGTTGTCATTAACATTGTCATATAAATATTACACCGCAGTATCTTTCATAAACGAGTAATACATATGGATAAGCAATATCGTCTATATCTAACCCGCTCTGCTTTTCACCGGTGTCTAGATACATGTAACTAGATAAAGACTCTCCAGTCCTCTATGGCCTGGGTAATCATGTAATCAGTAATCATGTTAATGATGTCATGTCTGATAACAGTATGGAATATACCAAGTTAACTGTCTTACATGTTGAAAACAGAATTGCCGATTGCAGTTTTGCCACTGGCAGTTAAACAACTCTGTACTGATATGAATCGTAGCTGCATCTGTATCAACAGATAACACATTTTTTAAAAAGGCGGGATTCTATTTCGATATTAAACTTGGCATGACACTTTTATGTATTTGGTACATGTAGCTGTAAAATGATATCTGAAAATATGATTAAATGAATGAAAAATCTATATAAGTGAAAAAGAAATACTGTATTATGTAATTTGTGGAACTGCATCATGAAACACAATGTTATAGATACACAAATACACGTTATAGATGACAAATGATAACAAATATGTTTTAAATAGACAGTAATACTGTAACACAATCTGGTGCGACCTGAAGTTAAATTATTCAAAGACTTTTTGGGACTTTGTTCATGTGTTTGACAAGATGATTGTATACATAGAGATTACAAACCGAATGAGTGTTGAATATCGAAAATATTCCAACGAGATATTTTTTAATGTTGTGATTTATATACGAGCGAAAGCGAGTGAATAAATCACAACATTTTAAAAATATTGAGTTGGAATATTTTCGTTATTCAACACTCAAGAGTTATGTAATCTATTTATTACATATGGAACTTTATATTCATTTGAGACAAGCATCAGACTATGCGCGACATTACCGCGTAATAATACTAATACTGGGTAATACATCTAGGTGGGGTCAAACCGTAAAACAGTGAAAAATGTAGTCCCGTTTTCTACAATGTACATAAAACATCATATTTACACAATCATCATCACAATGTTTGTCGTCATCAATGTCCTAAATCAAGATATCAAGAAGCACTTTAACAGCAAACATTGACGCTGTTGACGTCGACGGAGGTCGTCATTCCTTGACCGGCTGTTTTCATACAACTGTCCTTGCTGAACGTTTCTACATGCAAGCTTCTTATTTTGAACTTCATACATGTATATATATCTGGACGTTGATCACATCAAAACCTGATTATACATGCCGATTCTAAACGGAATTCGTGTTGACAAAAACACGGCCGTTGTAAACAAAAGGGAGATAACTCTTCCTAAACTGAATAAACCTAAATTGAAGCAAAATATTATTGTCATCTAATTATAAAATATTCGAGATCGGAACCCGAATTCTCTATTTTTTATTTTGCAAATCTATTTTTCTATGATGCAAGTTTAATAATAGCCAAAAATACGTACAGGAAAAAGATGTGATGAACTGAAAAACTGAAGTGGCGAGTGGGTTCGACTGTACACGATCAGCTGATGACGAAAGTAGTACGGCATTATGACGTCACTATCGTTGAATAACTTGTTTTGGTTACACAACACTGTTGAATAACTTTCAATTTTTTACAGAATACTTGTTTCAAATAACCAAAATTATTTCATAAAGATATTCAGAACACGTATGTAATAAGTGTCAAATACATGTTATGTTTATGTAAGTATCAATCAAAGCGCAAATATTGCCATGATTAATTTGACAAAGAAACATAATCAAAGCATCTGTTTCCTTTGATGACTTCCAGTGTTTGATGAAACTGACGACACCAAACAATATATACAAATGAGAAAATCTACCATAGGAGGCTTCACAATCCATGGTCTACGTCAGACTAAGTTTTACATATTAAATGATGAACACATACATACACTTCCATTTCAATATCGTCATTATTGATGAGCAAGAGAACGTAAAAATCACATTTTGGTTGTGAAATATATGTCGCGAAGTTTGATGTGAAATCAACACCTAAAAGGTTCCAATGCGGGTGAAAGTGTAGTAAGTAATTGCCCAGTCGTTTGGCCTCCGATATGATATATTACACATTCCACTGAATCGTATTTCGTGAAGCTTGCTAAAGATTGTGAGTAATGTCTTCGGGGAGAACTTAAGACGGTTCACTATGAATGTATGTTATCTCCTAGTAAAAAAACCCAGTGTAAACATCTGAATGTAACATGTATCTACACACAACTTCTTCATTTCCTACAAGCAGAATGTCACACTGACATAGTACAAGAACCGGAGAGCGTGTTGTGATATCCCACTACATAACTATATATAAGTACTTTGATCTCACTGTACTGGAACTGGACAATCGAGGTAATCAATTTCCCGACGGTCAAGAATGAAGCAAGCAACATATTATTAAATAAATATCGTGAATATTCGACTGAAACAGAGATACATTATTTCTCCAGAAGCTAAACTTAATTTGAAATGTCAAGACATTATCTGTTCATATTTCTCAGAAACACACGTTCTAATATCGTGGTTTTTAAATCTCTTTAACTAGATGAGATAGGAGAGTCAGACATTGCGTTTTATATTGTTTTCTCTCGCATATAATTGAGACGCATCAACAAATTTCAATTTCAATAAGATATATTTATTTTGAACATATTAGATATTTGTAGAGCTCTATCGGTATATGTGTGTGTGACCCTACTGTATCTCTATTACATCTTACTTGAACACCAGTATCGTAAATCTGACAAAGTGTGTGTTTTATTCATTACGATTTGAATAATATCAGACTTGTTTGTTTTCATTTGCTGGTTTTTGCTGGACGTCACTGTCTATTCATAACAACACCTCATCATCGTTCAAGTTCAGTGTCGATTCCGCACATTTTCTCTGAGAATATGAAGCTAAGATCAGCATTGCATTATTCCTGCAATGGACCGAACACCTAATGAATTGGGCATACTGGGAATTGGATACCAGTAGAACAGCATGTAGACTTTTTCCGGTTATTAGTAAAGACATACAGTTCTTTAGAGAGATGTCAAAGTTGATCTGTAAAGATAAGGATTTGTTTTTCATGCTCTGTTATGCCCATAGAGATGTGTATGTAATGAAATGGTATTGCCAGGTTATTAGTTAAGACATACAGTTCTTTAGAGAGATGTCAACGTTGATCAGTAAAGATAAGGATTTGTTTTTCATGCCTTTAATGCTCATGGAAATGTGTATGTAATGAAATAGTATTGTCAAATGTTAAAACTATATTTAAAGGGGGAGTATTGCGTGAATGAATTAGATAATGTATTCATCAAACTATATATATATATATATATATATATATATATATATATATATATATATATATATATATATACCACATGACTTAGTACAGGTCTGCAATGTCAAAGTACTGTACTCGACTTTAGTTATAGTATTATCAAAGCTTAAACTTCAAACCAGTAGGTTTTAATAACAAGGCCATTTATACTTGTCGAGACCTTGAGAAACAGCTGCTTATTTTATCAGTAGCAAATACTACTGATACACATATTATTTTACAATCAATGGAAACATCTGTTGTGAACGAATTACCTTCTATCCCGCTGTCAAGCACAAAGTGAACATCATTTATCCAATATTCAGATAACGAAACTTTCAGAAGCAATTCTCATTCATTTATTTTTTTCATTCATTCATAATCTGTTGATATTGACCAGAATATTGATATTCAGCAGCATAACGTTTGAAAAAACAGAGTGAATATGAACAATCGTTTGGATACAAATTATTGCACTTTACTTTGATAGTTAGATGTCTGTGTAAAATAGATCACTCGTTATCATTGCTCTATTACCCATGCATACTGCATGCTCAAACCCCGGTTTCGAAAGTGATTAAGAAATAAGAGATTTTGATTTCAATGGGAAGATTGTTCAATTCATCCGAGGCTGAACAGGAAAACGTTCCTCTCGTGTCTACTCTTGTTATCACCAACGAGTATCAGCTTCATTGTAGTATTTGTCTAAAACGTTCTAATTCTAAGTATTCCTGATAACAGGTATCATTTTAGGAGCGATACTCAGTTGTCAAGGACAACGACAAGATCGTTAACTTAATCAGTGATTCATTTATTTATGACACTCGTACTTACTCACTTCAACGTTGAATGGTCATTCATAGGCCAGGCCAAACCATACTTCAAAATAAACAAAAGATTGAAAAGATGCAGCCTTTACATTTATGACAAATTTATATAATCATTTGCAAACCCCATGTGGGAACCCCAAGACAAAGGGACTCAATCAGCCAATATGCTATGAGATATGAAGAGAAAGTACGCTATTATTCTCATGAAACAGAAATGTAATAATACACACTGATAACAACTATGATTTTAAAATAAAAACAACAATTTCGTCTGACAAATGCTAAATGTGTTGGTCATTACTATTCACGTGTTACACTTCAGCGACAAAAGTAAACATCAATTTGGCATCTGCCATAAGATAAACTTTATAGTAAAACCGCATCAATTAAAGTGTCCAACCTTAGCGTAGGCATTCATTGTAAGTTAACATTTGAACTGACAGGACACTCTCAAAACACCTGTTTTTGCAACAAATAAAAAATGTCATTGAGCGATAGCATTATCATCTGTACGAAGTACACCTGTCTAGTTACGTAAAAACAGTCTGATCAGTATTTATCCAAAAAGATACATATTTAAACCTAGTTACTGATAATATGCTTCAGCGTGAAAGTGTTTAACGTAGTTGATATGAAGCTAAATTGAAGTTGTGAAACTACACATATAGACACCAATGATTAGAGACTACGCGTTACATTCTGTGAAAAGACATCAAATTCCCATATTAAGTGTAATTCTATTTGTTTTCTTTGACAGATGTTGAAATATATTTTCTTTATACGTGAAGATACCGGATTGGATCTGCACTTTAAGATACACAGTGGAATTTATTAATATACACCTGCTGCATTTTGTACTAATTTTGTACCTTTGAAAACTTCGATGTTTTAATGTTGTACATATTTTAAATGGAGTTTCCGTCAACGTACTTAAACACATCGCGCTTACACAACGTGAATTGCATGTAATTCACAATAGCCACGGATTCACGAAAAAGCATTTTCAAACGGATGTGTCAAAAGGTGTAAAATGATAAGTTGTGTTAAGACTGTGCTTTATGGTCTGGGGATGAATGTGCAATGGCGGCGCTAGCGTGTTCCCACTTATGGAATGAAATTGAAATACAGTAATACATATTACATGTATTGCAATCATAATAGTACGCCAGCAAACAAATCCATATTAAAACTTAGAAGTCAAATAAGGACAAGTATGACGAATAACAATTTTGAGTTCAAGCTTAAGAATACACATGTATCAAAAAATACGTGTGCCAGTAGGTTTCACTATACGACGCCGTATATCTGGTATATCTGATGTGTGATTGTTTATCTGTAATGATAAACTTCCTTTAAACTCAGTTTCAAATTTACTAAAATTATATTTTTTTGAGATACAAGAAAGGCTTTATATCAATATATGTTAACACTAACGAATCATAATGAAAA
Organism: Gibbula magus; assembly: GCA_936450465.1. Taxonomy (NCBI): domain Eukaryota; kingdom Metazoa; phylum Mollusca; class Gastropoda; order Trochida; family Trochidae; genus Gibbula; species Gibbula magus. The sequence continues at coordinate 10,940,783 of OW388289.1, forward strand.
ACAAATTTCTTATGAGTTTGTCATACTTACTCTCGCATACTCTCGTCAACATCTGTGGCACCGATAAACCGCAGACACTGACAGAATATCAATTCAGACAAACGAGAAAGCCACAGTATTAATACTTGTGTCTGTCTTTTACATTGTCTTACACGTGGAATGTGGTACACTCTAGACAGTGATTTCCTGATGTTAATAATATCATATTTATCTCCCTATTCAGATGCATAATGTATACAGCAAAGCATATATTTGGTGTCTCTGTCGTTCGGCAATATTTGAATAAACGGAGCCGTTTTACATTGGTACCTGGCAAATATTGGCATATGATTTTGACACATGATTATAGATTGAATGCCAAATTACTCACAAAGACATTAAACATATCTAGACATTGCGAGAAGATATAACCGTGTGCGTAACACTTTACCAGATAACTAAGTTGCAATTTGGGATTCTGAAGTTCCATTTGACTCTACATCATATATTAAGTTGCATGCCGGAGATATTGACACTATTGATTCAATCTATGAATAGTGCCTTGTGCAAGAGTAGAAGTATTGCAGATCAAATGTTTGTGTCTCACGTATGCCAATATTTAAACAAAACACTACTTTTCCTTAAGCTAATGTGTTGGCTAGACTGTTTTAAGTCTATGATGTTTTCACTTGGAGAATTACCGACTCCACTACTGTTACTGAGTGTACAGTGTAAAGGTGGTGATCAAAACAAGTTTAATATCTGGCAAGGATAACATGAAAATGCCTGTCATTGCTTATCCTGAAGACGACGTTTGTACGGAAAGTACCTCAGACAGAATATTTTAAAAGAATTATTCATCATGTGATTATATGATTATACTTCTAACAATGAAAACACGAACATGATGTCCATGAAAATTGTATTCTGTCAAGGCACTCCGGTGGAACACAGGATGAAATCCGCAGTAAATTATGCTGTATATAGGTAATAACTGATGTGATAATCAATCATAATGTAACTATGAAGTCAAAATAAACTTTTGAAAAATATTATACTACTGTTTTTGGTATTTTTATAAACGCATAAGTGTCTATTGCAATTAATTTTCTAACTGAATCTTTCATGACTTTGCCACCATAGTGTGATTATATCATGTTAACAGATGTTGAATTATTGAATGAAAATTCATCTGTAATTCAATTCAAATTGATATCAGATGAAGCATTTTGGTGGACTATTGTCAAATATCGTAGCATTTTAACCGTTGTTCTGCATGCTATCTAAATTAAATACTAGTTGATTTGAAGAAAACATTTATTTTGTCTCTGGTTTAATCATGAACTGTCAAACCACACCCACTATCAATTTGAAAAACTACCAACTGTGTAAGGATTAATTTTCTAGGAACAGAATCAACAGAAGTACCCTTCTCGCCTTATTAACAATAAGAACCCATGTTTTGTTATTAAATTGGAACACTTTAATAAAGCGTCTCAGATATTAAATTAAATCGAGGTTTGTCATGTTGTCATCAGAAGCGCAGAACGGAACTATTTTTAAAGAAAAGATGGCTCATTCCAGTCGGGGATGATGGCTGTCAATGTTTTGCCAAATACATAAAGCTAGATACGCTGGCGTGCATGTGACACGAACCATCTCGGGTACATCACAATCTTGAATATGAGATCATTCCAAAATTGTTTTTAAACTTACAATCCAAGAATGTAATGTGTGAGCTGGTTTAACTTGTGGTGCGCCGGTGCTTGATTGTGACGGACATTCAACTTGCGTTTCTGTAAACATGCCCGGCTAGAGGGCTAGATTCCCCGATGTGCAGTGTAACTGTGTAGTTGGGTATATACGTCGATTTCTAGATTGTGAAAGGTTTTCATCTAATGTTAACTTATATACGGGAAATAAACATTCTTGAGTCACAGATGGTTCAGGTTTTAGTATCTGCAGATTGCGTAAACAATCTACAGATAATGATCATTCCGAGATTGCACGGAACATATGTACCTGATAGGCTTCAATGACTTGATCTGAAAATTGACACAGTTCTTCATGTAACTTAAACCTCAGACTCAGACTCCTCAAGCATTTAATTACAATCACATGTCGACAGGCAGTACACAGATATAATGATTACACGTTCCACCATTATGATTTCAGATGTTCCTCCAACATCCACATGTGCCAATCTGGCTTAAATAGCTTGGTCGCGAATTACGAATAATTTGCATTTGGCATATCAGTGAGGCTCCCTACTCTTTCATAGGCTTGTCGTCTGTCGTATGACATTGATGGACAAATTCTTTAATTGACACCCTTCAAAACTAATGTTTCCCTTACCTATTTAATTAATGACGACACTAGTAAGGGACAAGGTGACTATGGTTTCAGTAAAGCGGCTAAACAAACATAGGAGATATTGATTTGACAAATACTGTAGTATAACAACATAAGGGATTTACGTGGTGTACCTTTATATCATACAAATGAACTATGAGGAATTTGTAAATATCTAGTTAAGGAAAGGTAATAAGGAATTGTACACAATGTGAGTTACGAAATCCTCTTTCAATGTGTTTAAGTGATATCATTGAGTGTTGCTGATAAGTTCAAACCACATGGCTTTTAATGAGTAAATAAAGTTTCCTAGTGGTAGAAATTGAAAACTATTTGTCACGCGAATCCCATTTGTATAATTAAAGCTGTTATTTTATCATTTTTACTGAGTATATATACATGTATGCTTATTGTTAAAACATGATGTGTCCTTTTACTTAGCTATATAGAATAACTTAGATAATTTCATTGTCTTTACCCAAAGAGTTGCCGTTAAACGCGTTTATGCATTTTACAACATTGCATAACAACAATGTGTTAAGCAAACTAATAATGGGGGACTAGCTACATGTATATAGTGAATCTCTATCACTTATAATTATATGCAGCTCAGACAAACCCGAGAATGTACAATACAACTTTTGTGAGATTTGGAAAACTTCATTTGGTAAAACGTATAGTGAAAATGATGTGGCATGCTCAATGTATTCCAATAACATTCAGGTTAAGATATTCTATTATTTTACATCTTGTATTGGGGTTATATTACATTAAAAGTTCAGTTGAATAACCAGGTCACATACAGGCTGCAATGTGGGCGCACACTATATTCAATTTGGATTAGCCGTTAAAGCATGCCGGAATATGTTTTGGCTCTGTTGAAAATATTGACGTTTTTGTTGTCATTTATGTCAAACTGGTGGACTGGAATTTACATTCTAAGACGTTACTAATGTTCTATGTGATTACACAATCACTTCCACTTGACAATCACAATTTCCTAATCTACTCTCTACGTCAGAATGGCCCCCATGAAGTCACAGTTGGCGTCAATTATATACAACAGCAACTACATACAACTATCTTCTATTCGTACAATTATATATATTACAAGTTGTCTAAGCGAAGGTAAAATCGTCTCATGTTTTTTTGTATACTTTAAAAAGTAATGAAGTGAATATGTAGTGAAAATGTAACATCAATCTCAGGATCCCAAATATTAAAATATTACTGCTACAGTGGTCACGTGATCAAGAGTTGACCTTGACACGACTTAAATCCAGTCTCCCGGGGAAGGTCCGGAAGTGAAGGACGATGACTGCCCACAACAGATTACAGTTGAAAAGAGGGAAAATCCTTCTGTCGTGTTAAATATCCATCTCACTAAAAATAAAGGATAACAGAATACCAATGCCCCGATTTGTTAATGCTCAACTCAATCTGCATACACTGGATATATTAAATGTATTACATGAAAGTTGTTTAAATACTTAAATATGAAAAATCCCTACAGCTGTACGATTGGGTAAATCGACACGACGAGAGGTATAGTCGATATACATGTAGTTAGTTTGATAGTTGTAAACTTGGATACATAGTTCAAATAATACAAGACAATAGATAGTTCGCTTGTTTGAAATTTAAATCATAATTAATTTATTAATTAAGCAAAATAAATCGTACCTGTAGCTGAACGACAAATGTAGATAAATAATAATGTTCAGAAAGAACATACACGTAAATGTAAATATATAATAGGCGAAATGTTAATATTTAGCCGGAATGTGTAGATTGTAGATTCGTATTTGACAAATATTATCACCCACTAACTTTATGTTTGCGATCAAAGTGATATCTTCGTGACATGGTTTTCATAGAAAATGGCTAGTAAAACGAAAAGCTAAATATCACCATGCTGTACTTAGTTATATACAGAGTTGCGTCAGAGCTCTGTCTACGAGCCACAGGTTCTTATACCAAGTAAAGGGCACGGCATTCAGAAGAGCGTTGTATTGGATCCATGGCAAAAACCTCGGATCAATACAGTGTTCGTATGGCATCCTGTCCATTGTGCAGCATTTCTTCTTATATAACTATATATCCTGTCTCGAAATCCTGCATGTTAATGTTATTCATTTGAATGTGCCTCTTTGTCTAAACCTAACTGAACGAAAAACTTTGGATCATGACGTTACCAATAACTAAACACCACGGCCAGTTCTTGTTTGCAGTGATACAAAAGGTCTATATCTGCAGAATACAAAAACTTCTGATTTGTCCGATATTTCCGAGGGTCGGTTGCTCAGGTTTTAACTATATATGCTGTAACAATTGTTCCAAATGATAAGAATATATTTCACATTTAATTGACAATAGTATCGAGCATTTCAATTGATAGAAAGCTCTCCCACGCAGAACATATGTACAATCCTTTGTTCACGGAGTGCTTGGTAACAATGTTACTCTGCTGAAAAAAGCGCGTAATCAATAGCATCTTTTCATCTTTGTTTATACCAACTACAGAGTGTACAACTACTGCCTTCCCAGGCGTTGACCTTTACTAACTGGGTAATAAACACATACACACTCTACACCAACTACAGCTAGTTTTATAGGTTAATCTGACGAGATGTTGATTACGTGAGCATTCCGTATATATGACAATAAGGAGGAGCTGTAAAACAAGAACGAGATACAAATCGTCAAACTAAGGACACAGGGATCCAATGTGAACAAAATATAAAGCAAAAATTGCATATTATTTCTGAAGAATTGACTTTAAAATTTATTAAGTTCATGGAGGTATAAACTTAAAAAACCTTGTGCAAAACTGTGTGAATTCGCCTAGCGGATTTACGCCAAGTTTGCCCAGCATTTTTTAAAATGTATACTTCAATGAACTTAATAAATTTTGTAGTCAATTCTTATAAAGGAAGATACTCAAACTGGATAGTTTTAATAGGTATCATTGCTCCAAACATGTAAATTTGCAACAATTACAGCTGTACTATTTACGCGTATGATATCAAAGCTCAACAACATGAAAGAGACAAGAGTCATTTTAAACGTCACTGGATCATTAGCCCCGGCTACAACTCGTTCATTATCCAATGCAAATTATAAATCCACACTGCAACTGGCCATTAACCTCACGTCATCTCGGCGTGATGTGACGTCACGAAATTAAGTTCATGCAGGTATGAAATGAATTTCTATGACAGTGGTCAGCGAATCAGGTCCACGCAAAGCAATTGCTTTTCATTTGTATGTTATCTACAACATGACATGTGATAAATAATTTTCAAATCACGACAATGTAATGCAATTTGGTTTCAAAGAGAAGTACACCTTCGAGTAACGCGCGTAAGGGTATCTGACGTCATATAAACAAAATCCCCTTTATTGCATGTTTACTACACAACAGCAAGCGTTTCCGAAGCAACATATGTGCTGCACGTGCTTCTCTTGCAAGTTACCGATGTCACACATTACTAAATGTGACAATTGCTTTATAAACACTGTTTCTAAATTTCTTGACAATATAAAAAATAGTGCCTGTTTAATGTACTTTTTATTGAGATAAGACGAGCAAATTATGAATTGTTTTTACCCTCATTGATTATAAAATTCAAACTAAATAACTAGTTGGGTAAAACAATTATTTCAATATATGTAGCAAATACATAATTAAATGAAAGGGTAATTAAATAACCGCCACAAATTATGTATTTCAATTTCTTTCATTGCTCATAAACTTTGTTAATCTTTCGTGTCTTTGTATACAGAGTGTGAGTTAGACCACAATGCCTTGCGCTTGAAAATAATAGACTGGATCTATATTTAGACTGGAAAACATATTTACTAATTAGTGCAATTTCTCGGCTTATTTTACGTCGAAAACATTCGTGAAAAATTGAGTGTATACATCTCACGAAGATAGATGTTTGACAATTTTCCTATGTGTTCATCAGCATCCTTGATATTTCTTAAATATACAAAGTTACAGCCGTCTTCATCATGAGGAAAAGTCATTATTGCAAATAAACACAGCACACCAATCAAGTTATCATTACAAAAGTAAAACAATGAATTTCTGACTGGAATCTGATATGATTACGTACTTAATGTCTAAACTAACAGCAATGAAATATCAGTGAACATTCATATCAGTGAAAAAATATGAAAGTAAACATGCGACTGGTTTCTGGCATACCATCAGCTGTATGTTGAAACTGCGTCAATTAAAGTGTTCAACCGCAGCAGAGGTATTCATTATCTGTAATTATCTTACAAACATTCGACCTGACAAGACGCTAACCCAGCAGCTGCACTTTAAACAAATAACAAATGATGTAGCGATAGCACAATCTTCTTTGGGGTGATAATTGTGTTGTAAAGAGAAATGTACTGATTTGACACACCTGTCATTTACATGTACATCTCATTAGTAAATCTTATTAGTGTTTGTCACGAAAGATAAATTATTTTGAAAGGTACATGTAGTGAAGATAATAGTCTGTCTCTGTTCCATAGGTGTGATGCGCTGAAGTAACCCCTATACGCGTCTGATGAGGTATTATCACAGTAAACTGACACACATTTTCCTGATGACTATATTGATTATTTCACTATTTAATATTGCCTCATAAAGTAATTTATTCCAGCTGTCCACTGTTTTAATTGCATTCCAAAGGACATATTTACACGAGCGTCTTTAATCACACAATGAAGCAAAACTCAGTTACAATTCAACGATTTAATTATATTGTCTTGCGAAGTACTTCATTACAAGTAATTAGTGTCAATCCTTATTTTTAAAATCGAAAATCTTAATAATATTTATTAACTTAAGCACCACACTAACATCTACATCTACAAACGCTCAATGCTATGTACCTTCATAAAAAAGTGTACAGCTCAGTTCATCTTATACGGTTGGAGGTTCAAAAAGCAACAGAGACTTTTGGTGACAGAGCTTTTAAGAAAGCAGGTCCATTTGAGTGGAGCTCTCGCGCTCTTGACACCAGGAACGGTGCTGTAGCAAAATCTCAAAACTCAAGGTTTTGCAAAGGCCAAACCGCGTTTAAAGGATATTTATTTAAAATGTCCTCACATTTATAAACGCAAAATGTGACAACCATACCATCATATCATAGTACGAGTTACATCGTTCAGAAATGATAGATAGATAATCAGTTTGTACTACATCCCATTATTACACCCTGATTATCCTCCAGTCCCTACTGAAACATTCCATTGGGGAGACGAAAAGTACAAAAAATATGCTTGACCATATTATTGTTACAATGGTAAACCAGATAGATAATCAACATTCTAATGTCGAAATTAGATTATGAACTTATTTAAAACCGACTACATATATTACATACATACATACATATAAACATTTGTATAGCGCCAATATCCAGCTAAGCTAAGCTGCTCAAAGGCGCTCTGTTTGACCCCGATCATTGGATGTCACTGTTTTAACGACACTCTTTGTCAATCTCAGCTCCATTTGGAGTATGCAACTTTTGCAGCCACTAGGCGCACCAAGTTAAATCACCATGCTCATCCTTACGAGGTACCCATTCATAGCTGGGTGAACTAGGACACATAGTCACAGTATTTTGTCCAAGGATACTGCACGTTGCTGTACCTGCAACTAGGTGTCTGCACGTATTCATGTGGCCACCATCTGGTCATTTACCAACGGATTCGTGGGTTCTTTTAAGTGCACAGGGTAGTGTATTGTACACTAGGGGTTGTGACAACACTGAAAGAGTCCGCACTCAAAGTTGACTCCAAGGTTTTTACACCCGGTCACAGGTGGACACGAACCCGGCACCTCAAGCTCGCTGGATTGCTAACCTGACGCCTTTGCCGACTCGGCCACCATATTGACACATGCTACTATATAGTAGTTGAAGAACTTCCTTAAATGTATACATGCATATAAATATCTATTTTTATAGGCTATTCTACAGCTTTAGTCGAGGAAAAATAAAGTATTTAGGCTTAGAAAAAGCTGCCTTGCTACAAACAGTACACTGGAAGTTAATTACTTTGGTAATAAAGAAATACGTATTATTATTTGCTCTATTCGTGTCTGGTATGATGTTTTCAATTATACAAATCGAAAAGGAAAATTCTTACTAATATATAATCCGAGAAAGCTGTTTAATGGACTTAATGACCAAATGAAATAAACGCCACATTCAATCCCGATAGACATCAATATAATAGTATTCAAGTGGTAATAACTCTCTTAAAAAACAGCCCTAGTCATGTAGGTTTAATTCGAATGACAAACGAAATATCAAATTCGATGACATCAGGCTATTTTGACTGATTTCCTGCAGGAATGCTTGGTAATTATTGAGATAAAAGCTTTGTAAAAAATCCGATTTCTGTTAAGCGAACTGAATACACGTGGGAACTGTTTTGACATCATTCACATTTATAGCGCTTCCGATACAAGACATTACATAGCATGCATGTCCAATTCTGTTCGAGTTTAAAACGGAATGTAGGGTACATGGCCGTCTCCCAGCAGGAACTCTAAATATTTTATATGTCAATGTCATTTTGATTCGCAAACAAGTAAATAGGATAATAATGATGACATTGAAATACAATGTTAAGTCTTTCAATTTATCATATGGCATTTTTAAATGGAATGGGAATTTAGGGAAGAACATAACATTAAACTTACAATAACAGATTAACTGTTTTAAAACTATCTGCCATGACTTGTTCGTCTAAACCTACATAATAAATAGTTTTTAAGCACACCTTCGCGAGTGTAAGGAATATGTAGATTAGTAACATCAAATAAATCCCCAAGATCACTTCTCATGTTTTGTACGGTAAAGATAGTTACATGGCGTGTATAGTTTATCATGTGATAACTTGATTTTCAATATTATGAGGAATACGGTCAATTCTTTATTAATAGTTTCCAAAAACAATACTTTTCGCGATTTAAAAAACTCTGATTGATATTGTTCCTTGTAAATTTCTTTAAACTGTACATTTGTCTTATCGGTCTGCATCAATTAACATACATGTAGCATACATGCACGATAACCTCTACCTAACGGTGATGCATCACAACGTATACCCTAGTGTATGCAAGACATATGGTCACATAATCAGACACAGGTATGTATTATCAAAACTCCATGTCGAGACGGGTTGATGACAATAATTAAACTGAGAATCACAGAGAAACAGAGACAAAACACAGTTCCACAGACACTGCTTCATTTCAATAGCTTCAGACCTCCCTCCACATCTGCTGCACGCACCTGTCTGGCTTCTCTGACCTGATCTGAATTGTGGAAAGTCTGGACAGCTCGTTGTTGATGTGTATGATGTGAAGATGAACTGCAGACAGGGTAAGAACACTGATATAATCAGGTAGGTAACATCTGCATTAATCAGCGGGTCTGTGCTGTATCGCTGACCTGTGTCTTGATTTGCAATAATAGAAACTAAATAGGTATTTCCATGTTACGTTTGTGTTATGTTGGGTCAGTTTTCCCATACATACATTAATTATTTATTTTAAATGTTTGGTGCAATTTTGTCTTTAATTGTTCAATATATAGTATACACACAGAGTATCACACGATATACAAATATCTATTTATTGAATGATTTATCAATGAAAATATAGTATAACTATTTATTGTTTGAAACGAGGAGAGGTGAATATTGGGGAGAGGTGAATACTATTCGGAATACAGTGTTGAAAGTCAACTCATCTGTATCGCTGTAGGAGCCAATACTTAACTCGCTCATTCCATAAAAGCTGTCAGTGTTGTCACAAGAACATATTTAGCTGAATTGCCCAGTATGTCCAGGGTATGTAAACACGTTCTGAAAGGCGTATTTCAAGTGGCTTGGTCGATTAACGTCCCTCTTTATATGAAGTAAATATCGTATACTGATGGGGGATGGTTATGTTGTCAGTTCCTGCTATGCCTACTCCGGCTATGTATTTCCGCTTGGGCAATATGGTACACACAACCCTCAAATATGCAGAATCAAAAGTGTTATATGTGTGTTGTTTTTATCATTAAATGCCGCGGTTTATACGTGCAATTTTAGGGACACTAATTTAGGACTAACTTAGCTGTGTACAGGTGGGTAACGTTCTGTACGATAGTCTATGAATGATCAAATGAATAATTTAAATTAAATCAATGTTTGTGATTCTACAACTGTGTAACTACATAAATATTTCGATGACAAGTACCCAAAATAGTATAGTACACAAAAATAGAATGTGCATATCAATGGATTCAATGTGTGAATCGAGTTTCCTAATAATACAAATTCAGATTTTACGTGAATATTATTTTGGCAATGAGAATGGACATAATCTCATGATGCCTATACTTTAGATAATGATGCTTGACCATTTTAATGTATGCGTTTAGAGAGTACATGTCATTAACAATGGCAACACAGAATTAAGTTTAACAAGAGCAATACCCTCTGTCATGTTAACTAATAACTTATCAGGTGAAACGACAAAAACCTTGTAAATAAACGTCTGCAATCAGGCCACGCCTTTCCTTCTGCACTACACTGAATAATTCATAAACTAGTTGGAAATAAATATATTTTATTGAGAAGATCCACGACGTTTTGGGGTGTATGGTCACAGTTGACGAAAGGTCAACAAAGGTTTTCTATGTATTCCCCTTTTAAATGTCTCTTAAATTTATTGACGTTAAGTTACAATTTTCTCACTGAGTCAAAAACAGCGTATGCGTTAATGTGGATTTCAATGTATAGTCGAAATATCACTTTACATATATTTCTTTCACAATATGATAAGTGCATCTTTAATATATTCCTCAGAGGCGGGTATTGTCTATGCAGTAGCAGACATGAGGTTAGGTGAGGGACTAAATGAAACTGACTGATCTTCGGTCCAGTAGGCGATACATCTTATCAAATTAGGAGACCTGTGAAGATGGGTTCATAACCGGAGGACACGTGTTCAACTTTACAGATTATTCAGAAATACAATGAGACTTATTCATCAGCGAAATGTCAAAGTTGATCTGGACAGAGACGGGCCTGCTGGTATCGTCGCTCCCATGAAGCAAACAGGATAGCACCAGTCGAGGTGGGGCGCTGCATGTACTGTATGTTTTTATAAAATATCTACATGGATGTAACATTCTTTGAACTATGATTGTATGATTTTAATCGTAGCATGTCACAATCAGCATTTTACCGGATATGTTCATTTTTTTTCGTGGTGTTGTTTGTGCCTTTGAACATTCTGGAAATCTATTATTATTAATTTTAGTAAATAGAGTATGACATTACAATGTAGTTATACGTTCACTTATTGCTTCGTCCAAAGCTTCGTCTTTCCTTTTTCTGATTAGTACTACTGACTATTAACTTTAATTATGAAATCACGAAAGTAATCAAGCAGAAAAGGAAAACTATTGCAAGGAGTGAACATAATGTATGCACGTTAAGAGTACATTTCATCCGTGAAAAAGCTACCGTGAACAAAGTTCAACATAAAGGGGAAAATCTGTGCAGAAATAGGAAAGGTATAGCAAAGAACGAACATCATTACATAACAAAGGGCAAAACCTTCAGAATGTACCTCTCTACTTTGATTGACTAGACATCTTAATATTAATCGTACAAGTACAGACATACACTACAAAGGATGTACAGGAGGAAGGGGTAATTGCAGGCGTAGTATGGACACTGACACACTCAGAAAATAGTACTACACCATTAATCAGGAAGATCTGCCCTAGTCACTGTGTTTCTATTGAACAATGGTACAAACTAGACAGTGATTTCCTCACTTTGAATAAAGTCTGGTTTGTGTCCCTATAGAAATGCATATTAATACAGCTAATCACATAGTTGCTGTATGTCCTCTGCCAATATTTGAAGAAAATGATGGTGCTTTGCATTCATTATAGGCACATTTGGCTGATAGTTATTATGTATATTTGATAACTGATTGATCGACAGTCTATTTGCAATGTGGGCATACGTACACAGCATTGCATACTTATAAGAACATACCGTGTCAGGGTAGCACTCTGGCTGATTACAGACTGAACATGTGAGCAATGAATGGTGGGTTGGGTTCTCTACCAATTGACTTGTGATATCATTATACGCACATATCCGTAAAATGCGATATTACACATCAGAGGTAATTATTGATGAATAAGTGTAACGAAAACAACATACTGACAAACATGATTAAGGCAGGCATTTAGTACTGATTGATGTTTTATTCTTAATCATAAACAACCAAATTTTAATGACTGATTGTGAATAATTGTTGTGGAATATTGCCTTTTCCATGTTCAGTTATATCATGATTTAACTTGCAGATTTTATATGATTTGTAATGTGTTATTGAAATCTGATAACGTGAAAATAATGTCATTTACGTCGTATTGAATATACTTGAAGTGAATCAAATAAGCAAAGAATACTGTTAGTTATTGCGGTAACTGACACTATGATCGTTCGTATCTTATCAAATCGAATATCGGTGTTCTGGAATTATGAAACATAGTTTGCTTAAATCATGTATAAAGGTAAATTATAGTCACATGAACATTTATTTTCGTTTGCGATATATAACTTGTACATAGGTTAAAGTCATCCACATCGTGTTTTGTTAAATTAATGTGACACGTTATTGAGGCTTATGTAGAAACGATATACACAGCGAAGTTAATACATTTCTCTAATCGACAATAACACTCGCAGGCCAGAAAATACTCTTCCCCCCGTTTGAAAACCTCTTTATAATGTCTTAAATTTTGAAGTTGAGCAAATTAAAACAGAAATGAAATACAACAAATCACAGTCAATGAAATTGTTACATTGGAATTTCTTCAACCTTCACTGAATGGTCCATGATCAGGAAGCTTGTTATATCGAAAAGCAAACGAATTGAATACATTTTGACGAAACCATACATGTCAGAAAGCTATCAATATTTGTATATTATATATACGAATTGATAATGTCAGTAGTATGCTTAATTGGAACAGTTGGCAAGGCATTATGCATCACAACACCCTTTTCACCTGGTAATAACAACCTGACTGATGATTCAACCAAGAATAAACCAAGACAAGAGACAGCATACTCATCTGTAAAGTGTTAGTTAAATAGAACACTTTACTCATTACTTTACACATCTGTCATGTAGATCTCACTGGAAAGATACATACCTACTCATCAGATAATACCACTATAATTTGGACCACAAGCTAGTGGCAGTGGTAACTCAATATGTGCAACTATATTCAAATGTCCCTAGTGAAAAGATTCAACGACGACTAGGTTTACAATATCAAAACACAGTTAAATAGGAAACATTCTGAAAAAAGGCAATATCGACATGAAGTTACATAATGAAATATCTAAGTAGTAAATCAAAACAAAAGTCCCACTTAATTCACATTTCATGTTAAGTGTCTCAAGCACTGAGCTAGTGAAGCCCGATGTGAAATTTCACATTGATTCATTGGTTTAAACATATTTTATTCACAAAGAATTGGATTGGGTACAAGTTGTCCAACTTAGAACACCCTATCCTTGGTATATACATTGTACAAAAATATAATAACATGCATTTTGGTAAAGACAACAGGTAACTGAACAGAGCAGAATAAATGTAAGAGTCAAGATTGATAATTACAAAACATGCATATTATTCAAATGGTTTGGTCTCGTGGATATAAGATTGAACTAACTTAAATATTATCACATTTTGACAAAATGAGAGGTCTGCACTTCCCTCTAAAACTAATTATAGATTTATTGAAACATTTGTTGAGTTAAGTACGCGCTTTATTGACAAAATGAGTTTCTCCCTCTGATTGTGATACATTGAACATTCAAACAAGAACTGATAGGTATTTTCAACATAACCACAAGCGCATTTCGGATCACTTTTAATCCCATTGAATCATTCGCCACAGGAGGGTCTAGTTCCTGTATGGTTGGAGTTATTATCAAAAGTTAATGTTTTTAGGATGTCCCATTATGCTATTTCTCACATTCACCCGATGAAGGATTAAGTATATACCCCAAAATATTGTGTATTTCCACAGAAACAATTAAGAAGTTGTTATTCAACAATCGTCCCGTTCTTCTATAAGGATAGTCCTCACACATCTGTAGTGTTTTCAATGCAAAGTGCAAACGTTATGGCAGTACACGCCTCTCAGTCTCTCAATAAATTCAATAGTTTTAATTTACTGTTAATTTCTCTAAAAGAATTAAATCTAAGAACGTATGTTGTTGATGCTCGCAGAATTTTCTAGTGTACAAAAGCTTATCATAATAACTTAACGGTAATTACAATAAGCAGATTTTGAATATACATTAGACATATCCCACACTTTCATGTGATGATGAAACTAAAATGACAATAAAAATTAAAAAGATACTCTCAACGATAATATTTATGGATAACATTACATTTATTTAAATACTTCAGCTCATCTTACTTCAGACAACAGTTTTTACCAATATATTGTATAATTTGTAGATATTTTGGTCTTAGAGAAAATATATTTATGACTTTGTTATACTTTGGTTACGATTTAATAAAGGCATCAAGGAAAAGGAGATAGCTCCTGGAAAACTTAACACGAGATAAAAGCACGAAGGTTAAGTAGAGAGTTATCAAGAAGCGGGGGGCGTCAGTAGATAGACAGTATTAAATGAGATTACAGGCCACTGCAGTCCCCCAGGTACATCGGAACTATTGAGAAGTGAGTAGGAGGAAGCAACATCACCAGCTATCAACAGGATGTTACTTTCTGGTGCGAGTTGTGGACATAAAATGTTCAACATATTATCAATTCTTTAAGACACAACTTCCACAAAATTAAAATAAAACAAGATATCTGAATGTGCAATTAACACTTACGTTACTTTCATTACATGTCCTTACTTCTATAACTCTTTTTACAACATTTACAAATAACCTACGAATTCATCGCCGAAATTCATTTCAGATACATTATATATTAATAAGACACTGTTCATATTATAAAATGATGAAGTTTTGCGGTATAGAAATGATACAGAATATCCGAGGAGCATTAAAGGGGCGTTATTGTCACTATAATTAACTGATAAAGTAATCTCTCTGAAGCACTCTAAAAGAGTAAATTGATAAAATAATCAAATCAGTGAGGTCATGGATACCCAAACGCCTGTATTCAGCTTTTTAACAATTTAAATCTCAGCAAACAATAAAGTATAAAACGAAGAAGTTTATTCAAACATTATTACAAAATATTCTTGGAATTTAGAAACACGCATTATTTAAAACGAAACCGAAAGCGGTACATACTTTATTTCTGCAAATGACACAATACATAATTTAAAAAAATAGAGATTGAAAAATTCACAAATTTTTTGTAATTTAACCCTGTACTTCTAAATAGTGAAGAAGGCAGGTGCATAATTTGAAAAGAATCAGATAGTGTTTTTCTGCAATCTCAAGTTGGATCTTAGGAAATTACGAGGAACAATATACATACATATATTTTAAAAAGTAAAATCACGAAACCGCGCTGCATTTCACCTAGTAGGGAATATAAGACATCTGATAACTAGTTTTCCTGCAATCGGTCGGACCATATTGTCATCGGACGGACTGCATCGTTGGTATTATAACGAATTGTAACCTCTATAAACCCTCTCCACCGTTCAATACACGTTTAAATTTAAATGAAAGTAAAACATAACTTCATTGATGTTTTGAATGTTGTTATATTAAATATTACATTTATTTATCGGAACGATTCTCGAGTTAACTGATGAATGTATGAATGGGTAATATATGTACATGAACGCTGGTCCTGCAGGATGATGTTATGAAATACAGTGAAACACCAAGGAGGTGCTGAAGGATGATGTTATGAAATACAGAGAAACAGCAAGGAGGTGCTTCAGGATGATGTTATGAAATACAGAGAAACACCAAGGAGGTGCTGAAGGATGATGTTATGAAATACATAGAAACACCAAGGAGGTGCTTCAGGATGATGTTATGAAATACAGAGAAACACCAAGGAGGTGCTGAAGGATGATGTTATGAAATACAGAGAAAAACCAAGGAGGTGCTGAAGGATGATGTTATGAAATACAGTGAAACAGCAAGGAGGTACTGAAGGATGATGTTATGAAATACAGAGAAACACCAAGGAGGTGCTGCAGGATGATGTTATGAAATACAGAGAAACACCAAGGAGGTGCTGAAGGATGATGTTATGAAATACAGAGAAACACCAAGGAGGTGCTGAAGGATGATGTTATGAAATACAGAGAAACACCAAGGAGGTGCTGCAGAATGATGTTATGAAATACAGAGAAACACCAAGGAGGTGCTGAAGGATGATGTTATGAAATACAGTGAAACAGCAAGGAGGTGCTGAAGGATGATGTTATGAAATACAGTGAAACACCAAGGAGGTGCTGAAGGATGATGTTATGAAATACAGAGAAACACCAAGGAGGTGCTGAAGGATGATGTTATGAAATACAGTGAAACAGCAAGGAGGTGCTGAAGGATGATGTTATGAAATACAGTGAAACACCAAGGAGGTGCTGAAGGATGATGTTATGAAATACAGAGAAACACCAAGGAGGTGCTGCAGGATGATGTCATGAAATACAGTGAAACAGCAAGGAGGTGCTTCAGGATGATGTTATGAAATACAGTGAAACACCAAGGAGGTGCTGAAGGATGATGTTATGAAATACAGAGAAACACCAAGGAGGTGCTGAAGGATGATGTTATGAAATACAGTGAAACAGCAAGGAGGTGCTTCAGGATGATGTTATGAAATACAGTGAAACACCAAGGAGGTGCTGAAGGATGATGTTATGAAATACAGAGAAAAACCAAGGAGGTGCTGAAGGATGATGTTATGAAATACATAGAAACACCAAGGAGGTGCTTCAGGATGATGTTATGAAATACAGAGAAACACCAAGGAGGTGCTGAAGGATGATGTTATGAAATACAGAGAAACACCAAGGAGGTGCTGCAGGATGATGTTATGAAATACAGTGAAACAGCAAGGAGGTGCTTCAGGATGATGTTATGAAATACAGTGAAACACCAAGGAGGTGCTGAAGGATGATGTTATGAAATACAGAGAAACACCAAGGAGGTGCTGAAGGATGATGTTATGAAATACAGTGAAACAGCAAGGAGGTGCTTCAGGATGATGTTATGAAATACAGTGAAACACCAAGGAGGTGCTGAAGGATGATGTTATGAAATACAGAGAAAAACCAAGGAGGTGCTGAAGGATGATGTTATGAAATACAGTGAAACACCAAGGAGGTGATGAAGGATGATGTTATGAACTACAGAGAAACAGCAAGGAGGTGCGACTACAATGCGTGTACGTAGTTCTACAGCTAACACGCTCGGCTTCATTGAATGAGCCCTTCCTCCACACCTGTGTGCAACTGTCTGGCTTCATTGACCTTAACTGATTTATGAATAGATTTCAGACATTTGTCAGACTTATTCACACAGACTTAATTGACTGTATGATGAGAAGATAAAGCAGAGATTGCTTGACGATTGATATAATCAGACAAGAGGACACGGAGCTGAATCGTTTTGTCTGCTCTTTAGCTCCACGTTAAAGAGGTACTATACCTTTGTTTCTGCGCACTCTCAGTTGCCACTTAGATCTGCATGGTCTTTTCGGAGGATTGTTTTGTTACTAACAGGACTGTGATTGTATTTAATTGTGTTAATTATTCTTAGTTTTTGTGTGTGCTTTTATAAGATCTATAATAGCAAAAAGTCAATAAAATGAATTCGCCAATGTATTCCCTGTATATTGCATTTTGAACAAATACACTGGTGACTTGCTGGTTGTGTAGCTTTCATAGATTCAGGACTTCCTATTCGACTTTATTATAGGAAAATTTATTGAACTTGTGGTAGTTTGCATCGTTCCTCTTTAAAATGTCAGTACTACAGCTAGAGAATATTGTAATGTTCATTTACACTATTGACAAGGGTGTGTGATAAATAAATAGTATCGCGGTACAACAGATTTGACGGTAACGTTTTATAGATTATGCTAAATATTAACTTTATTAATATTGTAAGTGAATTTGTTTGGTACTCAATGCCTTGATATGTGAATAGACCATAATTAATTTGCTTCGAAGGACCAAGTTAAGACCACATTTTAATCAAATCCATTAATATTTGAATTTTCTTCAGTTATCAATTGAGGTATCGAAAGGGCACATTGATGAATATTTCTTCCAATAATGTGAGTTTAAGCAATGCTTAATTTGATTTTCCTTAACACAGTATTTTGGTTACCATTTGTCTATACATTTACAGGATTTAATCGTCATTATACAACCACAAGTGTTGTAAAACAAGCCATAGCACACAGCAAGTGCCAACAGTCAAAGCATTGAACTACACAAGCGTCCACTGTAACCGAGGGAACATAATTAGCTACTCCGTCTTGTTTTATGTCCTATGTACATAGGCAATTAGTTTATGTTCAGTTTGTTGGAGTTTGGTCGATTTAGTGTCCTCTCTGTTTGTGGATTTAATAGCATGTTTTAAGGGGAGATGTTTATGTTGTCAGTTCCTGCCAGGAGGTTATATTTCCTGCCAGGCGAAAATGGTTCTTCCCATAATACAAGGATATAGACGCGCATTTAGCTGTGTTTATGTAGTGGTGGGGAAGGAAAACAGAAAGGATCTTCTTAGACTTGGCTTGAACTAAGACAAATAGGAAAGATTTAAAATAAGAGATTATGCATACTCTCCTTCTAACTTTAATAACAAACTTATCCTGAATATGACTGCAGCTTTGTCATAAAATGAACATTTAATTTGAAACCATTTTCACTACAGATAATTTTGGAAGTACAATGTGGGAGTCTGCTTGTACATATAGTTTCAAATAAAACACTAAAAGAAATATCACAAAGTTCTGCTGCGTATACATACGTGGTTAAGTTATTGTTACAAACGTGTACACGAAGTATTTTTCTGGATTGAAGTTGTGAGAAGATGATATTTATTTCTCATTCTTAAGCATCATTTTAGACCGATCTTACATTATTTTACATAATATTCACCATTATCCTTTTCGACACTGCCAATATATCGAGTGATCAATACTACGTTTTTAGCCTCGATAAACATGTGATAATTGACTGTTCAACACCATGTCATTACACATAGTATGATGGTAATGATGAACATTCACATGGATACTCAACTCAACTTAAAGTCGACACATGTGCCACCCTATTACAATGATATCCCACTACCAAACGTTTTATTTTGTGACATTTAAAATGAGCTTTAAATTTATTAATTTCTATAATTTTAATGTAATAATTGTTATTTGCTTTAGCACCAATTGCACATATACCAAATCAAGATGAATAAAATGTTTTGAAAAAAACGAAAACTTATTCTTATAACACAATGTTGATTATATTCTTATACAGACAAACTTATATAAATCAGTACTTGAGAAAAGAACAAGAATAATTGAAGCAACAACAAGGTACAGTATCTAAAATTAAGACAATATCGTCATAGAGTGTACACAGACAGCCAATTGCGAGTACTGCATCTCAATGTAATTAATATTGATAACATGAGAGCAATCACAAAGGGGAGTGGAAATTCCTGTAAAACTCACAGATCAAAAACTAGTATTATATAAAAGTTCTACTACTGACATAGAAAGACGGGTTTCACTCAAATTGATTAGTAACATGTTTCTGTTGTCTACAGCTCAGACAATCGACAGTACACACATCTATGTCTACATCAATACCGTCAGGGAGGAGAAACACGTCAAGTGCAAAAAGTTTCCTCGAAATCGGTAAGAAGCTGTAATGGGTTTTCCGGAATTCCGATAACGTTCGATATTCTTTATCCTTAATTTATATTGCACCCTATTGCGTTCAACTTGTCATCTATGTAAACTTTCATTACCGTGTTACAAGTGGAACTAATTTGCTGAAAACTGATTCGGTTGATAGGCATACCTATCTAAACAAACATCATACAGATACACTATTTACGCTGAGCATGTTCGCTGAAATAGTCTCAACAAATCATGTAGTAAGATTCCTAAACAAACGTCCACCAGCTGAAGATCAATCGGACATTGAGCGCATGGAGCAGAGTCACACTAGGTATGGTTTATAGTGACAATGATAGTGATCTATTCAAGGTGGAGGTGATCGTCATGAATGTAGAGATGTACATGTGATTGTGTACATGTGTTTGCGTGTGGGATAGGGAAATGTATGATAGATTTTGTGGTTGTGTATGCAGGGAGGTTAGGGAGTGGTAGACTGCGTGGATGTGGATGCGTATGTAGTTAGCAGACGTATGTTTAATTGCCTGGATCTGGATTGATGTGTTTAGAGAGATGTATGTTTAATTGTGTGGGTGTGAATACATGTGTAGTTGGGAGATGTATATTTTAGTGTGTCGATGTGGATGAATGTGTTAATGATGTCTGCTCCTTCCTGTTGAGCTTCAAAAATGAAAAATGATCATGTAAAGATATTTTCTCATCTTTATTTACTTCATGATATTCTACATCATCGACATACTTTTAAAAAACAAATGAAATCAAGAAAATGTGACTTTAGAACCTCTAAAAAGTGCTTAAACAGCATAAATGGCCTAAATTTGACTGAAAAAGGGGGTTTTCAGGTACATTTTGTGTCACAGCTTAAAAAACCCCACACCACCATATATATTTTTTCATCGATTTCGGTAGGGTAACATGAACTTTGTGACATATCAAAAAAGGAAAAAAAGTTTAATTCTAGAAATGTAGTATTTTAAAGTTTTTAGCAGTTTTTTTCTCATTTTCCCATAGACTCCAATTGTACTTCACCCCACTATCTTACAGGCGTCATATCTCGAAAAAAAAAACACACTACCCCCCTTTTTTTTAATGCTGATTTTCCAATCATATACTTTGATCTTTTAAAAAATATAAGTTAAAAAAATGTTTAATACTATAAATTTGAGGAGCGAACATCCTTAAGGGAGATGTATGTTTGATTGTGTGGATGTGAATACATGTGTAGTTGTGAGATGTATATTTTAGTGTGTGGATGTGGACGAATGTGTAAAAGGGGCAGTAGCACGTTTTTTCGTTCAAATAAGTCGATGAAATGTATTTGAAAAATAATTTCACCAATCGTAAAATTCCCTTTTCTTTTCATAAAATCAAGTTATAAATGAGTGTACATGGCTAAGAAAAGCCATTGGAATAATTTTTGTCATTCGAAATAATAAAATGTGTTCACAATAAAATGGCCGCCATGCAATTTTTGCTATATACGCAACACCGTTATTACTACTATTGATAATTGCTTTGTGTAAAGAGATGTTATACCCTCTAAATTAAATTTAAATGGCACAAACTATCATTATAAATAAGAAATTTGAAAAAATTAAATTTTGCAAAAAACGTGCTACTGCCCCTTTAAGGGAGAGGCATGTTTGATTGTCTGGATATGGATGAGTGTGTAGTTGGGAGATGTATGTTTGATTGCCTGGATGTGGAACCATGTGTTAACTTAGGGAGATGCATGTTTGATTATGTGGATGTGGATGAATGTGTTGTAGGGAGATGCATGTTTGATTGCCTGGATGAAGATGCATGTGTTAAGGGAGATGCATGTTTGATTGTGTGGATGTGGATACAATTGTTGTAGAGAGCTGTATGTTTGATTATAGGGATGTGGATGTGTGTGTAGTTGGGAGATGTATGTCTGATTTGGTGGATGTGCATATGGATGTGGATGCGCGTGTAGTTGGGAGACGTGTGTATGATTGCCTGGATGTTGATGCATGTGTTATGGGAGATGTGTGTGTGATTGTGAGGATGTGATTGCGTGGGTCAGGGCGGTATCTGATTGGGTGTGGGAATATGTGTGGTATGGAGATGTATGTTTGATTGTGTTGACAGGGATACATGTGTGGTATCGTTAACAGATCTACACTTCCATCGTGTGAGGCTGATGAGCATTGGGTCGCGAGATGTGTGGATGTGGTAAGGAGATATATGTTTGATTATTTGGAGGTGTGTTCGTATGTGGTGGCGTAAGTATGGACGTTCCTATAACTACTGATCTACTAGTTCAACAACATGAATATAAGGAACACGCGTACGTGAATTACTTGAGTATTTAAAACTATTTTTATAGCAACCTATCATGTACTATTATTATGAAGTATACAGTTTAAAATTTGAATCTTGCATTTGATTGAAGAAATGTAATTACAGTGCGAATGAATGAAAAAAGTATAATTCAATCTAACATGGAAAAAGATAGTCCTTCAAATTGAACACGAAACAAGTCAACTTGACGCACTTTAATTTAATTCACGTCAACAAAGGACTGTTATTTCAAAATCACTTTTTATCTTTTCAAGTGAAATTAAATGTTACTATTAACACTAAGTACTGACCTTTATTCGCGGCCCCGCCCATTAAAAGGACACAGCCAATCAGAATCGTCACCAGCAAGAAGCGCTCGATTTGCATCTTCAGCCATCGATCTCAATGGGGCTGAGGAGGGAACAACATTATCATTATTTGTAACAACTAGGTGGATTACAAGTCTTTAATTCTACTCTTTATTAAATAACAATGTGTTTAAAATGTTTATAAACATCATGATGATTATGTTCAAGATATCAAGTAGGTTCTCATATTTAAGCAAGGGCAATTGTTAAGACACTGTGATGCAAATTCCCCCCATAACCTAAATCAACCTCTATTCTGCTATACATAATAAGTAACAAACTTTCAGGGAAAGTAGCATACAATAATAAGCACTTTTTTCGATCAAATAATCAAAATAAACGATTCATATAAATAAATACAACGATGCATGTAATACGCTTGAAAAAGGAAATCCACTATAATTACTGCAAATGCGATATTTCTCATTGCATATACAATGTATAGCAGATCCATGCGAGTTGTGTGACCAATCTACACTGGGTTCTCTGTTAAATGCTCCAGGTATAATTAAACACTGCATTTATTGCCAATGGAGGTGTTGTCCATCCCTCACCAGTCACCCTCCTCTCCCCCAATCTGATAATTTAACTTCGTTATCTCAAACTTCATAGCGACATTTGTTTTAGATCAAATGACGTTAAGGTAGACATACAGTAGACTTTCACCATGTCATGTCAAGGTTGGTGAGAAGCCGTTATCCCATGGAGTCAGGCCGTTATCACATGAACGCTCTAATGAAATATTAGCAAGTTCACCGAAAGGCAGCGGCCACGGTCTAAAGTTGTTAATAATCCATAATTTAAACATCTGTGCCATTTCGATTTCATGTTCATAAGTGACGGAATAATATATATCATTTGCTTTATGCCGAATTTCTTTGAAAATGTTTGAAATGCAAATACGTAAGGCGAATGACGCATGAATTGCTTTACACTCTGGAGCTATCAAACTTTTCAAAATTTCACTTTTTATTATCACAACATCGATTTGGATGAAATCGCTCATATTTCTTGATCAACATCAATACGCGAAAGAAAAACCATACACAGTAACCCAATAATATCTTGAGGAAACAAAACCGAAAGCGCAAAACACTGTGCCAGGCATTCTATTATCTTTAATTATATTCAAAACATATTCCTGTAATGTTTAAAAGAATACATGTTCATATTATTTTGGTTGTTGTGAGATATGGTGGCCATGATATGGGTCGATGCAGTTGCATACGAAATTCCTCCAGAAAAATGATAAATTACTGGTGAAATTCTTCAATTTGAGCACATTACTTTTTCAAGTAAAATGATTTGTAGCTACACGCTAGCTGTCACGTAATGCATAGTTTTTTGTTCAGATGTATAGCTGTTGCTTTTCATACATCTAAATTCATGTCAGAATCCGTCATATCTCCGTAAACATGATTACCTGGTTATTTCTATGATAAACCATAAAGACTTAAGAGACGGAACGGCCTGGAACTAATGCAAAGAAGAAATTTGTCTTGAAAAACTACTGTTCGATTTCTTCTGTCAAGCCTCTCAACAAATGGTTGTGAGTTCAGTCTGGACAAGCGTTTATTAGTTCGGTAATTCCAAGCATTCCTTTGATGCTACGTGTTTGGAACCTGTCTGGAAGTGGCAACTGGATGAAATTAATAGCCACCGATTTTCTTATATAATTCTCATTTCATCCAGTTAAACCGGGGCAAATTCTCTGGACGGCATAACAAGAGGACGGTTTCATAACATCAGCATCTTAGTCGCTGACAGTTCGGAGAGGTTACTGGACTTTTCCTTCATCGGCAGTGTGAAGGGGAAGAATTCAATTTGATGAAGTAATAGATCGTTACCGCGTTCGGAGAGATTATCAACAATTATGACGATGCCTGGAAATAGTCCGATGACAAAAGTGCACCTTAATTGATTTTTGTGTGCTTGATACATTCCCTGTAATCCGGCCGGTGCTTGAGGCAACAAGTGTGAATCTAGAACGCCACTAGAATATGTAGATTGCGTTTTCTTATCACGATAGTGTTTGTGAATCATAAGAATTATTTCCTCTCCTGTTTACTCAATACCACATCAAGGGGGCTTGAAAGAAATATAGCTTGATTCTGTAATCATAAACGTAATGCGCACTGCCGTGGGACGCTCTCAAGCCGCACAAATCTATGTGCAGGCTCAAATCAGTATTTTGTTCAGGCATTGGGTTCGGCAAATTATTCATTTTATACATGAACCTAGTTTATAGCCCATATCCCTTTCCTGTTCTGCTTTTCTAGAACTCTCTCTATATTTTTGCTCATTAGTACAGATTTATTTATCCAGTTGAGACACACCCCAAGGCAACACACATCAGTATAACGAGGTTATCAACGACATCGTAAATGCAATCTCATTGGCTGCAGCGATCCTTGAACTTATCACCCATGTCAGAGGTCGTTTCCGCGAACACACAGCTAAACATACGGGCTCTTGCTACGGTTCTCAGTACCAAAGTGGATTCACTTCTTACAAATGAAAGATATCAGAGCATGACGAATTGAAACTTCTCATTTCCATCAACAAATCGACTTATTAATAATTCGCAGAGAACCATCACGATGATCAATATCAGTATGAGTATTTATTGTCTAAAATGTACCTGTGAAGTTTGTAGCTATGATTATGTTTCCATAAAATGCGAAAACGTTTAAATGTATTGTTTAGTACACGACGAGCTAGTCCGAAAGAAAACATTGCAACGTTAAATTGAGCGGACGAAACCCTCTATGTATGTATACGAAGTGAAACAGTATTGAAGCCTCTTTCCCTGAACCGTCAACACAGGCAGGTTTGAGCACAACCGATAGTGAAGTCAGGATGAGAAGCAGCTTCCCCTGTGACATCCCCTGGCACTAGTAGCCACAGAGTCTGTCCCGTGTAGCTTCTGCTTGCTCATACCTTCAACTTTGATTATAGGGATTAACTGAAATCCTCGATCAAAGAACTATAATGATTGGAAACCAAAAAGACCTAACTTTCATCTCGCTTACTTCATGTTTATAAAGGGGCACGTCCTCTATTCTTATTTAAAATTGTGTTACGTTAACTTGTAACAACGTTACGTTAATTATGCCATTCTGGCCCTTTCAACGTCTAAGAATAGTTTTCTTCTAAATCGATCAGCTATGACGTTTCTCCAAATCACTGATGCTGCTGAAGTAACATTGCCCACTCCCTGCTGAGGGTTTTCCGTTGGCGATATGGAGGGATTAAAATAATACACCCTTGGAAATCTGCCTAGAGGAACCTTTATAGTTCGGCTCATTCCCATGGAGTACTTCACAGTGTTGTTAAGGACATTGATAAATCAATTATTTCGATCTTATTATCCAATGAGAAGGTGTCACGCAGGGAGTTATGTGCTCAATTCGCAACTAATCGTAGGGTGAACAAAATGGGTGCTCACCGGCTAGTTTCGCATACGTCACGTGATCAACTCTAAGCACTCGGCTGTGTGAAGATTACTTTTGTCTGGACTGTTAGTTGTATTATGGGAAATGATACAATGTAACAAATAACGGCATTTACTGACACATTTCGTCTGTGATAGTTCGTTTCGAGTACAAGTCAGGACAATATGTTTATATCTTACATGTCTAATGTATGGGGTAAGAGATAGTTACCATATATACGCTGACCAACTATAACGACGGCGCTCTAGTCTATAGGAGATACATGTACGGGTGAATTCATCAAATTCTCTCACAGTTTGTTTACTTCTGCATTTATTACGTACATTGTGTAACTTCACTGATAAAATGTCGATGTGTTATACTCACTCAAGTTCAAAAGCCTCACATACGTATAAACTAAATATCTGTTGGATTCTCGGATTTTTCATCTCGTAATGCTACTTTCATGTACATTCATATCATTCACTATTAACAGTTTGAAATTAATTGGAGAAAAATTCAAGACTGTAGGCATCAAAATCTGTAGACATATGCTATCCTCCTGTACGTCATTAAGGTGTGTCTTTACATTAACGACCAGAATAAACATACCTCACAAGGCGGTTCTTTAATCAGATTTACGGGAGGAGTACATCTGCCTCCTGATTGCGATCACAAACTGATGAAATCGGCTAAGAATACTCACATGAACGCCGCCTTCAAACACCCAACTTAAACACGTTTACCCAGGTGAGGCGCATATATCGTAAATAGATAGCAGACACTTATACTTTGATGCGGTTTTTACAAGGTTTGAAATGTCTGTACATTAAAATTTTCTTTTAAATTAACACTATCCCCTGGACCACCAACGCAGACATTTAAAAAAGGTCTTTAAGAATTCAATTGAGTTTCAGCTACTATATATAGAATGACAAGTAAATCATTGTAATAAATCATATTTATCATAAAATAAGATTTAGAGGAGTATTTCTGTATTATTATCATCGCCGTTTCGAACCTGGATGAATTGACCGTGTGTAGTATCGTGTAAGAAACATGAAGCGGTTTGCATAGTTTAACAGGAGTTGCTTCCCTTCCTTCATACTCTTCAATGTTTGTTTTCATATCCTCGTCTTAGCTTCACTTTCATTCAGTGTGTCACAACTTGAGGTTGTGTTTATGATATCAGACATATATAGTATATATTGTTGTTCCGTGAACACATGTATACCGAATCATGCAGATTGTGTATCGAAATACAAAGTAATAATATACTTGACACTGACAAATATAAAGAACATATAGATTCAGTTCATTCATTTAGAACTTGATATTGCAATATCCATTTGATAATGTGTTGTTTGTTTACTCTGTAACGTCTTAACGTTTTGATCAGGACAACTTTGAACAATTAGTGTTGTGTCCATAAAAATCGTTGAAAGTCCAAAACATCTATCAAATGTTCTCTAACCTAGAATGGACATTATATTACATAATTGTTACTATCACATGTATTTTACAGTCAATAATGAAAATGGCGAATTGACTTCATATGCCAACTTGTCTTCACTTCAGACAT
Organism: Gibbula magus; assembly: GCA_936450465.1. NCBI lineage: Eukaryota > Metazoa > Mollusca > Gastropoda > Trochida > Trochidae > Gibbula > Gibbula magus. Next base: position 10,968,744 of record OW388289.1, read on the forward strand.
ACATGTACCGTCAAACATAATGCATATTGCGATGTAAAAATTCTGTTCTTAAACGACCTTCTGAAACATCACATAACACGCATACACAGCGAGCATCCTATCAGTCACGAGGAACGTCTATTGCTCTTTGAACCAAACGCTTTCTTAAACTTTCATTTATTCAACGAAGATCCCACAAACAAAATTCGTAGTCTTATCTCTACTGAAATGGAATGTTCTTTACAAAAACACTTTATCAAATTCACACGTTTGGGCGGACGCGAACATTATTGGAAGATACCAATATAAACCCAAATTTAGTGTACCTCCGATAAGACACCCTTCTGTATCAGGCCTGGATCGCATCAACACGTTGTTATCTCACTTGAGATTAATTCTAGACTAAAACAATCTTTAACATCTCTGATTGTTATATTGAAAGCTTTTAACTGTTGCATGATTGCATTCTGTGACTACCTCATGCTGGTTCGGTGTTCTTCCACTTGAAATGACTGCGTTTGTTTTATCTAAAAATAAGATAAACACTTGGTTATCTCGCCCCGGGGAACATCAGGTGTTGTAAATAGAGAGGATGGTCAATGGCATTGGTAGCGGAAAGCTTATGTTAGATAAGTCCACCTTATCGGTAAAGTGGGAGGCTTCATATAGACCATCTAGGTGATGACGATGTCAGGTAATGAGAAACAGAACTATCCAACTATGGGTTGTGTAGAGTCTTTAACAGCAGTGATATCATTTTGTGCGTTTAGTAAGTTCCCAGCCTACACATACAGTCGTTTGACTTTAAATCTATGGCAAGTGTATGCAATTTACCGTACGTTTTTGAAAATTTGAAATTTACCTTTCTAACTGCAAAATAACTATGAACAGAATTGGGATAAAGTTTGTCAACATTTGTAGTGCAATTATACGTGCAAATCATATATCTGAGACGACTTTACGAACTTCCCTGTTCAACAAGTCACATAAAATTCGTGTCCTTCATAATCCATTGGTATTGCACTACATGTTTTCGGTGAATGATAACTATTGTAAAACAGAGCATAAGCCGTAGCAGATAAACACATACAACTGTTACAACTGTTAAACTAACACATTAACATGAGAACAGAAAGAAATTCTGGATAACAACTTCTTTAATATGAAAATACACGATGTTTCGGAATATATACTCACTCCTTCATCAGTTGGAATGTAAGCAAATAACATGATGACGAGTACGGGGATTTTACGAGCGATTTTCAGCGGAGCTGTTCTCTCACTCGGTGCAAATAACAAAATATGATACATTTATATAGGAAACAAACAATGGTGAGGAAACTCAATCAGGGAGATTAACATGCCCAATCGTCTAGCGCGTGTGCATGGTGTGCTCTATGGATATCCAGTTAATCGACAGCACACTTTGCACCATCTACGTGAATCACTGCTAACGCTTATTGGAAACAAAGGCTACAAGTGCCCACACAATTAAAACATACGACCACTAGATGAAGGGGTCCAACTTCATTAGATTCCGATGGCGTCATTCAGCCTATACGCGCTAGATTAGGTTAGTGAATGTAAAGGGTAATCATTGTATATCACCTGGAGAGGTGTTTTAAATACCTTCACGGGTAATATCACTACTGTTTCCTCTGACAAGTCTTCCTTGCAATCTACATTAGATTACAATTTACTGTTTCAATTATATAAACTTTTCCATTCTTTTGTTCTGTGCCAGCCATCAAGTAAAGCGAATAATCCAGGAGGCCAACATGAATGTGACAAACAACAAACGTGCACTTTGATGGGATTCATGCACTCGAAATTAAACTATCTACAAAAACAAATATTCACTGTAATTATCACTATTGATTAAGTTCATATTCAAAAGTAACAATATTGATCATCTTAAGTGTTAAATTTTGTATATATCCTTATTGCCTGTTGATGCATTAACGCCATATTGTAAACACTATACTGGTCCATAATTTTTAAAATGTCTAAAATATAAAGGGGAAAATATTAAATTAACATAACTAATGTAAAGACCAAGATGAAAAGAACATTGAACATCCCTTCGTGCAATAATGAATCGGACGAGAATCAATAATGTCGAATAATGCAAATCCTATAGGTTATATGTATGTTATAACTTTCCAGTTGATCCTCTAAAAAGACCTTGTATCTATAAGTGATGTTTGAACTATTAAAGCACACAGGCATGTCTTAAACGAAAATATACACTTTGTACATGAAGCTTCACTTGTCTTAAATGCATGTGGTATAACTTATTTCAATATTTTGATGCAATCACATGAAGAGAAAAATACTAGAAGTGTCAGCAGACAACTATGATAAGAGCGCATCATGAAACTCAAGGAATCAGCGCCATGTTTGTCTAAGAAAGCATTATCTCGCCTTTTGCAGATAATCTCAAAGCAATTGGCCAACGAACGCTTTGGCGTGAGTGATGAATTGATTACTGCAAGCATGGAATTCTTAGCACAGATACAGTTAACATATTTACTCCAGACAGACAGATTGTAAATCTGTCACGATGTAATCAATAGGCGACATTGCTGTCTAAATATCAGAAGAAAAGTTACACTGAACAACATTACAGATGGCTGCTTTCGAGACTACATTTTATGTTCATACAATGGAAAACTAGAATCTTTCATATTTATCGTTCGTCTTCGCAAATACACCTACTGCTATACACGTTTCTAGATTCCATTACACACTGTCTGCAACTTTCACTGTCTATAATGCTCATCTTAATGATGATTGGATAATTTGCCAGACATTTGAGATGGTATTTACAGGTCAATATCATGTATACACCGTTGTTTGGTTGGGAAATTATGTGTTCGATCTTAGAAGAACAAGTGGAACTGCTGACAGTGTGATTTTGGTTTCATTACGTGTTAGGTTTTAGTTGTATTGATTTTCTGATGTGTCTGTCCCTCAGAAGGATGGCAAGAAATGCTTCCTTAATGAAGCCTAATGATAGCGTTAAACCAACTGGAACTCATTCAGCAAAATGAGTCGCGAAATGCATTACCTGTTTCCAAGAATATGTACGCGATTCTCTTAATGCAATCACCTTGATATTTTCACAGTAAAACTATGCCTATTTATGGAGCTACATTTCTCAGGTGCTTAGATTCAAAGGATTCTGATAACAATAGTCGAATAGTGTTGAATTCTTAAAGCGCTCATATAATTACAGTCAAGAGCCTACATAATATTTCAACTGCCTGCAATGTATCGATCGCTGCTTGTTTGGCAGTCAGAGGTTCGAGTCCACTAAGACTTTGCAATCATTGTGCTGATAACTATTTTACTTGGACTGACAGAGATTTTTCTTGAATATACCATACGTGTCGACATTACCTTATACATTTTACTTCACATAATCGTTGAAACCTGTCACACATAATCGTTGCTACCACATGTGCACACACTGCCACCACACACGACTGTTGTTTTAAACACATTTGTGTCATTTGGATCAATGCATGGGACGAATTGATACCAAGATCTCAGACAAACCCATCAATTGAAATTTAGATTACCTTGATCCTATATGTTTCAAGCAGCAACTTTTACTTATGTTACCGTGTTGACCCATTAACCTTTTTAAGGATTCAGGAAGAGTTCTGTCTCTTTATGGTAATATAAGCTTATAACGAGGATGATGGCTGGGTCTGCATTACGGCAGTTAACATACTCACATGCGGCTTTAGAAAATACTGGATGATGGTAAACAGGCGTTTTTAACAATTCTTTGAACTACTGTAATTTCGAAAATGTGATTTAAGTTAAAATCCTCTAATCAGAGAGATGGCAGCTGATCATGATGAATGACTGTATATGTGTGACAAACGATGTCATGTGGAAGGCAATTTCGTTAAATGATCATAGGGCACTACTCAAATACGATAGTGACTTGAAAGGAGTGATTAGGGTTTTATCTTCCTTTCATGTTTTGCTACAAAGGGCGTTGCTGTTTTGTATTTAATGGACTATTTCTTAATGAAATTGAATCAAATTTCAAAGTTCAAAGAACTAAAGTGAACTTGTTGTTTTGCTTCCTAATACATTTGTGGAACGTGGTTAATTGAAACACATTTTGCAATTGAGTACATGTTGTAATTAGTGCATGACCATAACTATTGTTAAACATATTGAAAACAAAAGTGCGTTGTCATGACGATTTGGTAAATATGTATGGGTTTATGACGATTTTATTACAAAGGTGAGCATAAGTTGTTCTGATGATCTTTTGACACATTACCAAGCACATCAATTGAAACCTTACATCGGAGCGCACTGTGGTAAGTCAGTCAAAGATGTTGGCAAATTGACGATCGACATGTTGAAACACTGTCCCTTTAACTCTCTACATATAGTTATACCAAACGTCCCCAAGAAAGACAATTTTATAATCATGACGTCAGTTAATGTATCTTTGAAGCAGACCATAAAGGGGTTTTGACTGTTATATTATCCTTCAATCACATAAATACATTGAACGCCCAATTATTTATTTTTATATATTATTACCTACGAGGGCAATCATATCGGGGTTCATATTTTTCATACGATGCCCTAGGGCAACATATCACTTTGTCATGGTGACGTGACGTCATAAACAATGCTATGTCCCCCATCCACAGGTTCACAATGTTGAAATGATGCGATATAAACGCAGTCACAAAACACATGACATAGTGTTGCAAAGATGTGTCAATGTATATTATATTGCTAATTGTAATCCATGCATGATTATATTGTAGTGTGTGGGGGTATTCCAAGATATCGCAATTTGCTTCTGCCAAGGTACACTAATTATACGAAATGGACAGTAACGTCGACATTAGGTATATTTAATTAATCACTTTCTGTTGTCAATGCTACGAATCATTACACTTTTAAATAAACAAAACAACAATCTCAAAATAAAAGCGACATATTTGATTTGCCTCGCTACCGAAGAGAAATTAAGACAATGAAACGGCGTGTAATGTGTGGCGTAGTGGCTAGAGTAGATCAAGAAGAACAGATCAAGAAACTACAAAGGACATTGAAAGATGTGAGCTTCGGAACAAGTATTTTGAACATTGTTGTAATGTGGTATGAATCAAATATATCATACAGTTAAGTAAAATTTAACACCAAGAACCGTACTCTTCTAAAACGTCAAATATCCATCTTGACATTTGAATTTCAGAACATAAAGCATTGCAGGTGATCGTGTATCGATAACTGGATCAAGGAAATGTTAAAGACAAAGGAAGAAGAATGTAGTCTTAAGCTAATTGATAGCGTTTGATCCTCAGCTAGTTCTGGGACATGGCCTTCATGATCTAACCCACACAAGACATGGAAATTGTCACTTATTGATTGGCGGCGTAAACGCTTCAAACATGTATCCACAGTTGAAGTTTCACCCTATATTAAGTTGGAATATTCGAAATAAACTTTCAACCAATCATGCTTGGCCTCTTCATATTTTAGAAAAAGTATATGGCCAATGAACACAACTGTAGTAAATCTGTAACAACGTGACCATGTGGGTTATCCGAAATAATTATCCCCTTCTACTGCGAAATCAGATTGTGTCTAAACATCTCAAAATGAAACGACCGTTATGTTATTTTGAATCTGCATGTTAGTACGCATACGATGTTTCGATTCAAAGCCAATTTACACATGGACGAGCAGACATGTACCAATTCGAATGCATAATTTCGCAATGCAGTTTCAGAAAATCCAAGAAACTTTACACGCGAATATTAGCGGTCAATCAACATGCCAACCTTCCACTCAGTTATCATTTTTTTCAATGCCAATAAGACTTGCATAATTGTAGTCAATGTATTGATAATGTATTCATGACAGTGAAGCACGTACATGTCCAAACTGAAAGCGCCAAACATGGGGATATCTTTGGATTAAATATAAGAGCCATATGCCTTCCTTCAGGGAAAATAGGCATACATATTCTTATTGCTAGAATCTAGCAATGACAAAACAACGTTTTGGTTAAATTAATAATATAGGCCTTCTTCAAAATGTATGTTAAAATAAATCGGGGAAGTTGAATATTCACTTTTATTTTCAAATGATACATCATAGATAATTGACTTTCATTTATGAACAAATAATGAATGTAAATTGTCACTACAATAATATACCTATGTCACACAACTAAAACGATCGCGGTACAATTCTTTTATTTGAGACTTTTTAATTGAACAACTAATTCTTTTATAAGTAATCAAAACTTTTATCCTCAAAATGGCCACAATGCAATCTTCATTTTGCTATATTTACATCTGACACATATCTTTTTTATACTATTTTCGAGCCTTAACGAGATGCCTCCAACCATGTCTTTTTAGAGGCCTTTCTTGTTGATTTAACGTGTTATCATACTCAACCCCATGCGAGAAGTTGCCCATCGTTGAGATCTTTTGATTTTACAATTGGTAAATTGCTATCATTTCACAAATCTCTATTTTCTACTTTATCATTCTTGATAATTAAAATTGCACTAAATATTCTTTTACTATATTATTTTTAAGTATTACTAAACATGAATAGGTAACACTTTGAATACAAATCTTTATTGAGAATGATCTAGCTATCCATGCCAAATACATTCATCATAGGGACAGATAAAGGATATTTCTATTGAGCAGACCCATGTATCCACAACACGACTGACACGCGATAAAGATTTTCAAGCAATTCATAAACAGTGGAATCCCTCTAAACCGGCACTCGTTAGAACTGTACCAAATACCGGTAATACAGGCGAGTTTTAGAGAGATTCTGTTTATAGACAGACAGACAGACAGATACCTTTATTAGCACAGACCATGTTGGCCTCTGGCCATTACACACATACATTTGTAATGAAAGGTGGGGGGAGGATGTACAGTGAGATAGTTAGTTAGTTACGGGTTTTAAATGCTTCAAAACAATATTTTGCTAACATTTTCATTTCTGTAACATTAACAGTTTGCATGAGAAGTATGAACTTGTAGTATGAAGGTTTGGTGATGTAGAATCTTTTTAGATATTTGCTACGGAGCTCCGCATATTTTGGGCAAACGAGTATGAAATGGAATTCGTCTTCTAATTCCATACAGCTACACAGCGTGCACACGCGCTCATTGCGGGGTACCCGGTTACTTCCATGGCGGCCGGTCTCTATGTAGAGCAAGTGAGACGATAAACGTAGTTTGCATAGAGCTTTTCTGTGGTTTGCGTTGTTGATCTTCTTAATATAATCCTCTAGTTTAAATTGTATCTTATATTCTTTATATAGGTAGAGCGGGGAAGAGTTATTTAGGTTTGACTGCCATGCAGTAATGAAGTTGTCCTCTAGCCTTCGTCTGAGCACGGGGGTAAACTCCCTGGGGGTGGTGAGAGTGGGGTTCATCCATATATACCCAAATCCGTTTGTTTCCAAAATATGCTTTATTTCTCGGATCCAAGTTGAGGAGTTTTGTGTCATAAACCCTAATATCGTTTGTAAAATACAGTTCTCTGAGGAAACCACGTTTAGCCAATATTTCACCATGTCTACTTGTCTGTTGATATACAAAGGGAAACGGCCGAGCTCTCCATATATTTGAATGTTATTTGTACTCTCTTTCACTGATAAAAGTTGTTTTAGAAATTTCCGGTGAATTCTCTCTATTTTCTCTGCTTTAGCATAACCCCATACTTCACTTCCGTAATTAAGGACAGGAGCTACACAGGAGTCGAAGAGTTCAACTGAAGTCTGAATATCCAGGTTATTCTTTCTGATATCATACAAAAGAGCGTTCGCTGTTTTTGTACCTTTGTCTGCAAGGGCGTTTATTGCTTTCGTATATTTCCCGTTCGATGACATAAGCAGACCAAGATAGTTAAATTCATTCTGGAGTTCCAAAATTTGACCATTATAGATGAAATTAAAGTTGGTAGGTAAATTAGACTTCCGGAAAACCACTATTTTGGTCTTGTTTATGTTGACCGTGAGACCCCAGTAGTCACAATATGAATCAAGATTATTCAAACAGTTCTGTAATCCATCTGGTGTTTCGCTGAATAAAACCATGTCATCAGCGAAAAGTAGAAGATAAAGCATAAGGTCATCTATGTTGATCCCAGCGTTTGTTTCTCCTGATAGTTGTTGTTCCAAATCTTCAATAAAAAGTGAGAAAAGGAGTGGGGATAGGATCTCACCTTGTCTTAATCCTATATTGTAATTGAATGTGGGACTTGTTTTATCTCGTAGTTTGACACTGGATTTTACACTTTCGTACATGGACCGGCATATGTTAGTCACTTTACCGTTTATACCGAGCTTGTAGAGTTTCAGCCACAATCCATTTCTGTAGACGCTATCAAAAGCTTTTTCGTAGTCTATAAATGCACAAAATAGTTTCCCATTGTCTTTCAAACTTTTTTCAATTAGTGACTGTAAAACAAATATTGAATCAATAGTGCTATGTTTCTTTTTGAATCCAAACTGTGCATCTGAAATAAGATTATTTTCCAAAACAACTTCGTTAAGCCTTATATTCAAAATCTTTGAAAATAGCTTCCCAAAATTGCTGAGAAGAGTGATCCCTCGATAATTGTTTGTGTCCGTTTGACTTCCTTTTTTGTGTATTGGTATGATTTGTCCAACAGTCCACACAGAAGGGAAGTATCCAGAGTCAAATATCTTATTAAACAAGGTGGTGATATCTTGGCCGAAGATGTCCATTATCGAGTCCAGATATTCTACAAGAATTCCGTCCTCTCCGGGGGCTTTTCCTTTTTTCATTTGTTTAAGTGCATTTATAATTTCGTCAAGGGAGATAGGTTTGTCAAGCACTTCATTTGTGTTATCATCAGTAGTTTCCAAGTGCGACAGTTCTTCTTCAACACTTTGATTTACGAAGTCGATATCTGTATGAATTTTCTTGAAATGTTCGAAAAAGTCATTTAAGTCCAAATCATCCCCATCAATATTGTTTTTGTTCTTATTTTTGTTAAACCGTTTCCAGAACTCTTTGGGCGATTTTCCTTTTAGTTTTTTTAGTTCTTTAGCTGACTTTTGTTTGTAAAGTCTTTTCTTTTTTCGTAGGTTCTGTTTATAGAGTTTTCTACATTGAAGTACATGTTGTCTTTGAGATGTACCTGGTGATTTCTTGTAGTATTTCTTGGCTAGTTTAAATTGTTGTCTCAGAGTGTAACATTCGTTATCGAACCATTTGTTGAAATCCGTTCTTTCGAATTGTCCAGAAGTTTGTTTCACTGTGTGTTTGAAGAAACCGTCCGCGATATTTACAACTTCAAGTGAAAATGATTTTAGGCCATCGTCTAAAGTTGATGGAGAATCGACGTTGTTCAAACATTCCTTAAGTTTATCATACCTCATTTTAAGCGCTTCTCTAAAGATATCATCTTTGTCTTGACTGTACTTTCGATAAGTGAAGCTGCTTGTATCGTTGTGCATTGTCGATCTGGTAGAAGGTAGTTTTGACTTGAGACGTAGAAGCAATGGTCTATGGTCGGAGAATTCTGTTATATCACCAATTTCAAATGAGTCAACAAGGTAAAAGTTTTCAGTTTTAATTAAACAATAGTCAACCACGCTTGAACCATTGGTGTGATCGTAGGTGTACTCCCCGATGTTAGCATCCCTATGTAATCTACCGTTAGCAATGCGCAAGCCCGTGGCCTTACACACCGTAAGCAGTCGTATCCCGTGGGCGTTTACAGTTTTGTCACGTGAAGCACGTGGAGTTTGTGTATCCGGTTGGTAGCTAATGTCAAGGTCATTTTCATTGTCGTGCTCCACATAATCTGGCCGACATCCTGTCCTGCTGTTTACATCTCCCAGGAAGAGCACAATACCTTGTTCATCATACTTATTGGTGTCGTCCTGTAGTTTGGAGAAGATATCGAGATCAACATGTTTATAAACTGGTGAACCTTCCGGGGGTATGTAACTTGCACACAAAAACACAGATTTTGGAAAACCAAAGAAACTTTTTTCTAGCTTCAACCACACACACATATCCTTGAATGAACTTACAAGCTTAACCCCTTTACTTATATTCTTCTTCACGTAAATCAAAATTCCGCCACTAGCTCGTTTTGCCCTTTTATGCAATTTAGTCCTCGGAAAATGAAAGGATTTAAAACCTGCAACGTTTATTTTGCTTTTCTTAGATGTCCAGGTTTCACTTAAAATGATTATAGAATTTTGTTCAAAAATAGTCTTAAAGTATATTGAAGATTTCTCATGATCAGTCAATCCCTGGACATTCCACGAGAAGATGCCGACATCCTCTAGTCGATCTCAGGTCCTTCTGGGTTGGCTCTGCTCCACCCTGGGGTAGTCTGCGTCGTAAGTGGGGAACATGCGTTCTGGCGTCTCTCCTTCTGGGATGTGGACTACCTTGTCGTCCACCACAAGTTTGTCCACTCGAATGTAGGCCTTCTTTCCTGCCCTTTTAGCCTGCCTCTGGAATGGTATAAGATGCCTTCTTCTATTTAGTATTTCTCTTGGGTACTGGTCTGACACACCGTATTCAGTATCTTTCAGGTTTCTAGCGTGTTTCTTTATTTTGTCCTTATCGTCACTGGTCATTAGCTTGGCTACGATGGGGCGGATTTTACCACGCCTCACTGGACCTACCCTATGAGCTCTATCAAAGGCAGATCTCATGTTATCTTCGATTTTCAACTCTGATTTACAGAAGTCTTCTAAGACGAGCTTACATTCTTCCCCAGTTGATTCTGGCACATTAAAGAAGACCAGATTCTGTCTCATTTGTCTGCATTGAAGGTCAATATTTGCTTCTTTCAGTTCATTTATTTCAGAAGCTAAAGATTCTGATTTTTGTACTCTTGTTAAAAGTTCTGCATTTTCTGCCTTCAACTGATGTAACTGGTTGTGATTGTCTCTGGTCATGCTACCCACTTCATTTATAGAAGCTGTTAGATTTTGCTGACCCACCTCCAAACTTTGAACCTTCATAGCAATATTGCTCATACTCACTTCTGTATTTCTGACTGAAACTTCTAGTACATCCAGTTTTCTCATGATCGTGTCCATATTGTCCAGTCTAAGCATGATATGTCTAATCCAAGGGGGTGGTTCGTTGTGGGGAGGAGCTGGAAGTCTACCTGGGTGGACAACACTACCGGGCTGGCTGATGTTGTTTACATTCTGCCCTGACGTCAGCAGATGGACGCCATTTTCATGTGACGTGTCGTATGATTGTGTCAGCTGCAGGTTAGGATTGCCATATTCCGGCGATTTAGTGAGTTCTGTGTAACGATAGGTACTCATAACTGACCCCTGTGTCTTCGCTAAAATCACACACGATACTACACACCTTTTGGCGGCATATAAATCCTATATTGACACCCGTAAGTGCAGAGCTCGAGTCGGTACACCCGCCTCGCCACCTTGATCACGTGATCACGTTATAGTACAACATAGGTTAAGAACTAATTGTTTTAACAAGTATCTTGAATTACATGTAGAGGACGCCGGTTTAGATGGCTTTCAGTGCAGTATTTCTGGACATCCTTTCTTGATCAGGCATTGGATCATGAACGCTAGTTTTCAAAATAGAGAAATAACATATTATCCTCATTTCAAAGTCATTTCTACCTAATCTTCATGAACATTAAATATGTCAACGCATATCCTTGCACGACACAGTCTGCATTTTATTCCATTAAAATCGATCAATGTTTGTACACATTTGAAAGTTTATGGTTAAATTGAATCATCAATGCTGCTACTGGGCGTGTTCTCCAGCTGCACAAACAGATAATAAGAACTGATCCACTTATGCAAAAACCTGTTGTTGAAAGTTGAGGTTTTACAAAAACTTGGAAACACAGAGGGGAGGAAAGAGCATAAAACGATGAGCAGGCTTACGACAAGATGGAAGGCAGCAAGTGACATGAAAGGTAACAAGCGCTTATCGATTGCCTTCAGAATTCATTTAAGTAGGAACCAGTGAACATGGAAATCCGAAATGGGATTTATATGCCCATTTCCTATCCAATCAGTGGATGTTTTCTATACTTTAGAGCGCCTTGAAGTAAAAAGGTCATGTTTCAAGAAAATGCGTTTAAACAATTTAATAGTCAAAAAGAGAAATTAATGAAAATGCAATTAAATAACGTGAGAATATTTTGACATTGACATCTACCATAGAAAACAAAAATTCTACACTCTGTTTGCAGTACACTATTAAATTCTGATTTAAAATATGGCATGCTGCACTAGACTGAATATGAGGATCTATTGTCAATGCTCGAAATAATGATGTTACTGTTCGATTTTCATTACATAACGGCTTTGAGCGTTTGACCAAACGAATTGGCCATATTTTCATTGAGGAAACGTAAATAAGGAACTGTTATTTTTCTAATTGTAATGACTTGGCATATAATGATCACACTCGTAATTGAGGCGCACGGACGTAATATCTTTGTCATAACTTTGCCGCGGAGAAAATCAAAGTAAACCTAGTTTTCTGAAGATTTGGAAAGTTTTGATATCGTATTTCATTCATGCAAATTTATCTTTGAAGTTTTGAATTATTGAACCCATAATTGCCTCAGGGATGGTGTATTCATGGAAAATATGCCTGCTTATTATGTGTCCCTTTTGTAAAACTAGTAATTGCATTTATGCTTCCTTTAGCAATTTACGCTTATCATAATAGTTGTGGAAGGCACATCGTTGATCTCACGTAAAAGTCGACTTTACGAACCGAATAAACCAACGCCCTTGCCAAAGTCCTCTTCGTAAATATATATATTGTTCAATATTTTAAAAATAGTTTTAATCGCATTCAGTATTTTCAGTATTCAATTAATTGTAGCATGCACATCCAAGGCAAATACATGAAACAAAAATCAGGAACGGAATTACAGATTTGGCCACGTGTGCTGTTGTCTGGTTCTTTATTGATTCCATGACAGCATGAGTGGACGAGAGTATAAACCTGGTATTACTTGCTATTGCCACTCGCTTATGCAACAATTCAATCTTTAGAACCATCAAGCGCCTTTCAAACATACGCAAGCAGTTACTTCATCCATTTAAACTTCAAACTTCAATATCAATGTTAATGAACAGCAAATAAATGAGCGAGATTGATAATTCTGTTCGCTCCAAAGATAAAATATGATTGTTAGCAAGTGAACCATTTGCGCCTATACATTCTATTATATATGTACAATCAATTAATTGTCACGTGAGGACAATAAAGAAGATAAAACATTCATTTATGTATGTATTCATACATTGACCTCAAGAGGTAATTCATCGGACTTATGTCTAGACAAACGTAAAGAGTAAATCAGACAAACACTTGTCGAAAACAAATCATCTCAAAATTAAAGAAGTATAACGTTATATAGTTTAGGATAAATAACTAGATGTCAAAATACAAATGATACAGTTTAACCTCATTGATATGTTTAGTGTTGTTGTTGAAACTCAAATATATGTTCAAAACTCATTGTGAACTTGATATAACAGTTTAACAGCCGTGCCAAGAAGCTTAGTATGCAATTAATTGTTTTTCTGCGACCCTCAAAACCATGTCAGTCACCAACATCTTATCAGAAGAGTCTTTGTAAGATATGAAGATTATCCAAGGAATAGTATCCCGCTGACAAGGGTAAAATGGCACGTCCAGGGGTTCCTTTTACAAAGCTACCTTTACTATGGTTAACCTTAATACCCATTCTTTAACATTGCACTAAGGTTACCTTAGTGACTTACGATCACCTTAGTGCTTTGTGATAGGGGCCCCAGATGTGACCTTGGAAGTATGGTCAAGGTCACAATATCCTATGGGAACTAAAACGCTCACTATGATGAACCTATATGCAAGAGATGAAAAGAAGCGTTACCTCTTGCGTTACTGCGTACGTACAGACACGCATGACCGTACATCGTACGCTGCCGAATGCTATATACCCCGCTTCGCGAGATGCGCACGTCAGGGTACCACAGTGATACCATTTATTGCTTAAACTATACACGATGACCTGTCTAGACAAGTAAAATTAAGTAAGCTTTTTCCTCACGTAGAAGTGACTGGTTATTAAATCTTAACATGACTAACCACACCAAGACACGCAAGGTCATTCCGCCATATAATTCATATCAATATTAAGGATTGCGAGAACAGAGGCTGCACGTTTGTTACAAGTCATATTTGCACAAACACAGCAAGTAGTTAACTTGTTCTTAGTTAATACAAACAGGTTTAAAATGGACATTAATAAAAAAAAATGCATCGAACAATCCAACTTCCAAACACAAGGCATAACTCTTGCCAGTCTGCATTACTGGCTGATTTAACCCATGCGGTATTTCCATCGCTTTGTTGTGTCAAGAGAGTGAATCGCTGCACCAGAAATGCATAGCGGGCCTGGATTTCTAAACACAATTTTTTTAAGGAAATACTGCAAGGCCTTAATGTAATGGAGACTGGCAAGAGTTATGCCTTGCACTGGGAAGTTGAATCAATCATGAAGTAGTCAGTAGTGAATTTCATATAAATATGCACAGCAGCTAATAACAATAATTAGGATGAAAGTAGTCATCAAGGCCGTTTTATATTCAATAACATCGAATTGTATACATGAACATCTCTTCTATGCATTACTTTTAAAACAATCTGCATGGCTCATATATCATTTGGAATTGGGGCGAGATATGCTACTTATGAAATTAAATGCTCTCAGGCGGCGTGAAAACATTGGAATTGCGTACAAAATGTGAGACAATAGAAACCTGTTCATTACTTTCATTACGTCAACCGTTTTTAACTGGTGTGTTTTCAAACATTATCCTACGTATACTATCTCATTATAAGAGGATTCACAATCACAGGTAACAGTGTGAAATACAACGTGTACCCATTCGCTATTCATAATAACTCTCCCATACCTTCAAGATGCGTGAATGTGTAAGTTCGCTACAATTAATTAACTTAGTAGGTTAATCCTTAAATCGAATTAAATAATAAGAAATAAGTTCTATTGCAAATATTGTCGTATTCGCACTGTTGCTTGCAAGATAAATATGACGGCATGGTTAATGACGTCAAAACGTCATTACGTCACGACGGTTGAACCAGCGACTTCTTCGCCTTTCAAGTTTACTGTAGTACATTTCGTCTCGGAAGCATCGATTGAGCGTGACATTTTCTATATTCAGCATATCTGTGTCCGCTTTGTTAAGACAGATTAATATTCCATGTAACTTCTTCACTACGTCAACATATACGAGTAGTATTACAGGCAATCATAAAGCATCAGTGATAATTCTACCAATCACACACGATCCATACCTTTTATTGAGAAGTATACATGAAGTACCGTATCCTTGATGCACAAATATGTGAATAGTAAATCTACAAAACAGAAGAAATTAAAAAAAACGTCCGTAACCTTCAGAAATCATCCATGTCATACATTCCTTCATAGTTTCTGTTACACTACAGCTATGTTCTTGGAGTTGCAATCAACATCGAGGACATTGTATCAGATTGAGGAATAACAATAGGTTGTCAGTTTCCCCAACTCGCAATTTCAGATTCATGGTTTACAGTTAGAAACAATGGGTGGGAGGTGTCGATGTTCGTTTTATATTTCATTGGGACAGCTTAATTTGGGATCTCAGAGAAAATAATACTGTGCTCGAAAATGAGTTAATATGTACGAATCTAAGGCAATGTATGCGTTATAACCTGAGTGTGGGATCCTTGTACATAATAAAATCATGATTGCGCCTTGGAAATACGAAACAAGGGATGTTCAGTCCCGTACACCACCTCAAAATTGTGAGTAATTTCTTATGCCATCCATCGAGGTGTTGCAATAATGTAGCAAGAATGTATCTCAGAGTTAAATGAAGTCATTTTATCACAGTTATACAACTTTACCATGTTTTACGTCATATGAATAATTGGCAGTAATAAAGATCTCTCTTACCTTAGCCTGTGGAGGTGTGCACCTGAGCTTACACGGTGAAGATGAAATAGCATATATAAATGGAAACATGGCGGCATTTATCAATATATGTAAAAAGCATAGTGGCTCATATTCGTTGATACTGCACAAGGTAGATATATTTATCACGTTGTTCTGATTAAGCAGGAAACAGAAAAAAGACAAGCTTTCAAATAAAGAAGGCCTTGCATATGATGGGTGAGCATATTACAAATGCTTTAGATTACTCGTGTCTGATAAGTATTTGATGTTTGACAAGTACTGAAGGCTGGAGCAACTTGTTTACACGATATGACAAGAAACGTTGAGAAAAATAAAACAGAAATACAAACAAGCCAAATTAAATAATTGTGTTTAAGATAGTGTTTTTACTGACTATTTGAAACGTCGGGGAGGATTTTATCAGAAGAAGATAACATGCATATACGCCCAGGTATCTAAGACTAGCATTCGTCATTAATAAAAACAAAATATCACAAATTCATCTCTCGGTTGTTAGAATACCCTTCATAAACAACATTTGTATGGTGTGATCATTTTCATCTTACATACAACACTATTTTACCCTATTATAATGACAATTGCACACATTTAATACCCTTCTTAGACAAAACTAATGGAATTGGAAGGTTCACAACATATGATATGTCACGCATGTTGTGAAGAAATCGTAAAAAAATCGTTAGTATAAGTCGTTGAACAATGACGATATGTCAATAATACATTCATAGCTTTTTCAAGGTGCCGTAAAAAATGGTATGTGACCCAATAGGGCCTCTTTCACATGAGAACATAAATATTGTGCTTCTTTTGAACAAAGCCATGGCGAAATCGATCTGTGATCCTCAATATTGTGAGATCATATCTTCATCATTTTCTCTTCCCGCTTTTGGCCTATCACATTGGATAAGGGTGATAACATTATTTATCAGCCATTCCCTGAGATATATATTGGATGTTTATGGACCATGAAGTGTCAGATATTCGATTTATCTGCAGAAGTGAAAGACTGCTGCATCTGAGCATCCAAACACTGAATGAGATTCCATACGTAAACTTCTGAACTGTTCAGTACGAAACTATGCATATCTCTACTTTGATACCCGAGTACTTGTGTTTGAAGTGGAATATTGAAGAGATTAATCTCATTTATATTACACTATTTGTGATCTAGAAATATAGGAATATATTTGATAGTTCATACACTTTGTAAACATGGAACCGTTGATGTCAACGTTGATGTTACTGGAGACGCTGCATGTTGCCATCCAGACAGTTTTCCCCATATATATACCTAATCAACAATCAATTTTGTTCAAATCAATATTTACTTGACTAATTACAATATATTCACATACATATTTCATATATCCAATGATACAGGAGTTAACGAGTTGTATCAAACACAGATTATATCTTTAACACTATTTTTTCTGAAGAACACGAAAGAGAACAGCGTATGCTGGTGAAACCGATTTTAATTGTGGTGAGATGATGGCTTTTGTTTCTATTTTAATTATTCTTTCCAATTGTATTTCGTGTATGAAACCATTCTTTGAACATCAGAATCCAACAAGTAACTAGTTTGAAAGTACAGTGTACATAGAGGTTTCTTCAGCAGAAAGCGACAATTGTCATGCACATTGTGCTCCCAGTGCTGTAAATAATTCCATGGATTGCCAAAGCGTTGTTCATTACTATTCTTGAACGGAAATGCGGCTCTAGCTGTAGATGGTAAATTACGATGCTTACCGTGTTTGGACACACACTCTAGTTCACTATTGTATATGACGGAAATACCCGCAGCACAGTTAGTTGGAATCAAATGTTCAGTATGTGTACTTATGAACAATCCAAGTTATCGTTACTCATCAGGTTTAATATTCAAGTAAATAATGAGTGTTTTTTGTGTTTTTGTTTTTCAGGGTCCCCATTGGCCACATTTTGTGTGAACAAGGATTTTTGTTTTTAGAAGAAGACAAACGTAGTTTAGGGCGTCAATATGAGTTTCGCGAATGGAATTGGTACTTAAGATATCCCCTTCCTACATCCTAGAAGCTAGTTTTAGGGCGAGACTGTGTCGCGCCAGTTTTGGACAGATGATTTCCAAAACTATCATTTAATGTACACTCTGCTAATGGTAAGTGTAAACCAAATTTACCTATTTAAGGTTTTCTTGTTATAAGTACATTTTTAATGTTTTAGCTAGGCTGCAGGCTCTGTTGCCCATATGTGGATTCAGATTGTCATCAATCTGCAATCTAGTATACCCTTTTCTCAAGGTACATGTGCAATGTATTCGCCTTCCATACGTAGTTAAGAACTTGTCTTAGTCTGGGCTCCTGTAAACCCCGTTAACCCAGTGGATCACAGGGTCTCACACCAAGTATCCATTGGCAAATGGCAAATTCTAACATGACACTATATTCAGAATGAAAATACTGCTTTCTGATTGGTTCCTCGTATCAATTTTGGAGTAATTATTTTACCGATAATCACCTCTAAATATTTGCGACCGATTCACATTGCTGAAAATCACGGGGCACAGAAATCAACAGTCGCTCGCTTCATACAACAGCGATTCATCCAATGAACAGAAGCGGCGTTATTCCTCTATTTTGCAAAATTCTTCCACTGCCTCCAGTTCACAATCCCAAATGACCCCATTTCCTTCCACGATGTCCTCAACCATGACCCAAAAAGCGTTCTTGTCAAGCTTTCTTTAAATCTCAAACTGTTCGCTTGTAGTGAATAACTACTTTGAGAGTAGCGCCCCTTGAATGGGATTGGTCCTTGTCGGCCTTGTAGGGGAGATAGGTCGGACTATGTATTTACTTGAAAATCGCTTCTGTGAGTCTGATGACTTCCAACATGGGTATTATCATCAATTGAATAAAGATAAGTTACATTGAAATAAGTTTTAGTGTTTGTTTTGATATTTTGATTGAAGCATGTTCTTTGAAAAGTGAACTGCACCGAAGGGTCGCGGGCGAGTGAAACCAGTCTGTACTGGTTTGACCCAAGCACAGCGCTTTGGCGCAAGACGAAAGAGTTCCTCATTATTTTCCTAATTAGTCATGTTAGAATGGAGATAAATCCATTCTGTTTTATATTTTGGGGTTGTATGTTGTGCATTTTTTACCCCTAAATTTAATTTCAAACCGAGCTTGCGAGGTTTGAAATGTTAATATAGGGGTACAAAATGCACAACATACAACCCCAAAATATAAAACAGAATGGATTTATCTCCTAATTGGCAAAAGTATTTAAGCTCTCTGTTACAGGTTGTCTGAAAAAGTCGAACATTTGACAAGTTTACAGACAGACATATACTTGGACGGACGCCGGATATCCTGACATGTCATAAGCCCATAGCGTCTTTAATGTAGTATTATCTATGTATGTAGTAACTAGTCTTTTATCAATTATTGTATTCCATTATACTTTAAATGAGTAAGAATATAATCAATTGACTACTGCCTTCTGAAACATCCATTATATTTAACATATAATATCATGTTCACCATAAAACTAAGTGACACGATGAACAATCCACCTGTAACAGGTTCCTGCCTACCCAAAATCCGTGTCAAATTGAGAGTTTGAAAGCGTCTGTGTTTTCTACATAAAGTGTCAGCCTTTGGCGAATAAAGATATGTAAAAAGCAGTTTATTAAAATGCGTAATAACTATAAAACTCCAATTCCACTGAATACTGATCATAACAATCTTAAATAGGATATGTCACACAAAAAGAACATATTATGGTTAGCAGTAATAACATTGTTTTAACTGTCAATCTTATGTTAACAGTATGCTGAGGCGTAATGAAGAGAAACCTTTAAGTGAATACTATTTATTTCATAGCAAATTATACTTTGACAACTGAATATATGCCAGTACAAACTGGTAATGGATACAAAAATATTATACGGCGTCAGGGACGATGAAAAATAAATTCAGAGGAAATCGTTACGTTACAAAGATCTCGGACCGAACAGCTTCGTATAATACACATTGTTCAGAATTCACCATAATGTATGTAAGATCCATCATATTCGCTAAACCACTTTACACTCAAAAAACTTTAACTTTAAAACTCAAATGTAAATCTATTGAAAATGAGTGAGATATTTCAAGAGCAATTTTAATTATAGCAATACTTTAATTAATAAATGCAATAGATAACAAAAAACAAATATCAGCAATCAGTCAGGATTTTTTTGTTTACATCAATATCAGTCATCGATATAACCAGTATTAGGATAATTATCCATTAAAGCGAAGTCGTCAAACTGGCAAGGTGACGAAAATATAATCATATTGTGCATGGGTTACGTTTGTATTACATTCATCGATGTCAAATGTCCAAGAATACAACGATTTAATAAATCACACAACGAATATGACAATCAAATTTCAAGGGTATTAAATGTTTCAATTATCATATTATGAATTACATGAGTGCGTGTCGTGGGAAAATGACAACCAGTTATATGCACACGCAATCATTCCGGAAAGAATGGTTGTGGATTTAACTTCAAACCTATTGATGCAAATCAAAGCTTACAATTTCTCACCAATGAGAATCGACTAAGATAATCTGAAAAGAGAATCGTCATGCCTAGCAGATCTGGACATGAAGGTTGTTCCTATGAGCTCAACACCACGATGGAGTCCACGCCTCTCCCCCATAGCGTGACACCACATCTGAATCGCCATCTTATCTGTTTTCCTTCAATGGATAACATGTTTATCAGGGCATGTGTTGATGAAGATGGTTGTTATTGATTGGCAGTATTGTACATGTGTCAGATATTCGGTTCATTTGCACGAGTATTGCCTGCTATATATATCTTAAGTATCATCCAAGACATGAACTCGTGAATTGAGAGTTCGTGTGTTATACTTCAGAACGTAAGAGCACTAACCCATACAAATCTTAGGTTTGATGACCGGGGCTTGCCGCTATTGAATATTGAAGAGATGGTTCTAGGCTATATGCAGTATTTGGCATCCTGAAATATAGACCATGTTCTTTCACCTTTCACGGGAGAATGCTGAATTTATATCGAAACGTTCAAACCCACTCCATACAGTGTATGTCCTTACTGGATATCGACGTGACCGTTTCCGTGTATTGTCCCTATTGGTAATACCAGAACAGTTTTCATATATACGATGACAAGAAGGCGAACTAGTTACATGAAAAGTCAACTTCTCCATTGCAGTAAAAGCAACGTTTCAGTGCAGATATGTGATGATGACACGGAATGCATGCATGTATTTTGTATTTAAAGTACGAAAATAAACGTATTTGAACAGTGTCCGGTTTTCCACAGGTTCACACCAGTAAAGGCAGGATATACTTATGTATTCACTGTATCCACCGTTTCCATCGCAACGTCAACGAGTATGAGGCTGTTACGACGCTGGAATACTAGTATTCATTATACAATTCATTTATGATAAATGAAACCATCATCTACTGTCGAGGGCTACAAGAACTGGTAATTTAATATCTGAACACTATCATTTCAATAAAAACCATTTGGCAGTCAATGACAATCTTGCTTTGCCAGAAGGTCGACTAAATGGATGTCACAGTTAGATCAATATCGATATACTGAGCAGGCAGGGTAACACTGCTGTACAATGTCATTGTTTTCTCGTGGTAAAATTTCTTCCAATCAACTTGTGCCTTTTTACAGCTCATGTTTTGGAAATTATGAATGTGACCTATCAATGTGTCTTTAAACTACAAATCATTTCACAGTATAAACAATTTCAGGATTTGAATTTAGATAAAGATAGGATGTCTTTAAATATAACAAAATTAGAATTGCTATACGAAATAGTGATTTACAAAATGTATGGAACAATGTTTATCACAGTATGATTTTTGGAATATTTTGTAATGAATTATCCCTAAAATGCAAAAATAATTCGAATTAATTTTCAAATTCTCTTTATGGTTTAAGTGTGGTTGCTAAAATGAGTTATACCTTTAGAACCTATAGCCGGAAATTGCCTTATGAAAGGTGAACGATCAATATATATCTACAATATAAGGACGAAATTCTAAAGTTCTCTTAAATTACTTTTGTTCGAATAAGCTTTCAAATGAGTTACAGTGTAAAAAGCGTTTCTCTTGCCGGTCTGGAGAAGATTGACTTCAAAGATGGATACCTTCAAAAGGAAAGAAGTTCACTTCATTTGGATATTTCACTTTTAAGCGGAATGTAAAAAATCATTATGATTGAATGATATCAATGCATAGGGAATGGTGATACATACATACGGACTTTTTTAATGCAAGCATTTTTTTTATAGTATGAGATATTGATTTCTTATTCGCAGGTTAAGGGTTTTCAAATCTATCTTCACTTTGAACTTGTTTTTGTAAAAGGCTAAAATCCGTGAAAATATGCAATTTGATCAAAACATATTTTGTTTAACGTCTACACAAAGTTGTAAATTTCATATCATTGGGCGTCATCTTCAATAGATACGCTAACACTGTCCTATTCTGTGTTCCTTGCAACGGTAATGTGATTTATAAAAGACAGAAGAAATATGAAACGTGTTTGAAAATCGTTTTTTATATATTTTGAATAACAACTTCTTCAAGACCTAGTCACCACATCGAATTCAATGCCACAAGCATATCGAGAACGTAAGCGTATTTGACAATTAAATACTTAGACTTGCGATATGAAAATTAGTTTTGATATGTTATCATGTAGATTAAATTGTTTTATAGCAATGCAGGTTTGTATATACGTTGATGGAGAGCCTTCATTAAGCCATTCGGGACATCTTTAGCTTTCAAGTTGTTTAAAATTACTAACACTTCATATCATATATATTTGATTTTTACACAGATACACTTGTCTAGTACATGGTACTTCGAATCATAATTTGGATGTATCATCTTGTCTGTGTACACCACAGCTGGGTTATATGTGTGTTGTCACAAGACTAAGACAAATATTAAAAAGCAACTTATAACTTAAATAAAGAAAATAAAGATGTATCAAAACATATGATGTGTGACAATTGCCACACATATTTCAAGAAGATTAAATATATTTACGGATTTTCAACTTCTGCGTTGCAATTAGTTTGTTCACCTAGTTAACCATACGAATTGCCATGTCGCCATTGAAGACGACGTTCTGCTTCTTTTAGAGTCATTTTACAATTCCGTTGAATAATTACAACTTCTATAGATATACAACCTCTTCATTGCATTGAGGTTTCAGATGATTACCTCTCACGTCTCCAAGAAGTTGAAACTATATAGAACTTCAATTTCCTCAATTGATCATTTGCATCCTGTTCATTGAACTGGCTTATATAGGAAAACCATTGGGCATGCATCGTCACTAGTGTTCACGTATGCTAACACGATTACGAATCTATCATATATCCTTATCCTATATATTGGGAGATCATATCTCCATCGTCTGCCTCCTCTTGCAGGACCGATACTATATTCATCAGGTTATGTCAAGTACTCGATTTGGCTGCAGAAAGAAACGCTTGCTGCATCATCACCAAGTATATCGTCGCAACACTAAATGATGTACATGTAGCTATGTCTGCAGTGGACGATGTAATTATACGTGATCGATCTGTGAGCAGTTTTATACTGCTAAAAGTCGTTCATAGTACTCTAGTTGATAGTGGTAATTGTGATTATTTGATATTTTGATCTAGCCGACTACACGTACTTGTAGTAAATCCTAAAAACATTTACACATATCGTATTCAATGTGTAAGCTCCAGCTTATTAGACACTAAAAATGTTTAGACAGTTAAGTTAAGTATTAAACCATTCGTTTCGGAAGAGGATATACGATAAATTGATGGATGATATATCCTGGTGGTGAAACTATCAATATTGTTCGTTCAAATTGGGTGAAACCATGCTGTGATGATTGAACATTTTAAGTAAGAGTCCTTTATTGAACCTTGGTATTTGGCGAGGGTCGTCATCGTCTGTCGTGGGCGCACGGACTGACTACCACGCTGAGGCCTGTCCTCGTATCGCCTACACCATTATCCAAAAAAATATATGGATGAATGCACATAACATTGGCATCCTGATCCCTTAAGAAAATAATGACTTAATAGCTAAGGAACACATGACTTTAATTTCACTTTGATTTTCACAATGACAACAATGTATTCGATCCCGATCTGTGGTACATTGTGGTGTGTCATTTTCATTTAAGTGTTTTTGAAGTGTAGGCAATATGGGGTGTAGGCGATACGAGGGCAAGCCCACGCTGAGATCACAACCTGGTCGGGGGCCAGGGAGAGACAAGCGCTAGAGCTTGTATGCTACTTCAGTCAGTTAAACCACATTAAAATTGAATTACTACATGAGTTTGTCATGAGTGAGTGAGTGAGTTACGGTTTAACGCCGCTTTCAAGAGTATTTCACTTATATCACGGCTGCTAGTATTATGGCAGGGAAACCTGCGAGCAACGGCTGGAACTAGCGAACCATGGGTGGTACTGCACTGAAATTCAGTGTAGCATTGCACCCAAACCTTACTGCGTGCAGAACAGTTCTCTACTGCAGACAAAGTTGCCGTGCCCCTGGCGGGATTCGAACCCCGGACCTCTTGATCCGAAGCCGAACGCGCTAACCACTGCGCTATCCCGCCCCCAGAGTTTGTCATAAACTTATGTATTTATAAAGTAGATGTATATATACAACACCGTTGCAAATTACAGGTACACAAACTTCAGGTGATACCAATTAGACACTAATATGCACCTAGAGTCTTATATGGCTTAAGTTGGAGACAGCCCTACAATTTCGCTAAGTTTGAAGACTTTCAAGAGACCCATTTGCCTCTCATATGGTCACAAGCTTTGAATAATTGATCTCTATGAAGGCTAGCTACTTCAGGATCAATACTCTATGCTACATGATGATTGGTAAAGAGGACGGCTGTATCAAGAATCATCAACACTTGCTCAGTAACATTCACATTCTTCATACTAAACGTTGCATTCATGAAGAGGATTCACCAGTTTTCATCACAAATCGACATATTATATTTTATGTGCTGTCAATCTTACACACTCTGCTGAAAATTTATCCATAACAAGACCGCGACATGCTATAAATGTAGAGATTCAAAAGGAGAAATATTTAGTTGAAGAACAGTTATTGATCTACAAACCCGAAAACAACAATAGCACACACACACATTGTTTGCATTCATTAATCTCTTTCTCAATCTAATTTTTATATCCTTAGAGAAATGGTATTGCTGTTGACATTAAACATATGTTACATTTCAGTAGGTCTTTATCAAAGTACGATGGCATTTGCAAAGAATATACAATGTCTGTATGATGAATAGAAATTGAATAACAGAAAAGGAGACACATTCTTTCTGTCAAAAACGAAAAGATAGCCTGTGATTCGGTGTTTGTATTCATTTACATTCAAATGGATATAATCACATTTATTGCAGTATAGTTGAATAGTGAATCACAAATGATAAAAAGCGATCTTTCCTTTTTCTTTCTAGTCCTTTGTCATTCGAAGTTCTAAGGAGGGGGAAACGTACATTATTTACTGAACTATTAAAGGTACCAAAGATAACCTCTTGCAGCAACATGCATTTGTTTTAGGATAGGAACCTGCAAAACAGAATGAGTTGAATAGCGAATGAGGAATGTCAAAATAGTTCCAAAACAACAAACTATATCACTCATGACGAAAGACAAAATGCTGAAAGGATTTTTGTGTGTTCTGAAAAGTAAGCATACAAACTTTATAATGAACATTGACAGCGTGCATTTTCAGCATTCTTCTTTCCCCGAGTTTACAAACATCGGGATGTTAATGTTAAATAATACTGATTTATACATTCAGTTCGATCAAGTTGTATATATCCTTCTTGTTTGGTACACTCCATAGAGATGTGTTACTAAACCAAATCATTATTTCTGCCAAAAAACACATCCATTTGTGTAATATTAAAAATTTAATTCCAAAATTAAAAAACTATATTATGACTCTAAAGCAAATATTTTTTGTCGAAAATTTCATATCAAAGAAAAACAATGAAATGGAAAGTTTAAAAAAAAAATGGATTTCACTCATTCCATCTTTAAGTAGCTAAGACTATTCTATGATATATATTCACTCACTCTCCAACAACATATATGCCTTTTAATGTATGACTGTTAAACATGTATAACTCTGTAACAATCATGGGAGCAAATAAAAAAAAAAAAAAAAGAAAAAAAAAGAAGTTGTATATATCGATATTTGCAACTACCTACAAGAACAAACATAGCATTAACGGTATAATTCAAATTCTTACTAAATGGAAATAAAAGATAACCATTTGTGTTGAAGATTTTACACATTCACACAGGCAATTTGACAATAAAATCGTGTTATAAAATGTGAATTTCCTACAAATAATGTGGTGGGAGAGTCATGTCATGTGGTTCTACCTGCCATTTCAGGGAATAAAGCTACGTAAGCAAATTGGCAAAATTTCCCGAAATAATAACCTGAGCTACTGCTATAACTGTTTCTAGACTTCAGATAGAGGTTCTACAGTGATGACTTCAAATAAGTGATTGTATACGCCTAAATACACCCCTTACACCAAACCCGTTCTCGCACTACTATAATTCTAGATGGTTCCGAAAATTCCTTCAGAGAAACATTAAAGGTACTCGAAACGTACGCATCATTCTCTGGACTCAAAATAAACATTGACAAAACTAAAATTATATGGATAGGATCAAAACAATACTCAAAAACCTTTCGTACTACTAGGTATTCTATTTCAACACAACAAAGCAGAAATGGTAGAACGGAACTACAAAGATAAGCTTAAGTCAATTGAAAAAGAAATGAATTTATGGTCTTTGAGAGACCTTACGCCTTTGGGAAGAATAACTGTTCTTAAAAGTTGAATACTACCAAAACTTAACCACCTATTCACCTCACTTGCAAACCCAAAATTAGAAACAATAACAAATCTGCAAAGAAAATGTTTTTCGTTTATTTGGAAAGGTAAACCTGACAAAATAAAACGATGTCTAATTACTAAAACGTATCAAGACGGTGGTTTAAAAATGCCAGCTATACTTGAAACAATTAAATCACAAAAGATATCATGGATCAGAAGGCTATATGTACAAGACTCAAATTTAAAATACGTGTTGCATACAACACATCGAAAAAATATACTTAACCCTATTGAAATGGGATCAGCCTATCTTAGAACACAATATATCCCTGAACTCAATAGCCTATTTTGGAAAGATGTTTTTTACGCTTGGTCTGATTTACAAGAAAAACAGACATATGACAATGACCAACTTAGTCGCCAATATATTTGGGCAAATGATAATATAACAATAGGAAATAAACCTATAGTATATGGCCACTATCTCCAATCCAATATTAAATTCATAAATGACTTTGTTAAAGAAGATAATACACTTCTACAATACAAAGAATTCATAGAAAAATATGAAGTTGAAACAAACTTTCTCGAATATGCAGGGTTGATATCCTCACTAAAATCGTATTTCAAACGAAGTTCTATCATTATCCTTAAACAGAAAGAATTGCCATTCATTCCGCCCCACGTAGAAATTCTTTATAAAACAAAAAAAGGATGTAGCATTTTTTACACTCAACTTGTCGATGATAATTCAACCCAAAAACTGCATTACCAAATAAAATGGGAAAAAGAATAAAATATAGAAATCACACCACAAGTATGGAAAATTTACAATTCCATACCTTTCCAAGCAGCCTATAGTATCAGACATAGATGGTTTCAATATAGAGTACTTCATAGAATACTCACGACTAATAAAGACTTATATAGATATAAAATAATAGACTCTCCACTTTGTACTTTCTGTAATGTTAAAATAGAATCAATTCGTCACTTATTATATGATTGCAGAATTGTTAAAAGATTATGGCAAGATCTACTTGAATGGATCGAAAGTGAGACAGATACCTGTTTAACACAAAACCTAGAAACCTTTATTTTTGGATATAAAGAAAGAAGAAACAATGTATTGAATTTCATTTTCATGCTTACAAAGGAATACATTTACACCCGAAAACTTGCAAATCTATTACCTTCCCTTGCTGGTCTGAAGCCGAAATTAAAATATAATTATCAATTGCATAAATCAAACGCTTACTCACACTGCAGATACGATTCTTTTGTTTCTTTCTGGTCGTCTTGTCATAAACTCTTTGTATAGATGAACTTACTTGTATATATTATATACATGTGATTATGTTAACTTATTGTATTATTTTCTTGTGATGACACTGAATATGCTGTACCCAAGAAAAAGAAATAAAGTGATAAAAAAAAACCCAAAAAAACCCGTTCTCGCTACGTTCTTGATTTTTTTAAAAAATGGGCTTGAACTGTCCGAGAACGTTATGGACGTAATTGCAACTGGTTGCGAACTTTATGAACTGGCTCGGACGTATACTAAACGTTAGAACATGTACAACATGTGAAATTGGACGGAGTACAAATATACTACAAACGGGATTGTCGTACTTCGAACGGAATTACCGTACTTCAAACTTACTAAGGACGAGTAAGGACGTTGTGCAATCGGAAAATGAATTGTAATACGTTCATGCACAGTCACACAACTCGACCACAATACGCCCCGTTGAGTTGCTATTCCATGTAAATTTGTTCCAAATAAAATTAATTGTTCTTAAGCAGTTTGTAAAGGCCATCATTTAATTTTTTGTTTAGCGGTAAGCAGTGTGAGGGCTGAGAGTGATGTCCCTTTGAAAACTTTGTTGTTCATGCTCGGTGTCTCGGCTGTCGGTACAAAAAGAGAGATCAGCACATTGAAGCTCCAGCTTTGGTATCACCCGATTGTGCATCTGTTCATCAACATGTTAACCAGCATGACAACCGTCCTGTCGACCAGCATGTCAACCGTCCTGTCGACCAACATTTCACCGTCCTGGCAACCAACCCGACAACCACCCAGTCTTCACAGAACCAGACTCAGACCAAGTTTTCCGAATGTTAGCCCAACAAGTAAGTCTAGGACAATTGTCTACTTCAGAACCAAGTGTTTTTTTCTGGCAATGCCCTTTTGTATCCAGAATGGAAAACTGCCTTTGAAATTGTGATTGAACGTAGGGGAATTCCACCTAATGAAAGCATTTATTACTTGAAAAAGTATATAGCTGGGACAGCTAAGGAGGCTTCCTCTTGAATACCCCACATGCTTATGATGAGGCAAAGAGACTTATCGGAGAGATATATGGGAACTCTATTGTTATCGCAAGTGCATTTAGAGACGAGCTTGAGATTTAACAAATGATCTTGTCGGTGTTCTCTGCAAATTCCGTTTGGAAACAATCTCGGTCATGTGTGACATTGAACAAAGGTTTCATCAATTCAAGGTTAATCTGGAACACAGAAATTACTTGCGCTTTCTATGGTGGAATGATGGAGGACAGATTGTAGAGTACTGGATGAAAGTTCATCTTTTCGGAGCAGCTTCATCCCCAGAATGCGCAAACAGCAAACGACATTCAATCAGACTACGGTGAGACTGCGGCAAACTTTGTGTGACAAAATTTCTATGTTGATGATGGACTTGCTTCCTTACCCACTGTCGACGAAGCCATTAAGCTTATCCAAGAAAGTAAGGACATGTGTGAACAGGGTGGACTCCATTTACATAAATTTGTTTCAAACTCAATGGAAGTTATGGCAGCCATTCCCTCTAGAGAACAATCAAAGGCTATGAAAGAGATTGACATTTTCAGTGAACCACTACCTATGGAGAGAATCTTAGGAGTTCAGTGGTGTATTGAACTTGACACATTTCAATTCCGCATTACGATGAAAGACAGTCCGTTGACAAGAAGAGGTGTCTTGTCCACCGTCAGCTCAATATATGATCCTCTTGGATTTTTGGCCCCATTTGTCCTCAAAGGAAAACTGATCCTACAACAATTATGTAAAGAATACAGTGACTGGGACAGCCCATTACCTTAGCAACTGCAAGTTAAATGGAATTCTTGGAAAAACGAAATCATCCTACTTCAGTCACTTAATATCAGCAGATGTGTCAAACCTCCAAACTTTTGCAATATCAAGAAAGTTGAACTTCACCACTTTTCGGACGGTAGTACCTATGCTTACGGACAGTGTTCCTATCTGCAACTTGTGAACAGTGATGATGAAATCCACTGCGCATTCTTGATGGGCAAATCAAGAGTGCCGCCGACAAAACCTACAACAATTCCAAGAATAGAATTAACCGCAGCAGTGATCTCAGTGAAAGTGAGTACTTTCTGAAAAATGAACTCAGATTTGGTGATTTTTCAGAATTCTTTTGGACAGACAGTCAGTCGTATTGTGTTGGGGTATATCAACAATGATTCTCGAAGATTCCATGTGTTTGTTGCGAACAGGATACAACAGATCCGGAACAGAACTGAACCTGGACAGAGGAGATATGTTGGCACAAAATTGAACCCTACTGATGATGGTTCACGAGGATTACATGCTAAGGATCTACAGTCATCAACATGGTCCAGCTTTTATGTGGGAGAAAGACATTCTTGAATCTAATTAGTCACCTCACTGTGAAATGATCATGCCAACTGAAGATGACGATCCGGAGACAAGAAGAAAAAATCTGCACACAATCTACTGACCTCTACTCAACAGAAACCTGTAAGTCTACTGAAAAGATTGGAATTCTTCTCGGATGGGTTTCGGCTCAAGAGAGCAGTTGCAAAATGTATGAAGTTCAAAGACTATTTGAAATTGGAGACAAAACCATTACCTAAATCAGTTGAGGTTGAAGATTTGCACAACGCTGAACTTGTAATAATCAGGATGGTTCAAGCTGAGAGTTTCAGTGATGAAATTTGTGTTCTTCAAGCACTAAAGATGAATGAAGAAAGTGGCGAACAGAAAAGTGAACGGAAAGAGACAGTTGAGAGAAAGAAAGCTCTGAAATCAACAAGTGCCCTTTTCAGACTTGACCCCTTCTTAGATTCGGATGGACTGTTACGTGTCGGTGGTTGGTTAAAACTTTCGTCAATGTCTGAAACTGTCAAACATCCAGTTATTCTTCCTAAAAGGCACCACATCACTCAACTGATGAGAGACTGTCGTGACAAAAACCCAACATCAAGGTAGGGGTTTAACCGTAAACGAGATTCGTTCAAGAGTATACTGGGTAATCAGATGTAGTTCAACGGTCTCAAACTTCATCTCAAAATGTGTGCTATGTAGAAGACTCCGCGGACAAACCCAAAAGCAGAAAATGGCAGATCTACCATTTTACAGAACTGAAGAGGCCCCTCCATTCATTCACGTACAGCGCTGTAGATCTTTTTGGCCCATTCTACATAAAGGAAGGTAGAAAGGAACTGAAGCGATATGGTGTTTTATTTACATGTATGACATGTCGGGCAATCCACATAGAAACCACAAACTCCCTGACAACATATTCCTTCATCTTCTCGCTTCGTCGTTTCCTCCCATTCAGAGGCCCGGTTCGACAACTCAGTTGTGACAGAGGGACAAATTTTGTAGGGGCTAAGAATGAATTTGAGGAGTCTAAGTCACAAATAGACCTCTCATCTGTAAATGTATTTCTTCTGAAACAGAACTGTGACGGTGTAATGTTCAAAATGAACCCCCCTATGGCTAGTCATATGGTTGGGGTATGGGAAAGGCAGATTAGGAGTGTAAAAAGTGTTCCTGCATCTTTGCTACATCAAGCTAGCACACAGCTTGATGATGTATCGTTCCGTACCCTGATGTCGGAAGTCATGTCAATCGTCAATAGTAGGCAACTTACGACTGACAATCTCAATGATGTGACAAGTTTATAAGCCTTAACCCCAAATCACCTTGTGACAATGAAGTCTAAAGTACTCTTTCCCCCACCAGGTGTGTTTCAGCATGCTGATATGTATTCAAAAAAGAGATGGAGGCGTGTGCATCATTTATCAGATCAGTTTTGGTGTAGGTGGTGTAAAGAATACCTTCAAAGCCTACAGGTCCGTAAAAATGGGTACGCCCATCCCGTGATCTCGTGATCCTGAAAGATGACAATGCTTCTCGCAATGAATGGAAGTTAGCGAGAGTGACCGAGACTGTTACCAGTGCTGATAACCATGTCAGAACTGTGAAGTTGGTAGCTGCAGACCGCAACCTCGACAAATTTGGCAAGGGACTGTCATCACTGACCTACCTAGAGAGGCCCATTCACAAGACAGTGTTGCTTGTGGAAAATGAGGACAATTGATCAAATCGGACTGTGATCAGTTTTGAGTATTTCTGAAAGACTTTAAATTATTGCAGAAACAAAGTATTAATTAGTTTTATACATTGGGGAAATAACTTTAATTTTCAATTTTAGCATTTTTTGCAGGTGTAGCAATTTATTCTACAATTAGTGGGTTGATATTTCTTACATTCATTTGGGAAAATTAATCTAATTTAATTATAGTTTAATTTTGGTGGGGTGTGTAATTATATAATGTAAGTTTGAAAATTAATTTGAGAATCCCATCTAATGTGCATTTCTGCCACTGATTTCAACGTGATAGCCTAGAGCTGTATCTGAGTTAACCTACACTTTCAAGAGTTCAGTGTTTATAAAATATATCTTAAACGTCGACATTCGACTATCAATTCGTAACACTAGATAGTCAGACGAAGCTTAAGTTTATGACTTTCTCATCCAATACATGGAAGTAACACAACAACGAGGTGGTTGTTTCAATAATTGTGGCAACATCAAATTATTCCACAAAATGTGGCTGCAGATTATACTGTTAACTAATTCACTTCAAGCATGTGAATCATTTTTTTATCATTAACTTTGAATATAACATTTTAATTTTCTAGTACATACATGTAAGCTTGATTTAGACCTAAAAGACTCGAAGAAAGCATATACGTTGATAGGCATAGGTTGATGCTGATGGTGCTCTACACACGCTTCCCTGCCTCAAGGACAATACTAAATGCGGGTCAGAATGTTTCAGTTGATCTCTCCAATAGGCAACGAGACATGTGGTTTAATGTAATGGAAGTCATCAGCGGCAGTCAAACCAATTACACTTGACTCTAACACACTTACACCTCATTCTCTTGGTGTAGGTAAAAATAAATACATCTTGCCTTCTTTGTTCAATTATCATACTTCAAAGATTTCAATTATAGAGTTAGAATCTAACGTTAGAAGATATACGATTTCTTTGCTTCTATTCCTGTTCTGGGAATCGGACAAATAAGGTAATAAAAACGTTACGAGACCTTCATACATGTAATGGCTTGCCTAAATCCATGTGTGATTATACAACGAGGGGCCAAACAAACGATACCAAATTTTACAACAGACTCACACATGTATATATGCCGATATTCCTATTTCAAAGGTCGTTTTGACATAATGTTTCTTATTTACAAAGGTACAATTTTATGACATATGGAAATTGTATTAGTACAAGTTGTCGTCGGCACAATGTACCTTCATCGACTCAACGCATCGGTGATGTCAAACAAGCCAGAAAACCATACTTCAATCTCCTTTTTCGCCTGCTAAGGAGATTTCAAAACGACGTTTTTTAAAAGCCGTGTCTTTCAAAAACATGAACAGATAATGAAAATTACAAATTTAATTTAGTTGGCTTTGTAACTATGTTTCCCATCTATCCAATGTGGATTACAATATATTGCATGTTTTTGTTGGTATTGTTTATTGTGCCCCTGGGTAAGTTTTAGGCAATGCTAACCTTCTCTGCATTTTATTTGAATAATAGAATATAACATGTCATTGATTATTTACAAAAACGGGTTTCAGAAAATGCATTAGCTTCTGCATGTAGATTACATTAAATGACTTTCTTTTTCTTTGAATTAGTTTAAATATATTTATAATTATATGATGATGAAATGGATTGATCACATGCGCCGCACCTACTAGACCTTCTCCAGTGTACAATTGATTATATGTTAATACGTTATGTGATACTTATTTATGAAACAGGGAAATATAGTTAAATTACTTTAAGTTATATACAGTAATTACTGTAATTCATTTACACTCACACCATAGCTATCAATGAGGCCCATTAAATAACATTTGATCACTGATTTAATCACTATAACAGTTAATATACTCGTGGACATGAATAACAGGTGTTCGTTTCTTCAGAAGGTTTTGCAAAATGTTTTCCTGCAGGTTTGTAGATCACTTGAACACGTCTATTCGGTAAACTGTGAATGAGTTTACTAATAACAACTCTTGAAATAGCGCGCAACTCGCTTTTATGGAGCTGTTTCGACCCAAAATATTCAAAAGATGTTCAATTGGGTTATGGTCCGGACTTTTTGATGACCAGGGAAGAAATCTTACGGCATGGGTTAATCAGACATCGGACTGAAACACGATCAGTGTGGGGTCTGACGGTATCCTTCTGAAACTCGAATTTGTGTCCGACATGTTTGAATCTTCCAGTGAATCGCAACACATCGGGTTTCCATCGTAAAATATGCCACCCTATACCATCACTGAGCCTCCACCAAAACGACCATGTTGTTTACATAACATGTAGCGTAACGCTCATGACGTCGACCCAACACGTACAGTATTCGACCATCTGGTAAGTCCAAGTTGAACATGGTGTATCGCCAATGATGCAGTTGACGAGGTCTTTGAGCAGGAGCCCACTCCATTCGGTGTTGTTTGTGTTGGGCTGTCGCCTTCAACACATGTCCATTGTGTTTCATACAATTTTATTAGGCTTTAATACGTTCCGACTCACCATATGTGCTGTTTACAGTGCAAATAAATTCACCCAGCTTGCATATTCATCCCGAGTCACCAAATATATCATAATAACTGGTTTCCAATTAAAATAGAGTAACATCATTATACATGTGCAGAAACTACACGTCCCATGTACATGCACAGTATTTAATTGACCTATTAAAAATAATCAACCCAAATTTATCAGTTTGTCTGTTATAAATAAGATTCCAAAATTACGTTTGACTCATTGGCGCGCGCCACACGTGCTACATTGATCGGTTTTCGATGAGAAATCACTACTTTTTTCTTCATATCGTCAATATACAAAGTCGACAAAGATCAAAATGGCAATTTTCGGCAACAGTCAGTACTTCCCGATAACATAACATTATTTATAATGTTTAGCATATGTGACCCCAAACAACACAATTGATGTACCTTTAAGTCAAAGAGTCTCATCAGACGATCTGTTGGTGGTTTTAAGCTTACCTCTACGTCATTTGTTTGACGATACAGGTTCCACAGACGGGACATGACACTCGTTGATTTCTGAATCGTACAATCTATTTGGCAGATAGATTTTACTCCTCTGATTTGGCCTATTGCTTGCCATTTTTAGACAGTCGTTCGGTTATTTTGACACGGGATTGACGTTGTTGGCTCTTAGGGTCTGCTATACCCAATGCAGCCATGTTTTTGCACGTTATGTTGATGATGCATGTGTCTTAGTGTGCGTACAGTAGACCTGTCACCTTTCATGCACTGGACTTTGGAATATGGTATCATTTCACAATATCAGTATTTCCAATTTAACCGTTCCCTAAAATCTCTTTCCCTGTATATATCGTGACAATTCAAACTATTTCCAAAGTTAAATCTACCATTTCATATTGATTTGATTTCCAACGCCTTCGTGACAGCTAGTGTTGCTGATTGTCATGATATTGCAAACCTTCTTTTTCACATAATGCAATTGTGTATAGCAGTCTGAACTGAGTCATCGATATAATGTATCTGTGAAAACAAATGATTATCCTTATACTTCTCAAAGAATATATGAAATATATGATAAAACCATATCAATAAAATCACTCGTTAAAAGCCACATCACCTCTTTACCTACTGGGGAAGACATGTGTCCAATTTAAAAAGATTCGGTTGTCCTTAAGATTTAAATCCAATAAAATGACCACGTAGAAAAACACAGATATTGGAAAAAAAATAGATAATTCACCAGCCTACTTGTTATTAACACTATACCTCTCATTGTAGTGTAGAAGAACTCAAAACGTGGATAGTTTTCTGCAATCGCTCTCCGATGGAGCGACGATAGGAATCGTTGGTTAGCTCCAGTAATTTGGCATTACTTCAGAAGTGGTATTGCCCATTCAGTGATGAAGCAAGCAATATGAAAGTAAACATTAAAATACACACAGGCATACACAGTATATCATTCCTGCATGAACATGATGTCCGAAATGTTTGGATCCTTGTTATTATCTTTTTTCCGATTATATGTTCCTACTCCAATGTTAGCGACATTGGCATTACCAAGGTCTTCCATGATAGAATAGTGAAAGTTAATGAACCAGTGTGTAAGAGGTACACTTTGTCTCTTGCATATACGCCAGCTGCATCGTAACTGTCATCAGAACATACGATGGGAGGTCCTTAAAGAGAGGGCTCTATCCGAAATTAGTTTTCTTTTTGCATTTCGTTGAATGAGAAAAACTTGGATTTTTTAAAACTAATTTTACAACCTTTTAATAATAATTTAAAACATACATGTTGATAACGTATATCCAAATAACAAATACATTATCATTGGAGTGATGGATAATGCCCGTGGCAAACCGTTTCAAACTCTTTACAGCCGACGAATGACTTCAGTTCTCTGATGTTGAATGCGTGTGCGCTTAGTTCACTCGTTGATGATCCAAGACTCACTTATTTCATCGCCTCTAATGGCATATAATGGCAAGTTTCAGAAACCACAACAGATGTTCTCTCTATGATGGGTGGATATGTGACTTTACAATAAATTATTCTATGAGTAGAATGAAATGGATAAGCAATGAAACACATACAGTTATACCGCAAGTATTGTCCGTACTGTCATTTCAAGAATTGTAATAGAAGTGATACGCAAAAGCAATGCATGGGTGAATTATTTTGGAGAAGGCGTGAATTTAATTATGAATTTTGAGATTATAATAATTATTACAAATGATATCAACAATTTTTGATGTTATGATACTTTATCATACAATTACCATGTGTTAATAAAGTACACGGGAAGTAAAAGCGCCACCTTAACATGTATCATTCCATATCAGTTATCCAATAAAAATCATTAATGAATTTGTTGTTTCAAATCCACTTTTTTTTATCTTTCAGTGTACCATGTTTTCATTATTTTCTAAAACACATAACACTCTAAGAGAAATGTCATTCAAATTTGAAAATTAAAAAAAAGCTTACTTTTTTTTTTTTGTGTTTGTACAAAATATTGCATTTATTTCATATTTACTGACGTGAATTGAGATAATTCAAGCATCATCAACCAATTGTTAGATGTACTGGTCGATATTCAAAACATCCTCTTACTGGCTTGTAACTCTGACTATGAAGGAAATGCTGTAAAACGACCAGTTGACAAAGATATTCTGCAAACACAGTGGAAGTTTGAAATAAGCTACGAGTGGCGTTCAAGAAAGATCTCATCTGACCAACTTCTCTTTACCGAAAGAAGTAGAAAATTCACATGTTATATGTAGCATGTCTCCATAGGTCAAGTGATGTCTCAAACTGTTAAAATAAAATCAGTCTTTCTGTCAGCACAGGTCTTAGAGTAGAGTAAACAGCTTCAATTCCAGATCGACCCAAGTCAGCCATTGATAATGACTCTATCAGGCAAGTGGAAGCTGCAATTTTGGAAGCTCGCCTTACTGTTTGTCAAGTTCAACTTGCCCAAGATGTCAAGATAAGTGTGGGGTCTGTGGAGAAATCATTCATGACCATTTGCACATTTTGCATTTGCGGAAGTTGTCAGCTCGGTGGATACCCCGACTGCTCACACTTTTCCAAAACAGGAACGAGGCGACTGCTCAAAAGCTCTATTAGCAATGTGCCAAGAAAACCTGGGTAACTTTTTCGACAGACTAATCACACAGGATGAAACATGGGCCAATCACTATGACCCCGGAAGTAAAATCCAGTCAAAACAGTGGAAGCATCTTCGATTGAGTCACCACCCCTAAAAGGCACGGGTCCAGCCCTCGGCAGGCAAGGTTATGCTCACCGTATTTTGGGATCAGCATGGTGTAATCATGATGGATTCTTTTGGAAAGGGGTACCACAATTACTGGGGAATAAGTAACACTAGTTTGCTGCAAAAATTGCGGAAAGCTATCAAACCGGAGAGACGTGGTATGCTCACTAAAGGTGTCCTCCTGCTTCTGGACAATGTTCCTGTCCACAACTCACGTGTAGCTCGGATGGAAGCGCAGACCTGCGGCTATGAAATACCTCCTCACCCACCGTATTCTCCTGACCGTGCACAATCTGATTTCTTCCTCTTACCAAACATGAAGTCATTTTTTAAAGGCACTCGTTTCCCTGAGGAAGTCTTTGCTCGTATGTATGGTAATAACTGCTTTTTGTAAATGCATGCTCCACCTTATGAACCTTGTGTCTCGAATTAAATAATGATAAATTAACGTCGCCCTGACACTGATTAGAGAGAGTATAGACTATATTCATAACGTTTTCTAAGCCCTAT
The DNA here is from genome assembly GCA_936450465.1 of Gibbula magus. Lineage (NCBI taxonomy): Eukaryota > Metazoa > Mollusca > Gastropoda > Trochida > Trochidae > Gibbula > Gibbula magus. Next base: position 11,007,417 of record OW388289.1, read on the forward strand.
GTGCATGATGTACGATGAATTTAGCCTTTCCAATAAGAAATAGTGCAGCTTACAATCAGGCGAATATGTAAATAATCATGAAATAAGAATAGACAAAATGTCTTGATCAGTAAGTATGTGACTATATTGTTATTTGGCAAATCTGTCCCCAATACAGAATCAATTAAGTATATATATATATGCACAACATATATAATCAAAGAGATGGTACTTGATTGTACCCTGATGCAGTAAGCTGTTCTAACAATAACCAAGTTCACGTCTTCACATGACAGAGACATCCTGATAGAGCTCTTTGAGTGGCAGGATAGAAGATCAAGGGTCCACAGACCAATGAGGGATTTCCTTGTAATTATAGCTCATTCCTACTCACGAGAGCTCGTAAGGCAAGTCAATGCATGGGCTAGTTGCACAGAATAGTGTATATCTGCTTATGTCTAGGCTTAGTTGTAAGTTAGATTTTTTATTTGTGAAAACAGTTCAAAAGAAATTACTTATGAATACTAATGCGTTTTCTACATAATACATGTACGATATAAGTATAAGCCTTGGTGGTCATGTAGCATTACACCAATGGGATAATTTTCAATGCTTAAAAATGCTAATTTAACCATAGTTATTTATAACACAATCGTATCTAAAAAAAATCATATATATTCAAGTGATTTATTAATATATGATATTAATAAAGTTAACATCTCAACTACACTATCATAATTAATAATGTATGTGGTACCTAAATGAGTATGAATCCAATCCAAATTGTGATCCTCATTTGGAGGAATTTCGTCCATTAATTAGGTTTGATTTAATGAAATATCATTCAATTATGGCGGAGGGTAGGCGATATCAAAGGACTAATTCAATCTTAATATATACGGAACATGCACATTGACATAAGAACGTTTACAAACTCTCCGTCGAAACTTTTTATTAAATCACTGTCCGCATGCTAATCCAATTCACAATTCACCAATAAATTGAAATTAATCCCTGTTACTTTGGAAGTAGCAAAAGTACTTTTGTGCCTATGCACCTATTCAAAATGTTAACACGCAGTGAAGTAAGACTAGTTACAAGAAAGTGCTACCTACAACAGACTAGACCTCCACCTGAAGCTCTACGATATCTGCAGTCCTAAGCTAACTAACTAATGAAATTAAGAATTTAACACAAAATGTCACATAGAGATATGAACAAGCTATAAACATGATTGGGCGGTGCTTATTGTTCGTGTACATCGACTTGTTAAAATCATGTTTGTTATCTGGATACTGTGGTATATTAACAGACAGATCCAAACTGAATTGGATCGCCCTTCATCATCTGCCCCCTTCGAATAAATATCCTTAGAATTGAACTACAAAACTATACATAAATTTATTGAAAATATTTCGTCGTGGAATGTATACTCACTCAAAAGAAATATTCACTTGGCGCTAGACAAACATCTAAGCAAACAGCATGCAGAGTGTTGCAATAACCTTGGAATGTCTTGCAATGTCTTGCAACTTCTCATGCGATATAAATATCCTGAGAGACAATATTCTATCACCATGTGTTTATATGCTGAAGAATTGGATCTTTGAAATCGCTAAACACTATGGATACATTCGAAATAACACGTGTATGCTTCTCATGAGGGTAACACAGTATGATGTACCCGAGCATAGTGACTTGGGTAATTTTATATCTTTCTTTAAGTCTCAGGTATGTTATTGACGAATATCAACACCAAAAACTTAAACAGAAACAAATATTCACAATCAAACCCTGTGGCAGTAAGAAGCCTCTTATTCACTTTTCCTCATTTGCCTCATAGGAATAAAATTAAATGTATTACATGGTAACCAAATATTGTATTACTGACATTTTTGGGGTTGTTCTCTTGACATCAATTGCATTATAATTTAATTTTGATCTTCATCTTTTTCTCATTTTTTTTGTCTGTCGTCCAGAAACAGTATGACGTTGCTTTACTGAAACCCAGACAATAATACATTTTCATTATTTACATTATTAAGAGGTTACCTCTTAAATAAGTATATCTTAGTTTTAGATGACAATGTGTGAATTAGGAAGTATTTCACATAAACCATAATGAGTTTCAACGCCAAAAGGCAAAGGAATATATCTATTCCGATTGTTGAAAAAGAAACTGACTACAAGCGTTTCTGTAGAGCAAGTTAAATGACAATTTAGAAAACAAAAATTTTGATATTATTTTGCATTTTTAAATGTCATAATTGTATTAAGCAAACCTAGTTTCATGAACAAACAGACACGAAAGACGGATGATACACAAGAAATTCCCACATTTGTAGGTAAATGTGACCTGAATCTAATTAAGTCATAAAATTAGCAAATCACCACACCGTTTGCTAAGACAGTTGTCACCCCTTTTTGAAAACATAACATTGTCTAGAATAAGTAAAGAACTAATTTTGAAATTCATTCAGAAGACAAAAGAAATTATAATTAAATTAGTTTCTGTAATGAATGTTCAACGTTGAAAAGCGTCAAACTTTTGGGGTTTTTGTCATTCCGTTTTCTTGCAACCTTAATGTGTGATGAAACTCAAGGCGTGCATAGCATACAAAGTTGCTTTGCAGCATCCTGTTATTACAATTCCGCATAAGAGGAGAGGAATAATAATGCTATGTTTTTGTCATGAATGAATATAGCACCAATACATGTGGATCACATACACAATTGATCACTGCAAAACACATTTCAACCCAGGATAATATTTGTGTTTGATTAGAGTAGTCTATAAGGTGACATGAAAAATTGAAAAATAATGTCAAGGCCAGTAAGATTGACTGAGCTCTGAATTGTCCCAAAAAGCACTATTGGTGTAAGATACTGATTAGAATTCAATGAACAGTTCTTATGATATCCCACTGACAAGCTTAACATTTCGAAAGTTGAGCCTTGAACTTTCAAACTTGAAGTTCCAGCGTAACCATGAGAATAATGTCAAGGTCGCATAAATCTCAGCAGTCCTGTGTCTTCCCTAGGAAATGATACGTTTAAGATATGAAAATAATCCAGTGAATAGTTCTCGAGATATCCTGCTGATAAAAAAAAATCAAAGTTCCGCGGTGACCTTGGGAATCATATCAAGGTTGTCAAAATCCCATCAGCCCTTTGTCTCCCCTAGGAAAAGCCATGTGAAAGATATTAAGTGAATCCCGTCAACGGTTCTTGATCTATCCCGCTGACAAGGGTTAAAATGATAAAGTCAAGGTGTGTTCTTGAAAGGCAGTTCAGGATCACACAACTCTGAAGGGACGTTACTCTCCCTACGGTGGACATATATGCAAAATATGAAAAGAATCCATTGAATAGTACTTGAGTTATTCCATTTTGTACATACGTATGGATGTACGGATATACGGAAGCTTAAGGGCCCAGTCGAATACAGCACACTAAGTGAGTCCTAAGCATATGGTAAGTAAATCCTTAGACGGGATTTTTTTCCGGATGTTGATCGATTCTTTCTCTGGAGCAAGTTATTGTTGTTAACAGACAATACTGTGACAATCTCCGATGTTATTGTGTGTTCCTGTATGGCCTGATATACGTTTAAATGTTATAGTCAAGCTCTAGAAATTACGTCGTTCATTGAGATTAGGTTAGAAGGAAAACGAATATGACTTTATTTTAATGGCTTCATGAATTATTGCGGGAAACGTATAGCTACTTGTTAAAGGACCGATCAAAACTAAAAGCCAAGCTAGCTTAACGTTCAACTTCAAGTCACAAATAGGAAAAAGGGTCATACATATTCATCGCATTCGCCCGGAAAAGTACATGCATATCACGGATGAATAAAGTATGTGTAAAGTTTAAGAAGGGTAATTTACTATTTGATTTAAAAACCCATGCGATGTCGAATACGAAAGCCAAGCGCTCAATGTCAAGGGTCATTACTCTAACAATATTCATCCGATTCGTCAGAAAATCACATGCATAACACTGATATATATTCAAAGCATGTGTAAAGTATCAGAAAGATTATTATTTCGGAACGTAACGGGCGGGCTGATATAAAGATCCTTCGGTTTCCTACGGGGATTAAAAATGCCAAGAAGTTGAAAACGAGTCATACTTACAGACGATGACTGTTACACAATGAACGTCTGCTTGAGCTAGGCCTTAGATTCTACGTTACGTGTCATGCATGGAAACTGTCAAAATAAAAATCCAAATAAGTTGGGAAACCTAAAGGGCTCACGATTCATGATGGATATTCCATACAACACTTACCGCCTTTTATTGAGTCACTTTCAATTTTTCAATTCACCTCCTTGAAAATTAAAAACGGCGAAAATATAAAAATCCCAAAATTTGAAAAGTCTACACATATGATAGATCAACATATCGAGTTTGACTGAGCTAAGCCTTGCCTATTTTAGTCTGTTTCGGAGACGAAATTATCAGTTTTGTTGGAATAGAAACGGTAAAATGGACGGACGTACAGAACTCATCTCGATACTCCTCGCTATGTTGTGGCGAGGGATAACAAATGTCCCTTTTATAACACTTGGTTAAGAAACAGATACGCCAAGGAATATTAAATATTTGTTTTATAAAATGTAAACATTCACAGTATATATTAGTTGATCATGTTTGTTGGTTCTGCCCATCATCATAGGGGATACGGCCCAACACTTTTCAAATGACACATTGCAATTATAGAAGTCTCTTCACTTGGTCTAGATCTGTGAACCGTGATCGATTTCCTAATGTTAAATGGCTCTTGATAGGTTTCCAAATGAAAACCTTATAGACGGGAAAACAAATACTTTGATTCAATCTGCTGGATATAATCAGGTAAAGAACTCCAAAAGTTGCGCCTCTGACCTTTCAAATGGTTCTCCTCAGTAACATCTATTTCGGTCCTTTCTGTTTCGACTATCTTATCAGATGATTAACCACTGAGGCATTACCATTTAGTAGGCTTCAAACTGTGGCGAATTTGAGGAGATGGAAATACAATTTTGAAAGTGTGCAAATTCTCAAGCAATCGGACCATTCATAAACGGACCTCAAGCCATACTTAAGCTGCTTCATGGGCTTTTCTGCCTGCAGCCTTAAAACCTGGTGAACGATTTCTGGTGGACAGACAAAGGTATTACGATTATGATTGATAGCATCTCGATAACCATGTGACGAATGAAGACACCTAAACACCACGAACAGGAGAATATATGCCCGAGATCTGTTGATGAGTGTGAACAATTAGATATGGTCTACCTTAATTCGATAACGCACAAAGGATTGTTCTTACCAACTCCAGAGAACACGTAGATCGGTTGTACGACAGTGAACGTCGGCACAAATATGTCTACCTATATGCGATAATTCATTTACCGACAAGGCGGAACCAGGTGTAATCAAATACTACGATCAGACCTACATAAGCAATGCGATCTCAAGGTGGTCGTGTGACATATCACTGACATCGTGATACCATCTGCATAGTTAAGTCCTTCTCCAGATGGAAGTATACACTGTTTTGAGTGACAGTTAAATTGTTGGGCCAGAAACAGTAAACATGAAGTCACTTCCAAATCGACCCTACGTAGCATTGTATATTCTTTATTACAAAACATAGTGTAGGCCATCGGCCCATAACTACAGAAGCAACTGTCAAGATGTGTGTCATATTGATACATTTCATTTAAATTGAATTATACAATTAACACTTCAGAGATGATTTTCTTAATAGCATAGCTTTTTATAAATGTACATTGATAATTTGCGCAATAATACACAATTGGAAACTGACATCAAAATATTGAATTTTGACCTGGTTGGGAAGACATGGTACTTATATGGTATATATTGTTGCCTTAGCTCTCTATATGGTGGGCAGACTAGCAGGAAGTGATACTCGTCCTCTACATAATTATTTTTACACAGGTAACAAAACCTAGCATTTCTAGCAGTAGTATAGTACCGTCCAGTTTCAATGTGAAGCTGATGAGAAGAACATCTGAATTATGAATTTAGATAATTATATTTCATTAAGGAATATATACACTAGTCTACTACGTGCAAAAAGACACATTATTTTGATAATATGAGTTATAAAATTGCATCATGTGCCACAGACAATATATATAGTCAGAATGTTTCAGTTGATATTTCCAAAAGGCGACATGGCGAAGGCAACCCGCGTGGTTATAATGCTAACAGCGTCATCAACGGCACTCAACCAATTACACCGACACTCTACTAGGCTAAAACCTCATTCTCTTGGTAAAAGAAACAAATAAACCCATTCTGATTTCTTTGTACAATTATTATACTTCAAAGATTTCAATTATTGAGTGGGACTATCGTTTGAAATTACATGAGTTCTAGACTTCTATCCCCTTCCTCAACAGCAGGCAAATATATTTCCAATAAGGTTCACATACCTTCATACATGAAATGACTTTTTCATTTTAATATGTGATTTCATTTTTTCTCAAGCAAACTTTGAGTTAAGTTTGAATCAAAGAATAGAACATGCTTATATACGATAAAATCGTTTTGAAAATTATACGAGTTTACATTTTCTATATAATCTTAGGTGTAGCTTCAGAACATGAAGATTTTCTGGATAACAACTTCTTTAATGTGAAAATACACGACGTTTCGGAGTACATACTCACTCCTTCATCAGGTGGAATGTAAGGAAATAACAAAATATGGTACATTTATAAAGCAAGCAAAACAATGGTGAGGAAACTCAATCAGGGAGATTTAACATGCATGAGAATGGTATACAATGGGGATTTGTAATAAAAACATTATTGAGGTGAAGCATGAGAATGATGGAGATTTGGATTACAAACATGAGGGGGAGTAAGAAGATTAACAAAACAAATATCCAGTACACTAATCTGGACAATGTTGCCAATAATGAATTTTTAGATGAACAAAAGCGCAAAAACAAGTCAAAACAAGTTAACATACAAAAGAAAATAAGTTTTGAACAGTGTCAATTATTTTTTTAGTCGCAAAAGTATTTTTTTGTGTGGACTTGAACTCTTGCACTGCGGGACCAAGGGAACAGCTGATATGATTCATAACATGTATGGGAAATAATGTAGCACTTGTTGATATTTTGTCCCAGATCACTTCTTTGCTCTTGTAAGAATCAGTATGCATTGATGATATTACGTCAACATACACACATACAAATGTGTAGGTTATTTCAGCATTAGCAACATCATGATAAATATGCAGAACCGAAACTACACGCCGGACCCATTGACATGCACAGACTCTAAAGCAATATAAACATACATTGTCGTGTTTACGTGTGTTGTTAATAGGTTTCCAATATTACGACTGGCTGAAAGATGTGCGTTAATCGTGGTGCAGTGTCCGGTTTTCGATCAGATCTACTTTCACATGTATATTGTCATTATCCTGAGTCGAATATCTTCAAATTGGTAATTTTCGGCAACAGTCAGTAATTCTCCATAAAATAACACCATCTATACTGTTTCTAGTGTGTATATGGGATTACTTAAACCCAATTTTAACATGTCAAAATCAAATTTAAAGAAAATCAAAATGGCGACTAAACCATGTGATCTATGAATTCGTCATGATTAACTTTTTTTGCTTGTATTGTTCTAGCGCATCTTTTGCAAAAAGTGTCATTTTAAAAAGATTTCCCCATGTTAAAGTGTTTCTTTATTATGACCGGAAATGACTGTACGCGAGCGATTTTATTATTGATTCGTAAAGGCCATAGTCCTCTCTCACTATCCTGAAAAAAATCTTTCAATTCGGTGGCTAGGTTTTTTAATTATCTCCCTTTGAAGTTTGCAATTTTTAAAAAATTGTCGGACTTTGAAAGGTCACTGTGAAAAAAGGTATTAGGAGTTCGCTAATGCGTTGGACTATCGTTTAATCACCAATCCTTTAGCTGCACATATATGCAAGTTTGAGCTCTTAGATGTTAGTATCTTCAGAGGAGAAGATTGTCAAAGGTGCATGGGGTCGTAAAATTGTAAGATGTGTCTAAAATCAAAATGGCGGGAAAACCACGTGACTTACGAATTCGCCATGATTTCGTTTTTGCTCGCAATGTCATTGCGCATCTTTTGCAAAAAGTTTCAAGTCTATAAATGCATTTTGAAAAATTTCCCATGTTAAAAATCGAAATTTGGATTCGAACTGGACCTTTAATGGCTTAAACGATTAAACGAGTAATTTTAATGAGTTCACACTAAGGGCTGTTAGACTGTAAAGTTTGGTTGAATTATCTGCAGCCGTTTTTGCTGAATAGGTGTCACAAAATCGGTGCAAATAATAAAAGAAAAAAACACGCAAATAACAATAAGGATTCAGACAAATGACTGAATCCTTAAATATAAAAGTTTATCTTGGCAAAACGCACAAGCATACATGTAGTTTATCTCGGCGTTCGTCGAGAGAAATAATTAAACTAACCCAAAGTGCCGGAGGCCAAAACGTCAGCTGCATGTTAATTATCTCCAGAACATTGCATGGAGGTTCCGTGTATAATCGTTATCAATAGAGGAACTAGACAGAATGCATGTATTATTTTACATGAACTTTTAACCAAGTTCCTGAACTAGACTGCGTCTTTAAGTGTAGTTTTCTCATGAGAATTTGCAATTGGATACCTGACCTTTATTGCAGCTCACATCAGAGTGCGATTGTGAAAGTGATCGTTCTCAGCTATCGACCAACAGAGACATTGTGTTCAGGATTTCTAATATTCAATCATGAGTCAAATCACAAAAGGCCCCTGTTAAATTAGTGAGCGAAATTTATATAGCTTTGCAAGTTATTTCATGATTACATTTTATTTATTTTTATTGGATATCATGTTCAGTTACATACAAATAGAAAACCGAAGTAGATTTCAAACCACGGAAATCCTTTCTAAATACAATCTCAAGTGATTTTGCGATCGAAAGAGGGAGTAGCGTTGAGTTGCTATAATTGCTGTAATTTCGGGAACATCAATTGTAGATATATATCGTGATCCCAGGTCCAAATATATATACTCACAAACGCGTTTTTGAAAACTACACAAATAAATATTGCACATAAACTGAACGACGTCATCTTGTATATAATTATGATTTTATATGGGCGACATTATGATGGTAAAACAACAACTATGAAAAAGGTTAACTTTATAAACAAAATCCAAAGGTAAATGGCAACATTTAAATAATATAAACATATATACATAGGCACTGTCATAAAATCATACCTCTCGACAGTATCATTATAAGTTTACATGTAAATCATATTCCTTGATACAAGCCAGATGCCATGTTCTATACCTAATTTCATATGTGTAGTCATGCTACTCTTTTCTAGTAAACCTTTATGGGATGCCTGCAGTGTGGAGGTGAAGAAGAAACCAAGTTTGTGAGTGTAGACACATAGATGAGTCTATAGATTCAATACAGTGTGCAGACGCAGTGGCTTCCTGATTCCCAGACACATTGATAACGAAGTTCACTAGTTGATGGTCCAGGACATGACGCATTCATCTTCTCGTTTGATTTACTTAACTGCATCACTTCCAGTGACATATGACGGAAAGCTTCAGGAACCTAACATACTGCTTTTTAAATGATGGACAGATATACATGTATGACGTGAGCATATGACAAGACATCATGCTATCAGTAGAATGAAATGTATGTGACAAAAATCGCAAACAGCAACAAATACAGCCTGTAGTGTCAGTATACTGGATCATTTCAAGAATCGTATTGCATGCGGTACATGATCGGCATACACATGATAATGACAATAATAATAAAAGTTTATATAAGTACTAGAGAAATAGAACAACATGTTTACCATGTTATGGCGTCAGTATTACATGTCAGTAATCTATCAAATACGTTTATGTTGCCATTTCATATGTCAGCCATGTTAAAAAATCATCTTAGAATCAGGAATTTGAAAATCATTTGCTCTACATGAAACACATCTATATCAATACATATATACTGCGGCATAAAACAATTCCCTCACTGCTATCATGTCGAATGAAAAAACGGTATACTTTGGGACAACATTTATCTCACTGTTAAGTCATTGGAGATAACATTGATGGAACTGTTATAAGTATGATTTCTTCTCCTTTGAGATAAATCTAACAGAATTTGAAGTTTATGCGCAAAGCAAAACATATATATCTCAAAATAATGAAGACAACAAAGATAAATACTTCCGTGTCCAATACAGACTTGACTGACATGTGAATTATTAAATACCGAGCCCTATACAGAATCAGGTTTAATAAAGATAGATGGATATCAAAGAGATGATAGTTGATTGTACCCTGATGCAGTAGCTGTTCTAACAATAACCAAGTTCACGTCTTCACATGACAGAGACATCCTGATAGAGCTCTTTGAGTGGCAGGATAGAAGATCAAGAGTCCACAGACCAATGAGGGATTTCCTTGTAATTATACATTGTAGCTGACAAGAACTGCTACGGCAAGTCACACACATGTGTATATACACCAACCTTGCAAGGGTAAGTCACAAGGAATTGTGTATGCCGTCTTATGTCTAAGTTAAAAATGCTAATTCATGTGCGAATCTCGTCTTGTGACAAAGTTAAACAACATTTCAAAGGAAAAACTATGAAAACTTTATTGTCTTTTTTTGAGATATCACATCAATGTTGCAGCTCATTTGATACAGTAGATCACTTTATTCTCACCACCTGCTTAAATAACCAGTTTGGCGTAGATTCCACAGCTCTGGCATGGTTGACATCTTATCTCACGGACAGGTCCCAATGTGTTGTCGTAAATGGTGCCAAATCTCCGATTTCCAAAGTTGAACGTTGTGTTCCACAAGGCTATGTTTTGGGTCCACTTCTCTTCACCCACTACACCAACTCCCTCAGCTGCATCACAGACAATCACAATCTAAACCTTCACCAATATGCGGATGACAACCAGGTGTATTCAGACTTCCCAGTCGCACAATCGTCAACAATGAAAACCACTTTTGAGAACTGTTGCACTGACATAAAGTCTTGGATGACGCCACGGCTACTGAAGCTGAATGAGGAGAATACTCATAATACTCGGCTCCAAGCAGAAGCTTGCACACGTCAAAGCAATAAATCAGCTCAGCATCGCTGGAACACCGATAACATCCTCAGAGGGAGTGAGGATCCTAGGAGTAATCTTTGACCATCAACCCAGTATGAAACATCATGTAACAAAGTTGTGTCAAGCCGCCAACTATCACTTGCGGAACATTGCTAAACTTCGCCCATACCTGACAAGATCTGCTACTGAAAAAATAGTTCTTTCTCACATAACATCAAGGATAGACTACTGCAATAGCTTATTGTACACGAGAGCAGATTCAAAGACTGCAGCTGATCCAGAATGCTGCTGCACGAATGATAATGCGTGTTCCTAAGTTTGATCACATATCACAACACTTGCAGGAACTCCACTAGCTCCCAGTTGCGTCAAGGATCGACTTCAAGGTTATACTATATGCTTACAAATGTTACAATAATCTGGCTCCACCATACATGAGTAAACTACTGGAACATTACATACCTTCAAGGACACTACGATCCCAGAACCAGCATCTACTGGCAGTTCCAACTGTCAAAACTAAGACTTTCGGAAAGAGAACTGTTCAATTTGCCGCTCCCACCTTGTGGAACAAACTCCCTGATGATCTAAAACTGGCCCCGAATGTCTCAACATTTAAAAATCGACTTAAAACTTATCTTTTTAATGAAGCTTTCCAGTACTGAAATTGCCAAGCGCACAGACCATATATCAATGTGAATTGCTGTGCATAATAAATGCATGCTATTATTATTATTATTATCATTCAACTGATATGATTTGAATGGATTTGTATTTTGATGACAGTTCAATCCAAGTTATCAGCAATAGCCCTATAACTGCACTGTCATTCACATGATTAGAAAAATTGTGTTTCAAGTCTGCCAGAATACACATGTTAATCAATTGTGCCCATAACGTAAAATATAAAATAATAAATAAAAGCATACATGTAGTTTATCTCGGCGTTCGTCGAGAGAAATAATTAAACTAACCCAAAGTGCCGGAGGCCAAAACGTCAGCTGCATGTTAATTATCTCCAGAACATTGCATGGAGGTTCCGTGTATAATCGTTATCAATAGAGGAACTAGACAGAATGCATGTATTATTTTCATGAACTTTTAACCAAGTTCCTGAACTAGACTGCGTCTTTAAGTGTAGTTTTCTCATGAGAAGTTGCAATTGGATACCTGACCTTTATTGCTGCTTACATCAGAGTGCGATTGTGAAAGTGATCGTTCTCAGCTATCGACCAACAGAGACATTGTGTTCAGGATTTCTAATATTCAATCATGAGTCAAATCACAAAAGGCCCCTGTTAAATTAGTGAGCGAAATTTATATAGCTTTGCAAGTTATTTCATGATTACATTTTATTTTTTTTATTGGATATCATGTTCAGTTACATACAAATAGAAAACTGAAGTAGATTTCAAACCACGGAAATCCTTTCTAAATACAATCTCAAGTGATTTTGCGATCGAAAGAGGGAGTAGCGTTGAGTTGCAATAATTGCTGTAATTTCGGGAACAGCAATTGTAGATATATATATCGTGATCCCAGGTCCAAATATATATACTCACAAACGCGTTTTTGAAAACTACACAAATAAATATTGCACATAAACTGAACGACGTCATCTTGTATATAATTATAATTTTATATGGGCGACATTATGATGGTAAAACTATGAAAAAGGTTAACTTTATAAAAAAAATCCAAAGGTAAATGGCAACATTTAAAGAATATAAACATATATACATAGGCACTGTCATAAAATCATACCTCTCGACAGTATCATTATAAGTTTACATGTAAATCATATTCCTTGATACAAGCCAGATGCCATTTTCTATACCTAATTTCATATGTGTAGTCATGATACTCTTTTCTAGTAAACCTTTATGGGACGCCTGCAGTTTGGAGGTGAAGAAGAAACCAAGTTTGTGAGTGTCGACACATAGATGAGTCTATAGATTCAATACAGTGTGCAGACGCAGTGGCTTCCTGATTCCCAGACAGATTGATAACAAAGTTCACTAGTTGATGGTCCAGGACATGACGCATTCATCTTCTCGTTTGATTTACTTAACTGCATCACTTCCAGTGACATATGACGGAAAGCTTCAGGAACCTAACATACTGCTTTTGAAATGATGGACGGATATACATGTATGACGTGAGCATATGACAAGACATCATGCTATCAGTAGAATGAAATGTATGTGACAAAAATCGCAAACAGCAACAAATACAGCCTGTAGTGTCAGTATACTGGATCATTTCAAGAATCGTATTGCATGCGGTACATGATCGGCATACACATGATAATGACAATAATAATAAAAGTTTATATAAGTACTAGAGAAATAGAACAACATGTTTACCATGTTATGGCGTCAGTATTACATGTCAGTAATCTATCAAATACGTTTATGTTGCCATTTCATATGTCAGCCATGTTAAAAAATCATCTTAGAATCTTAGAATTTGAAAATCATTTGCTCTACATGAAACACATCTATATCAATACATATATACTGCGGCATAAAACAATTCCCTCACTGCTATCATGTCGAATGAAAAAACAGTATACTTTGGGATAACATTTATCTCACTGTTAAGTCATTGGAGATAACATTGATGGAACTGTTATAAGTATGATTTCTTCTCCTTTGAGATAAATCTAACAGATTTTGAAGTTTATGCGCATAGCAAAACATATATATCTCAAAATAATGAAGACAACAAAGATAAATACTTCCGTGTCCAATACAGACTTGACTGACATGTGAATTATTAAATACCGACCCCTATACAGAATCAGGTTTAATAAAGATAGATGGATATCAAAGAGATGGTACTTGATTGTACCCTGATGCAGTAGCTGTTCTAACAATAACCAAGTTCACGTCTTCACATGACAGAGACATCCTGATGGAGCTCTTAGAGTGGCAGGATAGAAGATCAAGGGTCCACAGACCAATGAGGGATTTCCTTGTAATTATACATTGTAGCTGACAAGAACTGCTACGGCAAGTCACACACAAATGTATACACACCAACCTTGCAAGGATAAGTCACAAAGAATTGTGTATGCCGTCTTATGTGTAAGTTAAAAATGCTAATTCATGTGCGAATCTCGTCTTGTGACAAAGTTAAACAACATTTCAAAGGAAAAAATATGAAAAATTTATTGTCATTTTTTGAGATATCACATTATTCAACATATATGATTTTAATGGATTTGTATTTTGATGACAGTTCTATCCAAGTTATCAGCAATAGCCCTATAAATGCACTGTCATTCACATGATTAGAAAAATTGTGTTTCAATTCTGCCAGAATACACATATATGTATGTTATTCAATTGTGATGATAACGTAAAATATACTTCAGTTTACTCATTTCTTTCAGTGGTTAGGTTTTACATAATAAATAACCATTTACTGATGGTGAATCATGAAATCTAATTAGCTATAAATGGTCCCTAATAATTGACATAGCAAGGTTTACAGAGGTCGGGTGTGTAGACTGCAAGTCTCTGGTGTCACCTGATATGCATTTATTCATGACGCTGTATAGGGGTTAAATAAATCATTATTCTTAAAGCACACACTTTTAATCCCCTTGACTTCACCGACAGTCACCAGTAAATTACGACAAATCTCTTTTGCTTTTAAGTTGGCAAACTAAACTTGCCATTTGCTTAAGCACACAGCATTTACAATGTTACCAACCAGTAAAGTTTGAATGGTTAAACCTTTGTTTCTAAGGTGGCATAATCCCCCACTACAAATTGCCTTTTCAAATTTACAGATAAAAACACAGAGCCATTGACTTTGTAGCTCACCAGCGTTTTCATGGTTTATTAGGAGAAAGGGTTGAAAACTTCTCAGTACACTCCTTTTGAAGACAGCCGTATGTTGTTCAAATTGATAATTTCGAAACATCATATACTGCATATATAGGTTCATATTATTCGAGATATTTTTTAATGTTATCAGCTATTTTTCTAACTATGTGCACAATAGCTGTTTATCATGAACATATGGAACTATTATGCAGATGAATATACAATACCGGTGCACATTTAAGGTAAACAAACTAGTTGATACCAATACGGACTAAGATGCACCTGGAGACATATATGGCTGACGTTGAAGACAACCCTTCAATTTCGCTAAGGTTGAAGACTGTCAAGAGACCTATTTTCCTCTCATATGGGCACAAGCCTGGAATAATGGATCTGTATGAAGGCTAGCTACATCAGGGTCAATAATCTATAGCTGCTACATGTTTGATAATGGTGGCGGCGGAATACAACCATTGGTGTAATGGCCAGGTCATCGGCACTTCTTTCATCGAGGCATGCTGCAATTGACAAGTTTAAAGGAAAGAATAAGTTGAAGAGGTTTTGCTTTCATGACGCCTAATCATCACAACGTAATTGTTCACAATCTTTAATTTGTTTCTCTAGCCAATTATAAAATCACTTGGGAAATGGTATTTCTTATTGTAATTAACATATTTTATATTCATGGAGGTCTTAATCAGGTTACGATTGTCAACAGAACAACAGTGTATTCAATGAGAAATAAATTGAAAAGGTCAAACATTCGTCCTGGTTATTTGCCTCTGAACGAATAGAATAGAAGACAAAATAACGATGAGAAACAGACTTTTTAACTTTTCTCATTTGACAATTACAAAAACACTTGTATATCAAAGGTTAAGTTTGTTCGTCTTTCTTATTTCCTCTTTATTTATCATTTTCTATTCCAATTCATATTAAATCTTAAGGAAAGATTAGATGTTGTAGACCCTTTCGAAATTTACTGCATCATAATAAAGTTCCTTGTTACGATGTACATTAACTAAAGCAGAAAGTATATCTCTTCCCAGTAACATGTTTTAGTGTTCAGAAACAAGCTAAACCCCGAATGACGAATGGGCATTTGTGAAAAAACCATTCCTCAAGAAGAAAGGCAAAATGACTAAAATAGTTTCTGGTCAATGATAAAAAGAAAAATATTTTTTGTCATTCAATAATCTTGTATTTTCAAGAGAGTGTTTGATGACAAAATAGACGCTGAACTTGTTCCTAGGTACTCTTTCTGACAACATCGTTGATAAACATTCTAGAAGCTGGGTTGACGAACAACGTTCTGAAGCAGCAGACATTTTCCAGGTACAAACAGGACATTAGAACATAATTAGAATAAACCTAAAAGAGTAGAACAACAAAATTGTGACACCCGGTTAATACAGACCGACCTCAAGGACACAACAACTCGTTTTCAAGTGCGATTTTCATAAATTGCATGTTCGTTATGTGACACTCTAAATAACATTATTGAGGAAACCGTTCAGTAATAATACAATGAAAACACAAAATGTGTCTGTAGGTCCACAGCATGTCTTCAAATTAAGATTTATAATTTTCCTGGGGATATTGATAATATAGAATGGTTTCTCTGGTTCAAACAGAAGTGAAACAATGATTGATTAATAATATTATAAGGCTCTTCCTATGTTTTTAAAGGGAAACATAACATGTTTATCGATTCTACCTCTCATTAAATTATTCACTGTATCGTAGCACAAAATGTACATTTAAGTCTAATGTTTATCCACAATACAGTTCCCAAGAGAATCGGTTATTTCAGAAGACTGTTGACCTTGTTTCTATTTGACAAAGTTGGGACAATGATCAATGATGATCTTAACGATGGTGGCTCTTGATACGGCTTTAAAAAGAAACCTAATTGAGCTATAATTAAATAGTTCGATTCAGTGTAGTGTACTTGATATAATCAGATTTTACTAGAAGAGGCAAATTAATATGCCTGTGCCATCTAAAATCAGTAGCCTCACTAACTTGTATATTGGACATACATGTATATTCGATGACCATTCACAGTTATAAGCATCTGCTAATATGACCTACATGATATTAAATTATTACATAATATACAGGTATCTTTGTTAAGCTTTATATCAGGCAACGCGTAATTCCAACATGAAATGATCTTAAATGGCCGAAATCAAAACACTTCTCGGTTTGTTTATTTAATAGGAGCTACATACATCTGCGGAATAATTTCATCATTTCTATGTTTAGTAAATGTATCTTGTAATCTGCATGTCTGTAACATTTGCATGTCTGTTTGCATTGCATGTATGTTTGGAAATATTAATATTTATACATGATGTGTTACTTGGAAATTAAACTGCTTAACTGTTACCAATGATGTTGACATTTAAAACAAACAGACATATATGTCAACGTGTACACATGAAAGAAATGCAAACAACACTTTGAACATAACACACGTTTTTTCCTGCTATGTCCACCATCAAAGTATATCGCAAAATACCTTGAATACCTTCTCAAATATAAAACTATCTCATCCTGAAACATGAGTACTTCCTTGTTAATAGCATGTCACCAACTACGAAATATGCGTTATGTAACAGTTTTATTGTTTGTTCACAGAATGGATGTTCCTAACGACCACACATACTACTATTATGCTTCCTACAGAGCATTTTCAGGTCAGAATGTTTCATTTGGTATCTCCAACTGATAACGCGACAAATGGTTATATTGACAACGACATGTGTAATATCATGTGTATGTGTAATAGAATTCGTAAACAGCACTGGAACCAATTACACTAATACTATATCATGCTTTAGCCTTATTCTCTTGGTGAAAGAAAAATGAAGCGCATTCTCCCTTCTTTGTACAATTATCATGCTTCAAAAATTCCAATTATTTTGTGGGAATATCTTAGTAGAACTTATACGATTTCCATTCCTTCTATTCCATTCACTAGAAGCAGACACAGCCTTTTCCAATGACTTGCATGCAGCTTCATATATTGAATTATTAAATGACTCCTTTACATTTGTGATTACATTACATTACGATATGCAAATAAGAAGGTTCTCGAAAATATAAGAACTTATAGACAAAAGCCATCTTAAATATGGAATCAGCGGTTGAATTTGCAAATGTTAATGTTGATATGTTAACAAACTAGCCAAGCAGTTACTTATTTATATTTCTTAGATTTGAGTATGAAATATATTTGGATCAGATAAGAAATCCTAGTGATGGAAAATATGTTACAGAGCTACGAAGATCTACACCTTGCCTAATGATTGAAATTGGTAGATACAATAGCATTCCAAGAGAATTGTGAATATTGTAAAAGTCAAGGTTATAACGAGTTTCATGTTATGGAATGTTTACTAACTATTTACAACTGATAAAGCTATATCTAAAACAAGTTTATTGGATTAGACCTATTGTGTAAAAATGTGTGTCATTGTTCAAACAAACCTACGTTGTTAAAAGTAGCTAAATAAATAATTATTTGATGAGATAAGAATGAAATCACAATCAATGTGCAGCCTCTATAAATGAAATTAAACATGTTTGTTTTGTTCATGAATGTGACCATGTAAATTATGGAATCCTCATGGTATTTGATAGTTATATAGTGTTCTACTCTCGATCCTGATGTTCATCATGTTGTGCAACTGATTCGTCGATGTCTCTGTACTATCAACTAATTACAACAATACGTTTCAAAACATTTAGGAACTAAATCTAAGTTACAACTAAAAAAAAATATTATATCAACCTGCACATAGTTAAACAATGAAAAAAGTAGTATGGAAATGTAGCGATGAATGAACACCAATATAGACGTATATCAAACACAGCCATGGTTACACAAGATGGAAACTGATGACCACAATTGATTTTGGATCCTCGATATTACCCCTCACTGGTTTATATCTGCCTATAAATCGTTCTCAACCCAATCTGAATGACAAATATATTTATCAAAGTCTTCCTAGAGAGAAATAGTGGAACTTAATGGACCCAATGTGGCAGAGGTGCGATTTATCTTCGGCCAAAACGCCAGCTGCATCGTAAGTATCACCAGAACATTGAATGGGCTCTCCTTGTCTAATCATTATCAACAGAGGAACAACACAGAATGCATATATTACTTATTTATGTAGCTTTTAACATGTTCCTGGATTAGGGTTTTCTTTTCATGGAGAAGTATTCTGAAGAAATTCTGCTATATAACATATGACCTTTATTATTACTGACATAGGAGTGAGAATTTGAAAACGATAATTCTCAAAATTCTAAAATTCATTTAACTACATGTATTAAGTGTTTAAAGTTATTCCATCATGAAAGTGTGTTCTTTATTGTATTATTATTTTCAACTGCAAACACACATTTCACTTTGAGAAACATTTTACATGGTGGTGCAATTGTTTGAAATGCCAAATGCCAAATGTCTCCGTTCCCATTCCGGTTGAAACAAAACCAGGGTTTTGACATGGGTCTTTGAAAGTGCTGTGTCTCTTGGCAAGGAAGTCTACCCAACTGTACAAATAGAAGCCGAAATCTAGAATCTGAATCTGAGAAACCTGAATGGAAAGTACAATTCAACCAGGATACCACACTTGAAAATAGATTAGTTAAAATGGTCGATATAATTATAATTATATATTGCTGAAATAGACCCCCAACTGCAGGGATAATACCTAAATAAGTTAGGTCATTGATTGAAGTAATTCTGAACACTGTTTTTATCTTGAAAAAAACCCCCAAAACTATGGTATTAGTTCGTGACAAGTATTATTAGTTTTTAATGGTGACATATGGCATTTATCAGTAAAATAATATTGTATTTACACTGTGTAATTCTACTCAAGGAAATAACACTTTTAACCATATGACGTCATCGTAACAATATGATAACGTAAAAAGATGACCGTGATAAAGAAATTTGTTCAATCTAATACACACAAAGGTCCAAAGTTGAAAACAACGTATATCGCGGGAAGCAGAAATCACATCTACACCCCTGGCTTTGCCACCCGTGAGAAAATATATGTCTTTTTTGTACTAAACATTCATCGGAAGCCTCGTGTTTGGAAAGGGAAGGTTGATTATCGTATTCAAAGAAAGCTAGTTTATGAGAGAGACCATACAGATCAGCCGATAGATTCAATGCAGTGTGCAGACGCAATAGCTTCCTAATTCCCAGACAGATTGATAATGCAGTTCACTAGTTGATGGCCCAGGACATGATTTGAAGCGCCCATCTTCTCCTTTGCTTCACTAAACTGCATCACTTCTAATGGCATTTGAGGGACAGCTTGAGAAACCGAACCTCTGTTGGGCTTGCGGTACGAACTTATGGTGTCAGTAGATGAAATGTATGTCAAGAAAGAAACATTTACAGTATTAGTCTTGTATTTGGGACCATTTTACGAACTGTAATGTAAGCACCACACGGATACCACCATGGAGAAACTATCATGTTCCAATTCCTACCTGACGAACTGCTATGGATCTATATTGGTAAGCTTTGGATACCAGGAACCGTAACTAGGAAACCCTCTATGGATACTGAGTAGAAGTTATGAAAACAAGTTACCATGTAGGTATACTGAGTGAGACATTCATAGTATATATATGGATATACATTAGCATCCGGGTGAACTTTGGCCTCAACATCCTCGATAATCCAGCGCTTTTTGTTCCGATAAATCTACACTTGTGTGTAGATTTATCGGAACAAAAAGCGCTGGATTATCGAGGATGTGGCCTCAAGTGTGCAATGTTTATAACCGATAATAACCCAAGAATCAAACTAAATTCCGGATCTGGAAATTGTTCCATAGTTCTATAACCAAACTGCTGATATTGCATAAGGAATACTAGCTAGTTCACGAACATGTAATTATCTAAAGATTTGTATATTTTTTTTTTATAAAATCCTTTGACTAATATTCAGGTACAACAAAATTAAGCAGATTTAGCAGGATCTGTACCACTGTATCTCTTTACTTATTCCTATCATCAAATGACAAAGACATGAACCCTGTATTTAACAATCCTCTCAGAAATCGATTGATGGATGTAAACTGTTTACCATCGTAGCTTTAACCGTTATACATCTACCCTGAGCAAGACCTGATACTGTCATAATATATGTTGATATTTTGCAAACTATAATAAAGAGCAACAATTCAACATTCTATAAAGTATAGTGATTTTGGCATTTCACATGGCTTTAAGTTATTTTAAGATCATATTATTTGTGCAATTAACACACATACATATATATATATATATATATATATATATATATATATATAACAATTATATCGGCAAAGCATTTCTGTAAACCTTTCTCTAGTTTGATAATTTTACAAACTTTACAAAAGCTATTTTAACGGAAATTGAAACGGAAACATAGAATAGATCACCTACTTTAAAAAAAAGAATGAAATTTGTTTCAGGAACCAACCACATACATAAATCTCTCATACGTTTTTATCATTTACATTAAGCTACCTTGGAACTATCAACTGTGAATACTCCTCCATTAAGACTTGGATTACAGTTTCTCCAGAGACTAGGGTTTCTTTGCCTTCTGATTTACAAGTAACCATTATACCCTGGAGAATCGCTATAAGAAGTGTTATGAATATCGTCATATGTTTAACGTTGCTTTCTTGTACCATGCAGTTTCATTGTATTTGTTAGCTGGATACATTTCACATTTATTGTATAGAATGTGATGAAACAAGCACTACCGGCCAATTGGTAAATATGTTGTAGCTATTCAGATCATCCCACTGAAGGCTTCTAAATCTTCCTCTTAAATACATTTTTAAAAAGTGCTGTTAACTAAAATATTCCGGCAACGGATTCGAAAGTGAGAAATAAGCTCTATGTGACGTGTATTGCTTTTTGTGAATGCTTGTTGCACATTGAAGATGATGAATGCTGTGTCTTGAATACAAATGAGGTAAATGGATTCGGTTAATGCTGCACTGATAGTGATTGCGGGAGGAAATGGAACTCAAGGAATCGAAGCAACATCCTACTGCATTAGAGATGTGCCCTCTGAACTTCATCTATAATTTAAATGCATGGGAAAGTGTGATCTTCTTGATGTTGACGCATTTGTAAAATTATGGACATACGATGACGATCAGTTCCTGGGCTTTTCACTCGGGGAAATACGAGCAAATCTGCAAGAGCAATCAACCTATAATGTGTGGACACATGTTATTATATATGCGTGTCAGTAAATAAATATGTTTTAACCATATGCGTGTCAAAGTCCTTTCCAAAATGGACGACATTTAACTTCTGTAGCATTCCTTACCCCATCTAATCACTTCATATACATTTGCGTCAATAGTGAAACTGTATAAAGTACACATGTAATCTTCAAATCACTGGATGAAATCAATAAAATATATATATATATATCGTATATCAAAGAGATGGTACTTGATTGTACCCTGATGCAGTAAGCTGTTCTAACAATAACCAAGTTCACGTCTTCACATGACAGAGACATCCTGATGGAGCTCTTTGAGTGGCAGGATAGAAGATCAAGGGTCCACAGACCAATGAGGGATTTCCTTGTAATTATAGCGGACTCCTACTCACAAGAGCTCTTAAGGCAAGTCATACATTAAACACAGTTTGCTTGGTCAAGTTACAGATAAAAGCGTACGTATGTTTACGTCCGCACTCAATTTAAAACTTTAAAAAGTTACATTCTTAATGCATACATGTATGCGATGGAGAAAATTAAGAATACATAATTATGGTTTATTTGGTTCCAGCCTCATGGTAGATATATTCAAAGCCTTTTTGTAGAGATTTCACTTCATGCCAAAATATGGAATTCTTAGCCATGTTCATACATTGTACTCCGTTTCACCCTCATCAAAAACCCAGTTCATCTACGTAAAATATCACTTATGTGAGGTCAAGAGAATTATCCTAGGAGATATCGCTTTGATGTAGAATTTTGCACAAAGAGCTCACATCATTAGCAAAATGACATCACAATGCTTTCAAATAATCAAACTAATGAATCATAATATTTTAACGTCACAATGTTATGCTATCGTTTCAATGCAAGTCTAATGACAACTGTGTTACAAAAACTAAACTTACATAAACAAAAACTGTAAAATGATTTTATACATAGAATCTCATCTTTCTGTCCTATCATAAACATTCGTGGAAAAAAAGCAATATTTTTTCGTTAAGCTTCGGATATTTGTGACTTGTGTCCACCCGAGTTGATACATTCGATATAAAAAACACTCTTGCGTGATTCGATACTATATAGATATACTATTATATACTATAATTCTATTCTATACACCAACTCTATCAGCAATATAATCATGATCATAACATTAACGTCACTATATATATATATATATATATATATATATATATTGAAATAGGTATGTGGTATCAAACATGGAGAAGTGTATATATATATTGAAATAGGTATGTGGTATCAAACGTGGAGAAGTGTATAAGTAAATTTAAATAATACACTGAAGACGTATATCAACTTTCATAGTCAATACTTTATTTTCCAAGTGTAAAAAACTGTTTGGATAAAAGATGTGGAACGTGTCCCTATCTCAAGGAGGGTTCATCAGTTACTTTTGAAAATGGCAAAGACTTCCATGTTAAGAGTAATATGTCATGCAAATCGAAAAACGTGATTTATGTCATTTCTTGTGAAAATTGTGATCTCACATACATTGGACAAACTAATAACCTTCAAAAAAGAGTTACAGTGCACAAACAGCAAATAAGAGATGAAAATTTAAGACACTTAAAAGTTAGCAAACATATATCTCAGTGTAGTAAAGGCACATTCAAAATATTTCCCTTTTACGAAATATACAATAACGGAGGTTACATTACAACACAATTAGTAACAAAAGAACAGTATTTCATTTCAAAATTTTCCCCTTCATTAAACAGCAGTTAACACCATAATCCCTAATCCCATCAGGGCCAATTAAGACCAATCAGATTATAGTGGGGATAACTCTCAAAGACGCTTGTTGATTGCTTTGACGTTATTAGCAACCTGTGTTGCCAAGACAGACCATTTTGTATATAGACTATAAGACAGACAGACAGACAGACATAAACTTTTATTGACTCAAGCCATATAAGACTACTGCTATGCTTCAAACAATTATTCCCTGATGAAGCTTCGAAACAAGAAGCAGAAATATGCATATCGGAATATAAAGTATTGATTATGAAAGTTGATATACGTCTTCAGTGTATTATTTAATTTCACTTATATATACATATATATATTAGAGCTTAACCATAATACCACAAACATGAATCGATCAAGAGTGTGACCAGAACGTAAAGGGACAATTATTTTCATATCTTGTTTCATAAGTTAGGTCTGACATGATAACGTATCACTGATGGGAATGTTGGAGAGTAGTTGAGTTTTATTCTGTCCTAAATGTTATTAAGTTATCGTTCCTTAATGTGCCATAAATTATTGGTTTACAAGTCGAAAATCTTGTCTAGCATTTGCCCAACAATGTATCATTTATAACGTTACCACCCGCAGAAGGATATCGCAGTAAATATTCTCATATCGGTAAAATTCTTCCAATCCACAAAGGGCACGGCAAAACTAAAATGGACCCTAGCAATTACCGGAGGATGACACTGATCTCGGTAAACTCAGTGAAGGCGTCCTAGTCAACAGAATTGACACATGGGTTAGCACAAGTGTTTCCTCACATCCTCATCAATTTAGATACCGCAAAAACGCCGATGCTGAGACATTATGCATTAGTCTTTTCCAACATCTGGCTTATGAGACGGAGAGGAAATCTTCTGTCTTCTGTGCTTTGCTTGCTGAAAAGGCCAAGGCATTTGACAGAGTATGCTTAAATGGGATGTTTATAAGGCTACGGAAGCTTAGCATAACATGGAAACATGACGTCTTCTATGTCATATGTACTCGTCTCAGCAGTCGTACATCACACACTCAAGGGTTGTCATTCAGAACTACACTGAACTGCAAAAGAAACGTCACTTTTGAAGTAACTTATCCATTGAATATTCTACCATGAAATTTTAAAATCCTTGTTTTTGATTGGTTTATTTTATGGTCGAACGGAGGTTCGAACACGATTTTTGTGAACGGCGATTTTCCGCGTTTGGATACATGATGACGTAAGATTCTAGGCCAAACTATGTCATTGAAATAACATGGGTAAATCAGTTATCTTCACGTTACGGTTTCCATCATAGTTTCCTTCTGCGCAATTTTATCTGTGTATCTGTTTTGAAAAATAATTCTAATTTGGACCGATGTTTTAACAGTGAAACTACAGTAGTCGATCAAGACCGCGATTAGCCGTGAACGAACCGGTTTCGGTTTGGATACAATGACGTCATAAGCTCAATCAGTTATGACGTCACAGGAAATGGTCGCGTCAATTTGACAAAGGGTGGAGGAAAGCTTTCAAGGCGGAGAAACCTAAAGATTTACAAACCTGTATGTTCTATTTGATTAAAATCTATGTTGTCACTTAATCATCATATTTGAATATGAATGAATTTTTAATTTCACTGTTTATTCAATTTCTACCGCATCGAAAACAAGGGAAATGTGATGCGTCATACCTGAAGAAAAATGGGTTCAACCGGTTACCGCATCACTGAGTTCACTTCCGCAGTGTCAAAGAAACATGTTTAAAATACGCTGATAACTCGTCATGGTAGAATGGAGATAAACCTACTGTGTGTTAACCTTCGATACCTTTTTTTATCATTCGAAGCCTCACGCTGACGCGTTCGGCTCCGAATGATAAAAATCGGTATCGAATCTACGTTAGACTCACAAAAAGTTAAAAACACAGTAGGTTTATCTCCTTATTTAATGCAATTTTTGAAGTATCTTGTTCATCCCTTCTCCAACCATCCCAGAACAAAACCATTTCGTCCTCACAGATGAAAAAAATAAGAAAACGGGTCACTAAAACACAACAGCAAATCGAAAATGGTACACGGTTCTCCACGTTCTTCATGCGAGTCATGCAGCCTGGCCATCACCAGCCCTATAAAATGCACCCCAAAACCTGAGTGCAACATGCGTGTTTCAACAGAAACGCAATGCCGAGACTCTAAACAGCCCAGAGGAACCAGGCACTTGGGAGACTCCAAGACTGCCAGACAGCACTAGATGTTGCCAATCACTTTCAAGTCTACAGGACCATCCATAGACTGCAGCAACGCATCCTGGCAACTAACAGCACGAATGACCGTCCCCGCACTGGACGACCAAGTGTGAGACGACCAGGTGTGACAACTCAGAGACAAGACCGCCATATTGTGAGGCAGCATCCACAGGATCCATTCGTCCAAGCAACTGAAACTGCACGTCAGACAGTAGGGAGACACGTCAGACCGATCAGCGCCACAGTTCGTCGCCGCCTCACCAACAGGAATCTCCAATGCAGGAGACCTTTCCGTGGACCCAACCTGACACCTATTCGTCGACGTCAGCGACTTCTGTGGGCCATACAGCATCAGGATTGGCGATACAGACAGTGGAGAAGAGTTCTGTTCACAGACGAGAGTCGTTACTGTGTCTCAACTGTAGATGGCACATTGCGAATATGGTGTCGACGTGGTCAACCTTTTGCAGACCAATGTGTTGTGGAAAGCATCATGGTATGGCGAGGAATCGGTCTAAATCAGAGAGTCGGTCATGTTGTGTTCCAAAATCTGCAACCAGGAAGAGGAGGTGGCATCTCAGCAGTTGGATAAATCGACCATGCTCTCAGATCCCATGTCGTGCCACATTTTGCCCGTCACCGGAACCGCATATTCCAGCAAGACAACGCCCGGCCCCACATTGCCAGAGCAACAAGGGACTTTCTACACCACAATGGTGTCATTACCATGGAGTGACCTGTTCTTAGTCCCGATTTAAACCCAAATGAACACCTCTGGGATGAGATTCAGAGAAGATTGAATGACGTCGGACCAAGGCCGACAACTGCGATTTTATTGCGTCAAACATTCTTAGAGTGTGGCAACAGGTACCAAATGGCCTTTATCAACCGGCTAATCCAGTCCATGTACAGACGTTGGATAGCAGTTATTGCAGCTTAAGGCGGGCACCCATGTTACTGACTTTATCTTCTTCATTAGAAAGTACAAATTGAACAAAAATTCTGAAAGTTATGCAGAATTGTTCAATGATCTGTCAATAAAATGCAAAATGTCACTTATATCTTGACATTAGATACTTATCCTTAATGAAGTGAATGCAATGCATCTTACAATCGGAAATCGGATTGACGTTTCTTTTGCCGTTCAGTGTAGTTCGAGTGAAGCGGGTAGGTGGACATGGTCGTGTAATGTCTGCCTCGTTCTTTATGCTCTATAACATTGACCTTCTAATTAACCATGATGAATCTGGATTAGTGCTTCATCTATAATGGGCCCACTATCGACAGCCTTTGCTTTCGAAACGTTCGTAGCCCTACCGACTTTAAAAGCACATTCTTAACACATGGGATACGATCAAAGTTAATAATTCTTATGGCTATAAACGTTTCGGGAATAAGGGCCAAGGACAACTACTTACAGATAACTCTACTTCGTACGTTGTTAGTAGTTCATATGTAGACAGTATTACCCGAAGAAGTGTGCTATATGACGAAACGAGTGTGAAGTTTTGTCAGAGCTAGTGCGAGGATTATACATAATTTTGCGCTAGTTATATATGGCACACAGTCGAGTGTAATACTTTCTCTATGACCCATTATATTCCTTTTGGTTCGCGTAAAACTAGTGAGGAAACTGCCCACTTATCTTGCGACCGTCAGCTCCAGTGACGTCACGAACAATCGTTTTATGACATCAAAGACGACGAAACAGGGACGTTACGGTGAAACAATGGTTGTTAGGCAAACGTGAAATGTGCTCGTATCAAAAATATTAACTCGGTTATTTTCAACCATATTGGAAATAAAACAGCCTCCAACGCCTGCTCATTATTACATGTATGTAATGTTGTGCTTGCAAATTGTATCTAGTGTACAATATAAAAATATAACCATGACCTACATCACCTGAATTCCTCACAATCGCTCTGCCACGTATGCTGGAGTCCATATAGGTAGGCTGATACACTCACTTGAACATAGAGAACAACGAGGAAGCTGATAATTATCAATCACAGGCTGTGTACTCTACCCTGTCCTGACTGGGAACAACATAGTTATCAAGAAACAACAACAACAACAACAACTGTTTAACGATATTTCTGCCACAAAAGTACAAGGTTGATCAAATAATACAACCAATACAGTTGTGCTAGTATATTCAGATGTAGTCAGTGTACAAGACTACAGAAACAGGAAAACACTCCATATCTTTGGAAACATGCTTTGACTAGCGAAGAAATATGACATACATGAGCTGCTACAGAACGATATTGATAATTGCGTCATGAATGCCGTGAATTGCTACATCAAGGAGATTATAAAGTAAATGGAGCGTAGTCAGTAAAATCCAAGCTGGTAAATGTGGGCATGGACGGCATATTACGATACGATATCGAACTCTGTGATATATTATGTAATTGATGTGCATGTGTTTCGCGTTGGTGGTCAAATGATGACGCTGTACTTATGTCATTTATAGTTTGGAAGTGTACCGAACTGCTTCTCTGATTTTAAACTTAAAATATGGGGAGAGTGTATGTTTCTGTGTTAATATTAAGCAATAATCAACGTGTCGCAATCAATGTGCTCAATCAGTAACACACATTACCTAATGATATGAAAGTTGATGATCGCTGCTAAATGCTAATATTGCGTGATTTTAAGTTATTTCATTGGCTGGTTAATTTAGTCGTTGCTAGTATAACTCGTCTAACACAATCAGGGTATTAAGTAGTCTTAAATTAAAACTATTGATACACCTTGATTCAGGAGGATGGTCTCAATCATTTCATGTTTATCCAACTGATACTGACTATTTATTTATTTATTTATTTATTTATTTACACCAAGATATTTTCAAAGGCCTCAAGCTGCTACCACTTTCAATTTTAAGTTTTAAAAATTTCGTTTAAAACGGATAACTTCATTGAAACTAATCTTGTTTAAAAAAACACAGGATCTATTTCTACATTATGTAATATCGTTGTCTGTAAAAAGTAATTAGATATCGAAGCACAGACATTTGGAGTGATATTCTATAGCGAGAGTATGTAAGTATTTGAAACAATCGTCACTTTAACAGTTCTGTCTGTTAATGTACAACTTATAATTACAAGTCAAAGTAAAAGGATAATCAAATTAGTAGCGTCCGTTCAGAACTTCATACTCTATTAGAGAAACGTGTCACCAGTTTGAGACAAAGTAAAAAGTCGACCGCATAATGCAAGAAGTCACCAGGATCCATACTGACGGCTTTATTCTTTGCAATTATTGATTTGTGGAGAAACCATTCTTTCCTCAAGTTAATCACCTTGAGTTTAATATTTTTAGATGGGCGTCGAATGTACATTATTAACAAGCCCCTTTGAATTATTATCGAATTATATCTTTAGTTGTTGAAGTGATTTTATATATAGCAGACACTTAATCATTTAGCATGGTCTTTGTCGATAATATACATATAATCTATTTATTATTTGACATGATCCTTGTAATTACTGTGGGTAAGGGATCGATGTTAAGTTGATCGGTTAGGACTCTAGTGTAGGACACTGCGCTAAAGAAATGATATGGCGTCAGTTGTTCATTCGTTACATCATACTGTTGTGTCGTTACTTTAAAAGTCTTAGCGTTAACCCTGGAGTTGAAGGTGACGAACTCAGGATATCTGTCTTTTCCTGACTAATATAATGTTTATCACGTCGAGTGAAGTAGAAAGTTTGTATTTTCAAGAGTGGCCCAGTACCTCACGAGATGAGATAAACATGGCATTTGTAAAGGAAAAACTGAAATTTCATTAATTTTATGATTGTTTCTGTGTTTTTTTACGCAAACACATTGTAATAATGACGTCACGCGAGTGGCGATTACGGTAATCGCAACTCAGTAGACTGACGATAAAGGTAAGCATCACTGTAATGATTTATTCCATTGATAACACAGAGTATCACACTCTAAATTATATAATATTCTCACAATTTTCGACTTCTATTGGTATCTTTCGTCTGATAGAACACGGTATTTCACCGACTATCCTATAATAAGTAGACTTTTAATTGAGCATTAATAAGGAATCTAAAGGAAGGACAGTTGTTGTCAAGAGGAACTGAGTTGAAGTGAAAGAGCAAAAGGAAGTTTAAGCAAATATTGAAACAGCAGCATTGGCATTTGGTCACAATGTACCCATGTTACTCGCATAAAATATTAGAACCTTGCACAATAATTCTGAACTGTTGAGCTCGTCATAATGTTTAGTTGAGTAAGTGTTGGAGCGTATGAGTTTCGAATTCATCACATCAAGTATACGTAGAGTAAGTAAGTATCAGTATGTATCCTAATTAGCATTAAACCAATACAAACACTTCGTCCGTGCTATTTCACGGGGTATGTCATTGGTGCATTGACAAATACATGTACAAGTTTATGTTAGCCAAAGTGTAGATGTCACCCAAGCTGCTACGACTATGGTTAGTTTACAATATAAAATGCCACATAATACATATCATTGGCCTGCAATATTGAGATTTATAATATACGACATCGCCAAAAACATATATTGAAATAACAGAGCTTGAAGATAACGAGTTCGCCGTGATAATAGGTAATATACATTCCATATATATGAATCTTCGAAGCTATTCTTTTACACGGATATCTGGTGACCAGATATATCCTCACAATCATCAAAGTTAAGATTCCCGGTATTGTGTTGGTATCGGAAATCGGTGTTGATATCATTGCGTCAATATAAAGTCTCTCTCTGATGTAAACTAGTTCCTATCATCAGTCAGCCTTTGCTGTCGACATTTAATCGCTGGTATGAAATCCAAACAACCCAATTGGAAGCAATATGTATTAATTCGCCATCAGTTAACCGTCACAATTGATTCATCAATCATAAAGGGTATTTATAAAATAAGGAGTATACAACAAATGACACATGTTACAGTACATAAACCCTTTAAAAAGAAATACATATTACCGGAGAATAACCGATATATCCTAAATCAACAGAACATTAAAGTTTAAATACAGGGGAGATAACTATCTATTGACGCATCATGTTTTCTAAAACTGTGTTTACTTTAAGTAGAATGGAAGCTTTATTTCAAAACATCCTCTACAAACACAAACTTAAAACTCCTTAGTTGTTTGCGAACCACTGTTAATGAAAAACGACACAAACCTGACAAGGTCATACATATCTACAAATGACAACTACCGAGGCGCAGAAACAACCGTCGGTATCACACCTCTTTAAACAAAGAAGTTTACGTCTAAATATTAAATTAAAGTTCCCTAAAAGTTGGCATAAATTGTATATCAAAACTCAAACCAAATTGTACATACTTTAGAATCGATTGTCAAAACTCGATAAGCTTAGGTAGAATTACCAGTTGAAATTTTCGATTTGTCTTGAGTTCAGACATCGAGTACTATGATGGAATAGTAATGAAAAAGGAACTAAGAAGAATTTATTAACTTCACCAATTCCACAGATACCGATATATTACGTATCGATCGAAACATTCTAGATATCCAAGAGGTGTTCATACACGATAGTGAATGTGCGTGAAGCGAGCTGGAAGGACCAGGGCTTGCTTTAGGAACAGCCCTGGGGTCTGAAGTTGAACACTCGGTAACCCTGAAGTTACAAACGAGAGAGTAATAACAACAGGATCTATACATACTTACTCGGTAGTGCCCTAGGTCAGATCTATTTCTGAAATGTCAGGGTCTACCCATCTGCAGTCGCCTCATTGACACAGTGGTCACTGACATATACCATTTCATCATATATATCACAAACTGGTCTGTAGATCTATATCAATATTGACACTGCGAACTTATGTGTGTCTCAATCCCTATAGCGAAACACATACAGCTCAAGTCTAGAACCCCTGATTCTCCCAGTCTGAAGTTAAATAATTCCATATCAATTCTCTAATTTCAGTCTCTAATTCAGAGACTCAAATCATCAAGTTATCTGGCAATTGTTCTAAATAAAATATTATTAATCACAAAGAGTCACATTACAGTATCAATGATTACCGGCACCATCACTTAAGTTATTACTTTATCCGAGATGTCATGCTCATGATTTCTTAAAGGTCAATGCGAATGAATCACCACAATGGTCTACATGTACACAGGACGATGTTTACTTTTGAAAGTTTTTTTTTTTTAAAAGTTCTTTTGTTTTGGAAATAATTTGTCTCGACTTCATATTCATCTCCATATGCCAAATATAAGTTTTAAATGAAAATGAAAATCCAGTAACGGTCTACATGTGCAGAAGCTGATATTAAATGTCCGATTTACATGTAAACCAGTTATAAAGTAAAATAAACACTCTTTACCAAAATGTGTATTTTTATCTAAAATTATTTTTAAATTATGTGTGTCTGCATTGTCCGGTTTTCGAACGATAATCACAACATTCCACCTTTATATTGTCACTAAACTAAACCAGATACCATTAAAATGACAATTCCCAGCTCCTCGCTTTTTACCGCGCGTTAAACTAATATGTTTGTTGAACTTAGGTGACTCACAGACATTACTCTGTCCATGTAAAAGATGTTTCGCCTAGTCCTTCCACTGAACGTGAACACAAGCTCGTCCAAAATTCGTAATTTCCCTTTTGAAACACAGATTTAATTACCCCCATCTGAGTACCGCCATAAAA
Organism: Gibbula magus; assembly: GCA_936450465.1. Classification (NCBI taxonomy): domain Eukaryota; kingdom Metazoa; phylum Mollusca; class Gastropoda; order Trochida; family Trochidae; genus Gibbula; species Gibbula magus. The sequence continues at coordinate 11,040,327 of OW388289.1, forward strand.
AGGAAAGTCGTGCACGCGTGGTAATTATAAAGTTATCGATTTTGCTATCTTCAAATTGTGTTTGTGAGAAACCCAGTGTTTCATAATAATGTTATATATAAACACTTTTGGTTAAACGATTACATTTAAGTCTCCATTTATATATATAAAAAAACACAATTGCCAATGCAAATGGAGGACTAGGACCTGAAAATGAAGTTGTTTCACGTTTAGCATATACTTACCTATTTTGGCACTTGAATACCTAAGTACCGTTTATAGAACATTTCTTAACACTCACAGGCATAACAAAGTCCTACTACTAGTCCTACGATTTTTGTGTGGAATCGAAGGCGCTTATACAATGTCATTGCGCATGCCTTGCTGTAAATGTGCAAAGCAAACCAAGTTATATCTAGGTTAATGGTATTATTGGATACTTGATGTCTGAACAAGCCTAAAAGTGAACACAGCTCACATACCGCCGCCTGTAGTTTGACAGCCTTCGTATAGCATTGGTGAATTTGAAACATCTGAAGTCAATCATGACAATGATTAACAATACTTTTGAATGAAAATTGTTTATTTCACCATACAAATTTGAAGCTTTCAAGTCATGCTCCAAAAACGAAAAAAATCCTAAAATATGACCGTTTTGGGTTAAATCAGAAACAATATTTCAAGCTCGGAGTTTAAAACGGTAAAAGGCCACCACATAGGTACCATTCATACTAAATGTGAAGTTTCCAAGCCATATAGTTTTCGAGTTATTTCCGGAAACGAAACAAAGTAATCGTTTTTGGTCAAAATATATAAAAAAGTCATAAAGTTGAACCTTGAAGTTGAGACCCCTGAAAGGCACAACTATACCATATTACTTTCATACCAAATTTGACGTTTTCAAGTAATAAGTTTCGAGTTGTGCTCCGAAAGTGTTTCGGAAGCACGCTATATATCCCCGACTACATGTACGTCGTACCGGGGGTATACGACAGGGATATGTATTTGTGAGTTTTCTAAGTGATGACATTCACTGTAATGTAGCAACGACACGTGGCTGCGCTCACGTCTTTAAATGCATTATAATTTTGTTTATTATTTTAAGACAGTTATAAACACACAACAACGTGACCATTAAAATATCAAGTTATTGAAAAAGTATCTAATGATACAGCTGTAAAACAAACACTAAAAACAAAACACATGCAACATATTATTCAACGTATTGAAATGTTGAAATCTAGTCAGATTTTGTCGATTCAAAGATTTCATTAGCTATCTTAAACATCGAATTTCCACGCAATATCTTCTTTTTATTTGCTTCTAAGCGCTTTTCTTTGCTGAGATTCAGTACAGAAAAATCAATGAAAAGTGTGTTTTAGTACGTCATAAACCTATCACAAATACACATGAACGCCTCGATACGAACTCAGACAGAATTATACGTGTATATGGCTCAATATGGCAGTCGCAATCCTCGTTTCAAAAGTGGACATAAAATTTATACAGTTTAACAATCAATATACATTAAATTGAAGTTGTCTTATGCTGAAGAGAATTGATGAGATCGTCTCAACAAAACTATTTACTATCCCTATTTGGACGATCCGAGAAGCATATGTTACCGTGACGAAAATTAGCACCATGGTAATACCAATAATGTTTAGAGTTAAAGTTAATAGTGGGTTTTTCAGTACATGAACATTACCTTTTGCTACCAGGGACCAGTTTCACTAAACATAAGACCGTCAGCATTGGCTAATTTGATCGTAGCACTAAAACTATTTTTATTTGGACACAGTAGTCATAATTCAGGATAAAGACGTGCGAGAGGAACTATCAACGAGTCTGTGAAGTTCTTGCATAAAAGTAATAGACGAACGGTAGCAATAATATATCAAACATTTGTTCAAAGGTCAACACTTATGTAAACGAAGACGGACTGGTTCTAGTCAGTAAGGTGGGGGAATTATTTGGCATCAAATACGCTTCCTAATTGTTAATATGTTTGCAATGAGACAACCCGCAATAGATCTAGAGCTTACTCAATGCGATGAAACCTACGAGCTAGGGTAGGAACTGGCAAATCGTGGGTGCTTTACGTTGATCAGTTTTTATAAAGGATATTTTTGTTGAAACCCAGGCGGGATTCATACCCTCAATCGCTTGAACCGAAGAGCAACAGTCAAACAACAATAACAACAACCGTACTTTTCCGCAGCAGGGAGGATCCAGAAAATAGATAATTATGCACTATTTTATAATTAAAAACTGTCTGTATGGTGTGTTCAAGCCACAGTCTGCAAAATGCGGATATCCTGATTAACTAATACCTTCAAACGAGACGCATTTAAAACTACAATAACTTGACATGAATTGTAACCAGAAGTGCAGGAGATAGTTGGTGTTATTTACGAAATCAACAAATCCTAGGATACGTTATCCTCCTAGCTGTTGAGCAGCCAAGCTTTCTTTGCAAGTTTCTCAATTCTCAAATGTAATCGTATTTACTTTAGTCACGAGAAATGTGTCTAGGTCTAACTTAATTGTTGTCTTCGAATGATCTTTCAAATTATATTACTGTGCGAAGTCGCTTAGAAGATCTTGATCTTGGTGATGTAGTAACACATATAGCGTCCGCTATTTTTAAATGCATTTATATAAGGAGGAACTGTTGTTTCGCGTCCAATATATGTGTTGTGTGTGGAGGTTGGCCGGACACAAGAACTCGGTTTAGTTTATATACCATCCTCCAATCATTATATAACCGTTCAATGATTGGTTATCAGTTTTATGCAATCTTATAGGTCTACGTTCGTATGAATAATTGCAGACATTAATATCGTTGTATTTACAACTTAACAAATGGCTTTGCTGATGGAATGAAAGGGCCCAGAGGCTCTGCCGTTAATGATCATGACGTAGGTGTTGCTGCAGCATCTGTTCAACATTATAAGATCATTCGAAATATGAACAATATAAGTAAACGGTGTAAGTGTAAGAATATCAAACATAAAATACCTTATTTGGTAGAAAACTGCTAACGATAGAAGGTTTCCCGAAGTACTTAAGTTAATTCTAAAAAGCGAATGGTTAAGCAAACCGACTTCTCATAATCATCCAAAGTGAACCTATGTTTAAATGTCGCTAAAAACTATAAGATATCAAGCATGTCTTTCAAATTCATTGTTGACATTGAGGTATAAGGCGACAGTAGTGGAAATCTTCGGTGTGACAGGTAGATGTGTAGGTCGCAAGCGTATTTGACAGTTCAGAGAGCAGGATGGTTGACCAGTCAATCATGGTGCTATCATTAACACTCTGCCCTGAGTGTGTAGGTTACATCACTTGAACTACCTTCAATCGGCCATTTTTAGGTGAACACCTGAAAATGGCCCCTCGAAGGGAAATTGACTCTTTTTATTGATTGAAGTATTTGAGTATTATTCAGCCATTGATAACACTTACTTACCCATTCGTGGGATCACTTTATTTCAGTAAGAACGACGTGCTACAGCGCCTTTAAATTAACACAGAACAAACATCTGAGTTATAAATTTATGGAAAATAAGCTAAGGGCAAAATAAATACGACGTTCATATGTTTGTGTGACCGACAAGATCATTTTGGGCTAATGGTTGACATTTGCATCAAGTTTGATGAAGCTAGCGGGAATACTGTTGAAGCCAATCCTTTATTAGACTAGGTTTATTTACATTGAAACAGAAACCACAACATTCCCAACGAGTTTGAAATGGCAAAAATGTCCTGTGACTTGTAAATGAGGCGTGGAGAATCTGGAGAGTATATTCAAGACAACAAGAACTGCAAGCACAGTTTCTCGAACAAAAACGATTTGAAGGATTACTATATAGATAAATAAAACTACACCTCAGAAAGTCATTCTCTATAAAGCCTATTACATATTACTTAAGCAAAGGGACATTAAAATACAACAGTTCTAATGAGCATACATTCGAGTGGAATGTTGGTAGGATTACAAAAAAAAGTTCGTGGTCTCATCAAACTCAATTCCCCCAAGGATGGGTTAGAGAAATGACATTGAGTGCGTTCTCCAGAAAAATAATGAACAGTTAAGTCAAGCAATAGTTATCTGGCAGCACATTGTCAACTGTCACTTGTCCACTACTGACACATGTTCACTGGTTCAAGGCTACCTGTGATTGTTTGAACGAACAATATGAAGTTGGCACTAATCTTATCCCTTAATAATCACTTGTCTTTCATCTGTCATATTAATTTCCTGAAGGTATGGCGTGACCGTACTTGGATGCCATTCTTCTTTTATCAATCTGCTCCATGCATATAATGTATCATATTGTTCATGTACAACACTGTTAGCCTGTCACAAGCTTTGCACGAAACAGACACGCCACTGAGCTATGATGAGACGATACATTGAATGATACTATTAGACGTACTTACATTCATACATGTACATATCCGTGTATCATTTGTAGACATTGAATAACAGGCTCCACAGTGTTAACAATGGAATGTAATGGCCACTGGCATATTATAGGAACGCGTAATGTGGTAACATACCACAAACAATTCCACACGATACAAGATACAAATGTCATACTTAATTTTCAGGGAAAACATAATGATAATTGTCTGAGTATTTATCTGATATAAGAAATGTTGATACTGACACATGTTCTATTAGCATGACGTATGATGCTATAGTGAGTTATCACTCTTATTTATCACTTTACAAGGAGTCCAATGTTACCTATTGGACATACCAATGTGGTGCTTACAGTTACATTGCTTTACCTATTTGCTGTGACCCTTATTGAATTTGCTGCTTTATGTCTCCCTGCTGTCTCTTGGAATAATTTTAATACCTATTTCACATTTATGTTTTCCCTAACATCAATTTCCTTCAAATATTAAACGCAGACGTATTATCCGAATTCGTTCAGTGAAGAGGTTTGCCTGTGCTAAAGAACTGTGACGAGGCTCCGGCACGCTGTTTATCATCATAATTCATACATAATTTAAAAACAAGTTTATTTATTTTGAGAAACTACATGTGATGTACTTTTCAGCTAACACAGTTTTCGGACATGCTTCATCTTTATATATCATCAATTTCCCAAAATTCCAAATCGGATTTGAGCTTGTTCAAATACCTCAAACAGAATCCAATGTTTTGCCTTTTTACTGAAAAGACTCAACCTATACATTATGTGCAAAAGATGTCTAAGGTAGGATAAAATTCCATTATTTCATCACATGCATGCAATGTAAGGTGGAATGACATAAAATCATTGTGTGAACAAGGCGAATGTCCACAAGGAACAGAAAGGACGTGCCGCTGTGACGAGAGAGCTGTTTTACCAAGTGTGAAGGAATGACCTTTTGCCATGAGTTAATGATAATAGTTGTCTGTCTGGCAACGAAGAAGACACTGCGAAGAGCGACAGAATATCGATATCTATGGTTGCATGAGTTTCGATTTCAAATGAGCTTTTAGAACACGTAAATCGTTGTTACCAAGATACTGGAATGGGTTTTTATTATATAGTTTTAAACAGTGAAAGAACAGTTTGCCCCCATGGAGTTGTATATCATGAATGGCAAAAGACGGCCACACAGATAACACCCATACCAAGTTTCCACAGCATACAGCTTTCGAGTTTTGTTAAGTAAACGATTTCGAAAGTACGGATGGACGGACACGCCGAGCGCTAAATAACCACGACTACGTAATGGTGGTTGTAATGAGCGTATATGTTTGAAATTATTTTCAGTTGAAGACAGCACTCTTTGAAACAACAACAACCGGTAAAATCTTTTGTACAGAAGCATGATGACATCCGACACTGGCTTTGACAAACATCTGCTTCCAACGACTCAAAATCTGCACGAGGAATACTGTCTGGTTGATGATGTTATTCAGCAAGACGGCGGTAACCTTTTTATACACAAATGCTCATCATTTAAGGTTGCAAGAATCGATGAGAAAAAGGTCAATTATCACATCTCATCACATATTGATCTCTCTCCATAGAGATAATCGTGATCGATTGGTATCCATAACCGACTCTTTAATCTTCCTGATAACGTTCCGTAATTTAAATAAAAAAGCATAAAACGGGAACCAATTCAGCTCGTCAAGGCAGCACAGTTCAGAAATTGCTCATTGTGCATATAATTAGAATTTTTTTCAACGTAATTGTCCGTTTTCGAACCATACGAATTGCAACTTTCCAGCTAAAATTAAACTTTGATTTTATGACAATCGATTTCTTCGCTTAGACGCTTAATTTCTAAACGTATATTTATCAAAGTGAAGCACGTGAAGTTTATTATTAATGTACATACTTTGTTGTTTCAGAGTAAAATGAGTTTATACTTAATATTAGTGTTTTCTAGCATTTCATGTTTCGGTAATCCTGCCATTGACATAAGTATCTTTGATAATGTTGGATAACATGTACACCATCTGTTCGACAGCATCTCAGAGAGTAGTGGGGAAAATCACGTACGTAACAGTGATAAACGTGTTTGCCAAATAATTGAGAAGTTCAGTTGCCATAAAATGTTGGAGCACCATCCTATTTAGTAACTGTTATCTTACTGCGCGAGAGCCTTGAGTGACGTCTTAACACACCATATATGATATATCATTGATAACCACAACACTTATACACGAGCAACACCTATGTGTATTCATAAAGCCAGGACGATATTGGCAGACTGTGCTTTATCATACCACGCTTTCTGTTAATTGGACAGGGGCATAACATCTCGAGTCCCCTTCCAGGCCCAGGACAAGTACATGTACGATATCAAGAAGGGATGAAAGTATTTTGAACTAATACAGGAAGTAAAGCTGCCAGAGGAGTCTAGACCAGAACTAATAATGAAAATAACTGACAGTACCTCTTAATAAAAACATCACTTTGATGCGATCCTAAAGGTCCACAACCTGGACCAAAATGTTATCTCCATCACCCTCAACTAAAACACCCTTTGGAACCTTGATATGGTTTAATGGAACATTTAAAAATATATATCATTAATAATTTTGATAAATATGTTGCTTAAGGTCGCTTCATACTTATTTGTAATGAATAAAGTAAATATACGTATATAAGTATACTTTATTAAATATCATCTATATATCAGTCACATATATATCTGACGGTAGGACAATGGCAACAGGTTCGTTATTAGTAATAGTTATTGAGCCTATGGTATTTTCATTTAACATTTAATGTGTTGGTGTATTAGCTGAAAAAGCAGACTTGTTTAATCACCGTACCTGCAATCTGCAGGACGAAGTTCTAATACAACATACGTTATTGATAATAGGATTTGCAACATAGATATTGAAATAGGTTTGAGAAGTCCCCGAATCAAAAACATTGGCGGACGATCAAACCTGATTACAATAAAGTATTACTTTTGGCAAATCAGTTGCCAAGAAGGCAGTTTACTATAAAACATCGATCATATGATTACAAAATCAATGGACAACATTTACGGCGTCTGAGGAAGAAAGCACGTCCACCTGTTCAGTAAATATTGTCTATCATGTGTAGGTGTACATGCGTTGTCATTGAAAATAGTGATTCACAGAGTAAAGAAAGACATGTATTTCACATTTTCGACGGAATATCAAACGTAATTTGTAAAAAAAACAAACTTTTATGGAAATCACAAATGTGCTCCTCTAACGATCAGGAAAGTAAGCAGTAATACATCGCTGTAAAATATGCTGGTCTGTAAACACAGTTCTCATGATATATGTATGTTCTATGTATTCTACGTATTACATAGCAAGTACTGACCAATCTTTAAAGGAGGGAAGGTAACGTTTCACCATTTCTCGAGCTCAGTCGTTTAATAAATATGTACTTGATAACATGTTTTCCCCTGGAATTAAAAATGTATCGTGACATACAATTTCTATAATTATCGTTGAAGAAACTTTGTTACTCTGCGGGCCACATGGCAAAGTTTTCCACATTGAGAAGGGATTTCAACTTGACTAAACCATTAACCACAAACACCATTTCAATAATTAAAAATGTATGATGAAAGTGGTAAAATGATATGAAACTTATAAACATTTATATAGAATCTCAAACTCTTGGTAAAAGCCATATATGTGACTGCTTGAACGGACGCATTTTCAACAATTTGTGGAAAATTCATGCATGTACACACATGACATACGTTGAGAGGTAAGTACTGGTTCTAAAGTAATAAGAAATGCCCACCTCTGTAACTCCACGACTCGACTTGTGCAGTAATCCTTTACCTTGCCGGTATCCGCTGCCATATCTTGTGAACAAAATCAGCGCTTTGCTGATTCCGCTTCATTTCCGCGCATTGGTGCGCTAGACAATACCAATCGATAAGAATTCTATGCCCAAGTTTTTCATGTGATATAGCCCGGAGGATGTGGTCTTCAGCGCACTTGAACATAACGACACGATATACGGTTGGGGGTAGTTGCATCTTGCGAACACTTGAAAAGATTTTAATGAGATTTAGACATCGACATATACCCAGTGAAAAGAAATTCTATGACAGCAAATGCAAAAAGACTGATCGAGTAATTCTGCTATGGATGAAACAGTGTTGAGGTTTCGCTTTATTTCGTCGTTGTAGATAGAAAGGTTGAATTAATATTTGACTAATGTCTGACAGGAAGTTTCAACAGTCAGTATTTGGTTATAGACGTCCGGGGTTCGAATCCCGCCAGGGGCACGGCAACTTTGTCTGCAGTAGAGAACTGTTCTACACGCAGTAAGGTTTGGGTGCAATGCTACACTGATCTCAAAAGGTAGTTTTATACGAATTCATGTGTCAAAATAAAAAAACCGTTTCTTTACATTATTTGTATGCCAATTTAAATAATTACTTTTTTCATGATTCATAACGAAATCAATAACAAGATGAAGATTGAACGTTTTAACACTTCATTATGTATTCCATATGACAATCTCAAATTCATAACAGAACATGAGTGACGAAAGTTATGTACATATTTTCTGTTCTTCAAGAGTAAAACTCTTTGCAGTTTTTTTGTAAATCATTATGCTACACCAAAGCTGATTATCGTTGAGGATGCCCAACAAACATTTTCAATCACAATTCACGAGTCTAAATCAAGAAAAAAAAGCGTATTAGGAAAAACGATCAACAGCATTAGGCGACAGATTTCACAAATTTCTTCAGAAATGTGTTTCACCGTGGCTACATGTTTCAAATGTCATTTTATATCCAATTTGGACAGGGTGATTGAACATCCCTGGCTTACGCCGCAGGCCATCAAGCAAGGAGACAGGAGGTTTTGCTCAGATGATGCACCAATGCCCTTGTGGGGTCGTCATAAGTGAGAGCTTGTTATTTCGAATTAGCCACCCTCCACTGCTTATAGGTTTGAAATCAGTGGAAAACTCGATGATTGGAAGTGCCGAAATTAACAGTGATGAGCAGCTTTCTATTTTAATGAACACTGGAATTTCGATAATTTTAAAAGAACCCAACATGTACACCGCAATAAACAGATAATGTAGATTGGTGTTACGGTGTAGTGTCAAAAACAGGTTTAAAGCTATAAATATAAAAATGTGGCTGTTGATTTTTTCCAGAACTGAATCTGTCAGAAAATTGCATTTCTTTACGTGAAGAACGCAATATTTGAACATTACTTCTTCCATGGATAATTATTTAGAATTGACAAACAAAAGTTAAACACTCTCATAAACGATGTTCGAACATTTCAAAAGGCCATAAAGACGTCCCTGACTTTGTAATCTGTCAGTTTCAATTGCAGCAATGATGGTATTATTTATAAACAAAATGTTACTCATTCAATGTGTACAGAATAAACAAGTAGATGATCCTTTCATATAAACAAGAAAATGAATTCCCAGATTTCCCTAAATTATGTTTCCAGTACTATCTGGTACATGATAGACATTCCGATCGCATAGTGTGAGAAAATGTTGACTTTTAAATATTTTTGAAAAATTTAGGGGGGTTGCATATCTGTTATGGTTTAAACTCATTTCTTTTATAGATAACACGTAAACATTTGGAGCACAATATAGTTCATAGATGAAAACTTTAACATTTCATAGATGAAAACTTTAACAGTTCATAGATGAAAACTTTAACAGTTCATAGATGAAAACTTTAACAGTGTCAACTGTAACACAAGGCTCGCCGCCTTAATCGATGGAACACATTTTGTTTATTTCAGCTGCGCCATAGCATTTCACGATGTAAATACAATTTGGAGCCAATTTGTAGCCTTAAAGCATAGAATTACAAATATTTGAATACATTAATGCTCCTAAATGCAATTTCATGAACTCAAATTGGTTGATCCCTGGGTTGTTGCAAGCATATCTATCAAAATGTTGGGTGTTAGTTCCTTCGATTTTTTCAGAATAAACTCATCAATTTCGACGTCCTGAATTTTGCTACTGTTCCGCGGAAAGTGGCTTGTCGAGGATGAAGGCAACACACTTAAATGACCGTAAAATAATCTTAAATTGAAAGCTACTCGCGAAACCAATAACCAATTTTTGGAATTATCAACTAATCGTACTCTACATAACATACAACGTACAACTCAATATACGCGAGAAAGATCGATTAACAAAGTCGGACATTGAAATACGTGAACATTTAACTGTGTGAAGTTAACAATTTAAGACAGAACCTTAAAACTCATTTGAAACACCAAACGTTTACGAGTAAGCATATTTCTCAAATATTGGAAAAGGCCTCCCTAAACATGGAATTCCCGAGAATCTGAAGAACCTATCGACTTGATCGCAAACAGCACATGTTGTAATGGTTATGAGTGATGTCAATTTGCAATAACCATGAGAAATATACACGTTGTAAAACTTCTTTTTTTCGGTTTAAGTTTCAATGAATATCAAACGCATAAAAGAATTGATCAGATATTTTGGTATGTATCTACATGAAACATCCAATTGGAACAAATGTTATACAAGCTAATTACACTATTATTCAATGACATCATTATAACGTGGATGCTTATATAAGAACCATTAGGAACTCATCATTTCACATTACGCCTCCGCGGAATAGTGATATCAAAATACAAATGAATCGTTTTTCAGAGTTTATTTACATCTGTAAATACGGAATAGATACTGAACACTACGCTTGAGAAATGACTCTTTGCAAATAACGTGAACACTTCGTGTAAAAAACATATGAACTACCACATCGGTTTAAAGTGCCTTCCTGAAACAAATCATTCAGTGTAATTAAATAAGAATCAAGGAGTAATGACCTTCAGACATATTATACGCGTCTTAATTATACCTTGGAAAGCTTGTGGAGATTGTATTTTTTACGAGACCCTCTCTGAGTAAGCTTTAATTGAAACCTGAAGCTCGCTGTATCTTATTTATCAGTACATACAAATGACCGACCTGTTGAACAGTTGATTGGTTTTGAGTCTTGTCAGCGGCAGCGAATGATAAAACAAAATGAAACGGCTGTCTAGTAATTAAATGTGCACTTCACTGACACGGTATCGTACCTTTGCGACTACGTTACGATGGATGCCACCCTATACTGAACATGATAACATAACATTGTGCTTTATCAACCATGTCGCAGAGTACATTTATGTACATACGAGTACGTACATGTAGTTTAGTATTTCTTAGTCTGATATTTAGATAATATATTAGCGAATGTTACTATTTTATTAAATACAGGTGGGAAAAAACCGCCACCAACAAATTACATGGAATTGATATTTTAATCCGCGGGTGATACAAACAACTGAAATTGTGATACATAATTGCCCCAGAGGTCAACTTAATAAAATGGGGATTTTCAAAACATCACCCGTTCATATTACTGAGAAACATGCCTTCTATAATGATCTTTTGGAATCTCATTAACACGGAGAGATAGAAGAGTCAAAACGGACTTTTTGAGTTGTTTCATGACGTCTTACAGTAACGGTGCGTCAATGAATTAGAGTACAAGAATATGAATTATGTAACCAACCTCCTTTATTAATTAAATTTTCATATTTCTTAATTATTTAACATGATTGCCACACATTCGTGGCAAAATCCATTTCGAAAAAGCAATATCAGCACCCAATAAACGTTTGAATAGACCTAGAAATAGAAATATAATACCCTTATGAATAATATTGTCAGTAGTTTGTACAGAATTTAATTTGTACTTATTAAAGGCATTCAACATCGACTTTCACTGTCGGTATTACTAGGCCCTTGGGGTGTATGATATGTTGATTATTTGAATTTATGTCAGCTCAGGGATTCGTAGAAAATGAGATCAATCATTTGCTTAAGCCTTAGAAAAGTAATGATTGACGTGTATTTTAAAGTAATTAAGTATGATTGTCAGTGTCGCTTTATGTTTGAATTGTTTGTATATTCGTCCTGTGCTTTCAAAACTAGACAATACGACCTACATGTGGCTAATCTTGCGATTTTCCTTCTCATTAAAGTCGCTTTTGAAAACTGCTCGAGAGTATCAGAAAACACCCGACTGGCATAAAACAATAATCCCGACTTTGATGTTGAAGATAGTAGGATCAATGAAAATGGTTGTCTCTTAGGAAAAGCTTTTCTTGGAGGATACCAACAGAAACTCGTGGATTTAGGAATGATCAATATATCATGGTACAGTACTGCACAACAATTTGTGAAAGGAGTTGATCGTACAATAAATACAATTTCATTTGGAACACCAATTATTCTACTCCATGAACGTAGTGTTTTAACATGACTGTCTGTTGTTCCAACATACACATTTGAACAGGACGAATAAGGAAAGGCCAGGACAAAATTGAATATATCATTTCTTATCTTGCACATATATCACTATTAAGAACTTTTTTGCCCCCGCAACGCGGAACGGGGACTATGTATTCAGCGGCGTCCGTACACGTCCGTACGTCACATTTCTTGTTTACGCGATATCTCATGAAGCGTTGCATCCAAAGTCTTCAAATTTGGTATTAGCCTACATTGTGGGAAGATGCAGACACCAGTCGATTTTGGTGACCTTGACTTTCTTTTCAAGGTCACCGCGACACTTTAACCACTTTTCAAACTCTAGTTAATGCTATATATCGGTTCCGGATGGACCCAAAGTCTTCAAAATTTGTGCCAGGCTACATTGAGGGATGGTGTAACCAGTCGATTTGGATGACCTTGACCTTATTTTCAAGGTGACTATGACACTTTGGCCTCTTTTCGAACTCTTGTTAACGCAATATCTCATGAACCCAAGCACCCAAAATCTTCAAATGTGCTGATCATCATGACGCTTTTTACCAGTAGGCTAATGCAATATATGAAGTTGCTCCTTTTGACCAAATGATGTGTCTTACTTAACTCAATGTTAGGGGCGGGGGACCTTGCCATGTTAGTGGCAAACACTTTTTTTTCCGTTCCGTATCTCATCACATTACTTCGTAGGCGGTTGTAGTCTATGCAATTATGAAACTATCTTTCCCATAACAATTTGCAAATATAATCAGGTAAATCCAACAGAATATGAAACTAAATATCACAGCAATTGGGTTAAAACATCACCATCACTGTTACACAATGCTTACTTAATTATCTAAGTGTTTATAATGGCACATGTCACATGTGTCCACATTATATACATGTATCATACACATGATAATAAAAACAATGTACACTGTAAAAGAATAAATGGCACACACATAAAGGCTATTGTCAATGTAGGTTTACTGACCTGCTCAACTTGTATGTCATTTTCACTAAAACAGCAATGCATGATCATCTTACCTGTAAAACGAAAAGCATGTATTTTAGAATAATATAACTGTTAGTATTACATATAGGGTAGATACAGACTGGGTAATTAATAACACATCATTCAAAAGATGCCACAAACTTGAAATAATGTCTGTTTGTGATATAAAATTATGAATTGTCAGTTTTTTAAAATACATTTCGATATGTGCATACGTTCAGTACTTGATTCCTTGAAATTGTGTAGAGTTAAAGGAGAGCCTCCTATCAAAATCAAATTTGGGATGATTACTCAGAAGACGTATTCACATATATTTTGATGAATAGCATTAATCAAAAAGTTAATTATCTATAAAACAGCTAGGTAACTAGGGATAAACGGCATTGCTATAGAGCAATGAAACGAATGAATGTTTTCCTGTATTCACTAACATCCAATCAGGAGTCTGGGAGCCTGGTTAACTTTAAACTCCTCTTTTATCCTGATGATATCCGCCCTGTTCCTTCCTGCAGCACCTCCTCTCTACCTGGCTCTACACACACGTCTGAGTTTACCCTTAATGAGCTCTTGATTTAGTACAGAGAGGTGGATTGAGCAATGTCTCAATACCTTTGTGCACTGCAGACCAGTTCAGCATCTTTGGTAAAATAATTCGTGATATGTACTTGGAGTTTGCTTTGTGAAAATATTTCATATTGCGAAATTCAGTGAGAAATGTGTTTATGACAATGATTTAAAAGTAATTTGTATTTCTATTATTCATAAAGGAAATTAATTGAACGGAATAACGATTGTTTTAAGCAATCTTACAAACGTATCATTTTTATTTATTAATTTTCCAAAATTCACAACGAGTTTCACTTTCCTAGTTCCAGAAGCCGATAATTAGGATGTTATCATGAATTATTTATTGTTCATTATTATTTAGTCATGAATACAATAATAAACAACACCCCTCATAGCTTTTATTTACGTCACTAAACACTTTGGACTCCATTCAATGCCGCCCTCTTCATCGCTACGAAACGTGACCAGCATATGACAAGTCTGAGTGTATGGGCTCCGCAGTGTTTGTAACGGGTAGTCAACAACTTTATAAAGGAAATAAATAATCAACTGGACGACGTATTTGTTATGCAAAATAAATTCGTCATTTCACTATCGGTATTATATCCAAAATATGACATCTTAGCATTACACACACACCATACATTATCAAACAATTTCAACAAACAAACATTTTTGTCAGAACAATACAACTGAGAAAACATAGAACTACATGTATATTAGAAACAACAGGATATATCATTCTCTTATAAAACTTAACGAACACTGGTATTCGTTAGCGATATATTGTTCATTCTCACGGCTATCATTCTCTAATTGTAGAACGAGGAACACGTTATTGGAAACATTTTGATTGTAAAATAAAAATGAATATGTGTATGTATGTACATGTATACGTAGATTGTTACACACAGCTTATACACAATATTCTATGGTGTTATTATATACATTTGAAAAATAGGTAAGCAACACCAATTTGAAAAAATATGTTCTGTTAATATGACGAACGTTTGTGAATACTATGATAGTTCATAGATGTTTCATCTGATGATATAGATGACTTCGTTCGCAGACTATCCTGTAAATGTACAAGTGAAAAGTGCACTGCAGGAGGCTGTGAACTTGCGGAATGCTGTAACCATTGTCTGATGATTAGAAGTAAGTGATGTTACGGGCTGTATACGGGCTGGTCGAATCTTTGTCTGCCGCTTAAACGTCGAGACAACTTTAGCATGTGGAAACCGTCATCATCCGGTGTGTCCATCATTATGTGTCCTACGAATTGCCTCTTGTGACAGTAAGAGGAAATCTTAATGGTCAACGTTATTTAGATGTCAGTTTACGTCCTTCAGTTGTCGTTCAGTTAGACAACAATCCTCTGCTATAATGCTAGAGCAGACAGACCAAGACCGATTTATTGAGACAAGAACAAGGCCGCATCACCGTGTACGTTAAAGCCTTTTGATTAGACGTACTCTCGGTGGTTCATTCACATGATCATTTTTCGTTTTCGTTTTCGTGGTTTGACATAACACACAACTAAACAATAAACATAGCGAAATCTTATATTATCCGCACATTATCTAAATGATTCACATTACTGATAGTTCCTTACATCAAACATGGCCTAAGCGGACTATGTAATAATATATAGAGAAAATTATTTATGTAAGTGTCACTTGCTTGGTTACATAGTACATATTATACAAATAGATACAAACAAATTAAAACAGCACCCGGGCATTGGGCCTATGTGACTCTATATATAACGTTCAATCTGTCCGGCCGTCTGTCTAGATAAATTTCTGGAGTAAATCTCCGGAACAATATATATATAGCCTCATCATATTGTATACATATATCAACTATGATAAATTAGTTTGCTCTTTGTGGGTAAGACATACATGTATATATATATGCATTTATGCTTAAGTTTGCTTTTTCAATGGAAACATTATTTAAACTGTGACTCGATCAGGAAGCCATTTGGTAGTTGCATGTAGTTATACATCCAAAATCTACACCCTACATGTAATACGCGTCATAATCAGAATGACGTCATAAACTTGATGACATCATTTTTCTATGACATCGCCACACTTGATGTCTAATGTCATATCAAAGACCTTTTCATTGAATGTATGAAGATGTTGGATGACAAACAGAATGTAACTCACTTGTCTTCTGTATCAACATGTATATATTACCACTCGTTGATAAAAGTAAAACTGTCCTCGATAAGCCTCAATATCATCGTATAATAACTCACGTTGATATATATGACTTGACAACAACTGAAAATTAACAACTGTGAAAACACCTAAACACCGGTCAAACTTTATACCCACACATCATGTCATTTTCAACGATCTTTCATCAAGGTTAAGGTTAGAAGGTCCAAGATTATTACCTCATATAAATCGGCTTATCTCAAAGGAAAGACATCAAGTGTCAATGACATATCATTTACCAATCCAAAGTTTGAGCGAAGCTTGCAATAGGTTGAAGTCTGAAAAGGAGAGTCACAGGCCATACATGTAAGTCTGATTATGTGTATCTGATTTGACCCCCAACATCACATGCATATCACTAATGTATATGCAATGCATATGTATGTTTATAGTCTCAGAAAGATTGATAGAAAACTGCGCGAGGAGATGATTTCAGGGCACAGGTACTCTCAGTAGGAATTAGGAAAGCCACGCCGTAAAAAAACATTCACCCGCTTGCCCCCTTTAAGCACATTCATATCACTGGTGTACATGCAAAGCATGTTTAAAGTTTCAGAGGAATTTATCAAAAACTGTGGGAGGAGTTGATTTTAGAATACAGATACTCTATTCGGGACGGACGTAGATTGAGAATTTTCTTCACGAACTACATATTAGTATGTACAATCCATCAAGGTAGTATACACAATTAAAAGCCACAATATTCATTTTAACAATATTTGTTTTGGGAATATGAAATCTCAGTTAATGTTAAAGTAATAAAACAAATGAAATGAAGTGATCTCCCAAAACATGTTCTGGAATATCTTCATTTGATACAAGGCGAATATAACAAACGTGTCTATTTTGTGATTTTAACGCATTGTAATAATATTCCCTGTGTATTCAATGTTGTCTTTAGTGTGAAGATACATGGACAATGTCACTCCAAACGTTGAAATGAAGCAATCATCGACATAATGAAACACATTTTGATTATGAAGGGTGTTGCATAATTAACACAAAGATACCTACGATGTTAACTGTTGATGTAAGTATTGGATTCGAAGCACCCGTATTTGTGTATTAAACAATGTCGGCGAAGTGACAGGTAATCCATTCTATGATCTGAGGAGAACTGAGGAATAGATAACAATAAAGTAGCAAGAAAACTGTTCATATCACCCTCATGACTCAACAAACTATCCCATAATCTGTAACGGACATATCGATTATCGCTAGTGCATCAAAATATTTACAAGATTCACATGCTATGTAGTTTCATGATCAGCAGTAATGGAGAACACATGGAACAAAATGTATACTTTTTTATGAGATGAGATTATAATCTTCAACTCATATCTGTGGTGATCGATTTTCTAGAAAGCATGTCGATTGCATTTGAAAACCCTCCATAGATGCATTTAAAGTATTGTAGACGAAACAGAAAATGTTGCATACTTATATTATACCATAGTCATATTCATTACATGTGTTTTGTGAAATAAGTACATTGAAGAAAACACTTAGCAACCTATACATGTGATTGGAAATTATAAAACACGTCACATATCACAGCTGATTTGTTTTCCATTATTAGACTGAAATATGTATAAAGAATTCCACTATAATTATGAAACATTGGAAAATATGGAATTATATCAAACATCTTGAATTGGCATGTTGTTTTACCAGCCATGTCATGTAAGAAACGAACTAATTTGTTTTTCCTAGAGCAATGCAAATGAATAATAAACTACCGGGCAAAAGAAACGACTAGCCTAAGTTTGTGTCGATTAATTCAATATTTAAAAGAAATCAGATGTATTTGACTATGGCACGATACAACAGCACATCTCGGCAAACGTTTGAATGACTTAATTTGGTGACTATTTTATTTTTTAACTAAAATATCATTAGTTAAATAGACAGGGGTACGAAATGAAATTTACACCAACATGACCCCTACCATGTTCAAAATGTTGTAAATGCGTGCAGGACGAAGCACATTTATTGATTTTCACACAGAGTATGTGTAATATGTCGATGAACAGTTGTGTTTTATCAAAATTAATTTGGGGGGATTTCAAAATTTAAGTTTTTAATTTTAATTTTAAAAAATTTAAACCGCTTAGAGGTATTATTTGACTGATTTAATGTTTTGGACTAATTTCCCAAACTAGCCCGTTTTTGAATACGACGTCGAAAACGCGAGATATTTGCAATTGAAAATCATAAATATGATAAAATCAACTGAGGTGAGTCGTTTCTTTTGCCCGGTAGTGTATGTTGAGAGAGAGTGTGTGTTCAGTAAAGGGGTCACAGGCCCATTATAAATCAGATTATAGTACATATACATACATAGCATCTTCACAACGTCACGGGGTAACGAAAAGATTTTCAAATCATCTCTCTCCGCCCTTGACTTCACGGCCCGCTTTTTCTGCGCTAAGATTTTAGCGTACTGCAGGCTAATCGGATAGGCCAATCAGAAGAAAGTTTGCAATGTGAACTTCTGATGTCAACAGCAAAGGCGTTTGCAGTGATACATTGCCTCTAGGCCTACTAAACGAAAACATATTTTAAACAGTTTCAAGCATTTACTTTACAGTCTCAAATCGTGTGCTAAAATCCCAATCATTATGAAATTGTCCGAGTTAGACATTCATACAAAGCTCTCAGCAAGCCTCCCCTTAGTGCATCGGACCACAATAGCGTATACATACAGACAAAGGCTTAAAACAGGAACAGTAGTAAAGAAAACCATCAAATCGTGGAATGCTGATTCTCTTGATCGCCTGAGAGGATGCTTCGAATGTACAGACTGGGATGCGATGTGCGCAGGTTGTGACGATCCTGATGAATTAAATGACATTGTCACAAGTTATATTGCATTTTGCTCTGATACTATTATTCCCACTCGGGATATTAAAATATATCCTAATAATAAACCCTGGGTCTCGAAAGAATTAAAACTACTTTTGAATGAAAAGAAGCGTGCGTTTATGTCTAAAGACTATGTTCATTTATCTAACATTCAAAAGGAAATCAATCAAAAAATTAGAGAGTGCAAAGAAGAATTCAAGAATAAAATGGAAGAGGAATTCAGACGGAATAACAGCAGGAAAGCATGGCAAGGGGTGAAGACTATGATTGGATGTGAAAAGCCACGGGAAGTAGTTTCACTGGGTAAAGCTTCTACATTTGTTAACGAACTCAATGAATTTTATACAAGATTTGACGATGAAGATTTTTCAAAGGAATTAAATGACTTGTTAAATAATATGCCAATTGACAATTACAAACCCTGCATTTCCGAAGAAGACGTTTTGTTTAGATTCTCAAAAAAAACGTCAGGAAATCATCAGGCCCGGACTGTTTGAGTGGTGTTATATTTAAAGAATGTAGAGATCAGCTTTCATCGATCTTTTGTAAAATCTATCAACTCTCTTTGGACACTCATGTTATACCCCGATCCTGGAAATTATCCGAAGTGATACCTGTTCCCAAGAAAAGTAAACCCACTGATAATTATGACTTTAGACCTGTTGCTTTAACTTCAATTGCTATGAAGTGTTTTGAACGTACTGTGCTTTGTATGCTCCTCAATCATGTTAATCCGCATTTAGATCCTTTAAACTCTGTTTATCAACATCTTGAGAAACCTGCTGCCTATGTCAAAATACTGTTTGTAGACTTCTCCTCAGCCTTTAACACCATTCAGCCTCACATTTGGATTTAGAAATTAATTGATTAGATATATGTCCTTCTTTGGTTAAATGGATAGCCTAATTCTTGACTGACAGGTCTCAATATGTCAAAATGAAAAGTTCTTGTTCCCGGACTGTGTCTATTAACACCGGTGCTCCTCAAGGATGTGTATTGTCTCCAATACTTTTCACATTGTATACTAATGACTGTGTAAGTTCTCAACCAAACTGTTATAGGTTCAAGTTCGCCGATGATACAGCTATTAGCAGTCTACTATTTGACAGTGAGAATACATATACAGATGAAATAAACGATTTTGTTAAGTGGTGTCGTGACAACTTTTTGGAACTAAATGTATCAAAAACAAAGGAACTTGTTATAGATCTTCGAAGGACTAAGCCAGCAGGTAGTCCAGTCATTATAAATGGAAATGTTGTTGGAAGTAGTTAGTAGTTACAAATATCTTGGAACTCAAATTGATAATAAGTTAAATTTCTCTGAAAATACCGATCGTATTTAAACATAAGTGTCAATCTCGCCTTCACTTCCTCAGGAAGCTCCAATCTCACCACATTGATTCAACTATTTTGGCTCTTTTCTTTAAAACCTGTGTTCAGTCTATTCTCATATTCTCTATCCAATGTTGGTTCGGCTCTCTGTCACTAACAAATAGAAACAAATTAAATAAGATAATTAAACAAGGAGAGAAATTTCTAATTGTATCTTTAAGACATTAGATGAACTTCATGAAGGACAGGCTCAAAATTTGGCTTCAACAATTATCTGTGAGCCTTCACATGTTTTGCATGACTGTTTTGAATTGTTACCCTCTGGCCGTCGGTATAATGTACCGACGTGCAAAACCAAACGTTATTAAATGTCTTTTGTTCCAAAGTCAATTTCTCTATTGAATAAGCGTTAATGTTCCCATCATCATACTCTTTGTCGATGTTATATAACAATGTATGTATTCCATGAATGTATATAATTTTCTATTTATGCTCATTCAGTCATGAAATAAATTCCCTAACGGGCAATAAAGAATTATCTTATCTTATCATATCTTAGACAAAGTCAATGCTTTACGCTTGAATGTAATAAACTTGATCTATATTTAGACTGGAAAACACCTTTTCTAATTCGTCCAATTTCTCCGCTAATTTTGGGTCGCAAACTGTAGCACACTTTTTGACAGTATTTTGATCAGTCCAGGACTTGTGTAAACTTTCAATTGATGCAATAACATAATTACAATTCGCTTTCATAAACCTGTAATCGATAATCAAAACGTCGAAGCGGACAGCTTCAAAAGCCATAAAGTTGGCACATGGAGTGGACTCTGTTATGATGTCACTGTATGATGATGATACATTCATAATTTTCGTTATGATTTTGCGCATGTTATCAGGTATCGTTTGTTAATTTCACAATATTGCAGCTGGAAGTACGTTGAGTGATTCAATTTAGTTGGTTGACATAGTTTTTAAAAAGTCATATAAGCTGAAAAATAACTAGCACATGTTATTCACTCCGAAATCAAAGAAATCAAGTGTTGAGTTTGAATGAAACTATTATTAATGATTTCACACTATTTTCTTTTACAAAATACGAAATAACGGGTGTGGCATCATGGTATTTCGATTAAACAATCTCAATTATTTAATACTGATCTACATACCGAAAATACAGGCTGTATAACGTTTAAGCTGGGATTTGATTTCTTGTTTGATAAACTGTGCCCAACTCTTACTAACTCTTATTTATAAATGTTCCAATTTTTAAATAAACAAGTTAATATAATTGAAATATTCTTATTCAATGCGACGATTTGTATTTGAACGTGGGTATTTCTCATTTGCATATGAACTACATATGTCTCTGTTATAAATTTAACAATCAACTAATAACGCTTCCTAGCTCGCATTTGGTCTTCTTTCTTAATTAGCATGTTTATGATAATATAACTTTATGGATTTAAATACTATACGACGAGTATTGCAATGTACAAGAAGAAACGTTTACCCAACGTATGTTTGTAAAAATAACAATTTTAGAAGTATCGCTTCTGCAGTATCGATTGTAAACGGTGATTTCATTGGCTGTCTGTAAGCAGCTGGTACGGGGCGTAACTGGTGATCACAATAGATGTCGCAGCTTCGTTGCACAATTTTCTGTTCTGTTGAGGGCAAGGTAAAAACTGGATACTTTTATTTCGATACGTTTTCACCTTGCCGCGGGAAGGTGTATACATAGATGACCGTACAAAAGCATGGAACATTACAGCGTTACATGTTTGTGTGGTTACAAGACATTTGTTCTTTTTTTCATAGCTAAAAATAGATATTTTCACTGATTATTGATGACAAAAGTATTCTTTGAGGAAAACAATTGGATTATTTTTACTTCAGAAGGATATGTGTAATTAAACTCAATGTAATCCATTGCAAAATTACCAGTAAATACAACTTGAGTGCACCTTGTGACAACTTGTGATATGTACTCGTAGCACAACTGCAATTTTTAGCACATATGTCTACATGTTATGATGTATAAGGCAAATATGACTACCAAACTACTTTTACTTTGATACGTTATTACGACTATTTAAAAATCAACGAAAATGTATCAAATTTTATATTTTAGCTTACATGACTTAATTGCATGTGGAAAAGAGACAAATAAATAAATCCTGTGCATCTTAATGAAAGACAAATATATATGTGTGAAACAAAAGTACTTACAGAGTGATAACAACCAGGCACTTAATAGGAGGTGAAGAGGTCGAGGAGATGGTATTTCATTACGAGACCCTCTCTGAGTACGCTTTAATTGAAACCTGAAGTTCGCTGTACCGCACTTATCAGCAGACACACAGTACCAACATGTCTCTCTGTTGCAAGCAGCCGACATTGATAAAATTGTCTTTATCGACTGTCTAGTAATAAATATTGTACTGTGGGTTTAAGGTAGTCTAGTTCTTACACAGAAACCAGTTGAGCATCTACCAATTCTGCCAAAGAAAAACTTTCTTTTGGACAGCTTTTTTCTGGTCTGTACGAAAACCTTAAACTCATTTGTAGACTATCACTTTAAAAAATTATTTTACCGTTTATCGTATTGGAATCTATTTACAATCGTCATTCAAATTCTCAACATGTTAATATCTTTTTCATCGGTATTGTGAAAATTACTTTTTTTTATTATGTCTTACTCTTTAGCAATTGTTACAACAATGTGCATTTTGTATATAACGTTACCGTACCACTGCTGTCGAAGCAGCTCAACGTTTTAATCTCTTGTAAGCTCTCTTTGAAGGACAAATAATATGAAAGGAGGAAATTCAACCCTAGGGGTAGTAATTATCACTCAAAATATTTATCATCACGAAATATATTCGCATATACAGAATCATGTCATATATACGACGTTATAATTGTAAGTGTGACGGCTTTTATATCTGCCATTCAGCTTTTTTCATATTCACCAACTACAACGCCCACACCAGTTCGCTGTGACACAGGAAGAAACATTGCCTCATTAAGTTGAATATATGTGACATGTACGTACATAATCATACATATGTCTAGCCTTATACTAGTCAATTAGCATATCAAACTGCAGAAAAGACATTCTTTTCTGAGGATATTGGTAATCGATAAATACCTTCAAGGTATAGAATCTATTTTATGGATATTATCGATTAATAACATCACTGTGCTGTTTCTAGTACCAATTCGAAGTTGAATCATGTTTTGTAAAAGTAAGTTGTACTTAGTTTCAAGGTTTATATGTTAACGTCTAGTAATTAATTTTACAAATCAAGTCTACAGTATGATATACACAAAACAACAGGTTTCATGTACCATATTCCATCAACATTTATAACCTTCAGAAATCGGAAATGAAATTGATTTATCATTTTGTGGACACCTACATTATTGTACCATTTCATTGTTACCGAAACATTATATATGCCATAGTTACACGCATTAAAGCTTCACTGTAAAAGCTACACTTGGTTCATTTAGTTTAAAGTGTTTACGATTATCCAGTGGCATTACACAATTTATGACGATTTCACAACTACTACATTTCTTTAAAAACATGTGTGTTCTTAATGCTCGGTAGAAACGTGTACACAACGCGTATGCTACTACAGGAGTTGGAGTGGAAATTATTTATACGGGTCGGTTTCAATCACAACACACAGGAAATCAATGCTAATAGACGTTGTTGTTCCACGAAATACATTTGTTTTAGTAATATTTGATTCCGCGGGTACATGTATAATTGCACGATAGGTGTAAATTGGATTCTTCCGAATCAATAAAAAAGTATTCTTTTCGTGAATCACCCTTCTGCGTTGTATTGTTAAACAATAAAAATATCAAAGTAAGCAATCTCATCAGTAGACGAAAGATGTGTAGAGTCTGTTTTGTGAAGTATTTGTTGTTTTCCAAAACTTACTCTGTGAAGTATTATGTCTCATTTGCAAAGGCCCTAGGCCTAGATTTGTGCAATCAATTATTTCTGAAGATTTAAAGAATAGGCTTTATGTAGTATTAACAGCAAGTTTCGTCTGTAGCGTGCTATTTACCGACAATGTCGTAGGAATAAGTTTCATATTTGCTACGTTAAATACAGTCATGTATAGGATGTGCGCAAAGGGTGAACTATTACTGTCCTAAATGTGTATGTAACCTCAGAATGAGAAGCTACAGCGACATATCGTAATCCTTTGATTTGTCATCTCATTCATTTATAGTTCAAGAGTATCTGAAGACATGACAATGATACAACATTATAACCTAACTGCGATAACAAATGAGAAAAACAACCAATGAAAACGATTGCAACTCAGAGAAAAATATTATCCAGGGAAGGGAAGTCAAACGATCAGGTTCAGGGTTTAGGAACTGATTCTGATTAATGGGTTTCTTTGTAAATTTTAACAACAATTAGAAAACACGGGTGATTCTAGAATAAAACGTGTTTTCCTGAGGCATACCAATTATGCTATTCAATGAACGAAGTCGGCTTCCAATATAATTGTCTAACGATGGTTCAGTGTTTATTTTGTCGTCATTAAAACTCCAAGTTGAGGATTGACAATGTTTTTTTCTTCTTAAAAAGAATTCTTTAAATCACGTTCAAAATGCTTATTTTCTCAAGCTCAGTGTGGTAGCGGATGTAATGTCATACATTTACAACAGAAAAGACAATAAATACATCATGTTGCCTGTTTCTAATGACAACACCAACGCATGCAAACGACAAAAATGACACAGAACATGTTGAGAAACTATCAGACAGTAGGATTATATTGACTAGCTAGCATTTACCTCAGAGTGATGTAATGGAGATGTTCGTTGGTATTATAAAGAAGGCATTATATTGAGTCGTGAAGCAAAAAATGGAATCTGTTGTGGAGATGAAGGATACAAGAGAACAATCAATATATAGGGGTGAAATGTTATCATCATTAGGCACATGAATTTCATTGGTCTAACGGGAGCGATAGCAGATATCATAAAGGAGTCATTAGAACATAAAACCTCCACCACCAAAAACACATAGGCTGTGTTTGATTTTCGGACTCGAGTGTCGAGTTTTTCAAATCAAACACTTGTTCTCCGCCAACTCGAACTCGAACGTACACTCCGATTTAGCGAGACATACATTATGGATAGTGTAGCTACCTCTAATAACAAGCCACATATACATTATAAATGAACTATTAAGCAAACCTGACAACAAAATTGGTACAAAAGAAACTGTGCATTGAATCATTCTACAGTTTTATTCAGTCGCTTTGGAATATTACACGATGCTGCACCTAATGGAAAGACAAACACAGGATGTGTTGCAAATTCTGACTGTACCCCGTTCTTATGAACGTTTGCGTTCCTAGACATAAAAACAAGGGGGCCAAGAGGGATTTGCCGACCTCAATATCGGGTATGTCCTCCAATTGTTTGAACCATTGCGTTACAACGACGCCTCATCGACCCAATCAAACGTGTCCGGAAGACTTGAGGAGTGTTATTATGTTATTACAATGTATCTTAAGAGTTCTGCTGTCAGTTGTTGCAACGTCGCTGGAGGTGTGGCTGACGGCGTAATCTCCGCTACATCAGTTCAGATCAGCTGAATCTGCAGGCATTGACAGAAAGTCAGCATTATTCTGCAGAATAAACATTATGTACAATCCGTGGGGTGTGCCGTCTAGTGTTGTCCAACTGTGGAAAACCGCCGAGCCATGACGTAGAAGATAGCTTGGGGTAACAGTCTGTTCATGGTATCAAACACCAGTCAGGATGCACAGGACAACCACAAACTCAGTTCGCTTCCTAGCTGTTAATCCATCGCAAGGCATGACTTAACCACCACCAAAACGATTCCTTTAAATGACACTGGCCTGAGCATAACGTTCACTATTTCGGTGGCAGCCATCAACATGTGACAGGTTGTTATTAATCCGTGGCGAGGACGTTTCTCAAACACCGAAACGGAAGTCTGACATGACACCTACACCACTTCAGTCGATTACGTCGATGACGTTGTATAAGAAGTGGTTACATTGCAGGCCGATGATCCAGGGCCCAGTCTATATTGCCTATAACATGATTTTTATTATTTGCGGCGGGGGATCATGTCATCTTAGTGACAACTGCTTGTTCCATATATACATTATTCTGAGGGCGGACAAAATACCCAAATGACAATAACAAGCGTGTACCGTTATCAGAGAGATGCTTGGAACCATTTTTCATACTTTCTTTATATACCATTTCTGAAGAACAACGACTTCTGTTTTCTCAAAATAAACTTTTTCCCAAATAATATCAAGAATAATTTTATATATCTGCTGCTGCAAAACATGGACACTGCATTTGTATCATCAGCTAAACAAAAATCATTGCATAATATTTTCCATGAATTCCTTATCAACTGATATCGTCGATATACGCTAAAATGCTAAAAGGAAGAAACATTGCTTGCAAAACAATGGAAGGAGAGGGGTCAACAGCTCCTTTTATTCACCAACAACCAACCAAGAGTCTGGGAGTCTGGTTAACGTTAAACTCTCTTTTATCCTGGTGAAATCCGCCCTGTTCCTTCCCGCAGCGTGTCCGTGCTACCAGAGACAGAGAGGGGTGTCGAGCAATAACTTAGTAAAGTATATATTTCGCCCCCTCACCTTTGAACACTACAGACCAATACATCTTATATGGTAAATTATTTGTGATATGATTTGATCATATGAGTACTAATTAATATGTAAATGCATGCAATATTCTGGTTAATGGGTGTATTAATATTAAATTATCATCACTGTGGTTGCTTTTGCGTCATGGAATTTCGCTCGACTTAGAGCTGGCGATGTTTTCTACAATCGAACCTGTACATTAATACCAACTCTGCTAATTTATCTTAAGTGTTTATAAACACACATAAGTGCAAACATATATGTCAATATTACAAGCCGTATTCTTGTTCCTTCAAATCGTGAGAATCGAAATTGTATTATTGGGTATTGTTGTCGATGTTCAAAACAAGAAAGGCTTTGAACCATAATTCAAAACCATGCAAGCCGAAATTTGCAGCAGTAGGTAATTAAGCGTCATTTTCCCTCGTTGAAAATAGTTAGGTGTATATATTTACTAATAAATACACTACATATGAATTAGTAAGGCTGGTTTAAATATATTTAAAAACTTTTAATTTATATACATATAGTTTGTATTTTACAATTAACGATTACAAATAAAGAGGGTTCTCATAATGACTATTGATCAAAATTAATACAATACTAGCTTATGTGAAATGTTCACACCGCCACTCTGGAGTCTTCCGTCTAGTTCTGTGACTGTTGAGGTTAGTGGCCCGCTCCTGCTTAATGTCACACCTTGGATCTCTGAACTGGAAGAGTGTTCTGCGTGCTTTCAAATGAACGTAAAAAAACAAATTGCAGATATCTCCCAGTGTCAATTTCCGTAAAGGTTTTATCCATAAAAAACATATAGCAAGGACAGGTTTTTAAAAAAAAAAGTAAATAGTGTTTTGAGAGAAATGTATTTCTCACATATTTGGTTTTTAAGAGAATATTAATTTATAGATTGTGACATTCCTGAAATACAAGTCTTTAAACTGTAATGACATCAAATGAAGAAGTTATTCTTTTTTTCTTATGAGATTAACAGCCTCACTTTTTCCCCACAGAAGTGATCACATCGGTGTTAACTATTTTTGACTTCGTGTCAAAAGTTAATTTAGGCATATAAAAAAACAATTTGTTGAGAATAAGGACAATGCCTATATTCGAAGTAGCAACACCATATTATTGTAATACACACACTATTTAATCATAATAGACAACATGACAGAAACACATCGTGTGTTTGACAGGAACTAACCTTTCCAGTGAGATTATAGTTGTGATCTAAAAAGTGGTATATGGTACAGACCTTATACTTTCAGAACACGAATGACAAATCTTCACACAAAATGTGAAAGTTGACATGACCTATATCAATAATAAGCTACAGTGGTCGAAACAACAACTGTTTTCATTCAAACGCGAAGTTGGAATAAACATGTGGCCTTTGTCTTTGCGGGGAAATGCATAACAATTCTGGATAACTACTTCTATATTATGTAGATACACGACGTGGCGGAGTATATACTCACTCCTGCATCTGGAGTAAGGTATGATGCATTATACAAAAAGAAAAACAATTTAAAAAAATAATTAATTTCAAATCCTTTTAAAACTCACTCGTGTATTCTAATCTGTTTGACTCAGTTTTATCACAACTTTTTATCCGTATAAACGTGTCCTACAATGTTATACTTAGTCTTACATTTAACCTCTGAAATGAATTATTTCATAAAATTAAAAATAAAATAATATAAAAAGGAGCATCTGAGATGTGTTCATTGAGCTCAGAGTCTTAATTAAGGGGTCTGGATGACAGACTATGTTATATGTTATACTCTATATTCCACTTGTTGAAAGCGTGAGCATATGGTCCAAAATCTCGAGTATGTAGACAATATAGAGGTACCTATCACATAAGACTGTTCACCTGCTTTCCCTTTCATACTTCCAAATCTCCTGTATCACCGCCAAATAACTATGCGTCTGTATATTTGACATTAAGGAATTATGGAAACACGTTGGGTTTGACCCAAGGAGAGGGGAGGCAGAAGATGTTCCAAATACGATCTGCAGTGTAATGTTTAGTGAACAATGCATCCTTTTGTCTGTGCAAACAATGTGGGCTACGTGTTCTGATCAGTACTGGAAAGCAATACATTATTTGATTAAAGTTATACATTGGAAAGCCAATACATTATATGATTATACTTAATATAATATCAAACAATCGGTGTTAATGTGCCTTTTCCTAGTTAGAAGATGCGGAAATTTCGACGTATTTTGTTTCCAAGGTAAAGAGTTGTTTCTGAGCTAAAAATCCGAAATTAACTAAAATAATTAAGTGTACAATCAGGAGCACAAGAACAGAAACCAACAAAAATACAAGATATTTTAATCCCTGAGGGATAGATACGACTGAAACATAATCACACAACGTATCTGAAAGTCACTAACTTCATTTGTTATTTTTGAAACATTCATGTTTCCGAAACACGGGTTTAAAAGATCATCCTCTAGCAACGACGCGTCATCGATTTATATATCAATGAAGTACATTATGCCGGCAACATCTTGTACATGTACTAACACAATTTCAAAATTTGATATAATTAATTTCACCCTAAATACCAAACATTATTTTCAAGAAAAACCTTTTAAAATAGCAATTTCATCAACTGATGTGTGTTAACCAGATACAAAATATCAAGTATCATACTCTCATTATTGACATTTGTAGATCACTTAGCGAGATTATATCCTCATCACAGACATTCAAAATCGACTATAGCCGGCAGAGATATTTCATGTTTGACTCTATTGAAAATTTGGTACCGTTTCTTTTGCCCCTGAATGTACGTTAATGGAACTCTGCATATATGTCTTGTTAGCTAGCTGTGTAGGTTTATGTATATTTGTATGAATCAAAATAATATTTAAGTAATCAATATGAAGTTGTACTCTGACCAAAATCAAATCGAGTATGTAAATAATAGTACGTACGTTTTTGAGTAAACGTCATTATTTATTGATAACTCATCGGTCTATATACCCCTCCCTACCCTCCCGAGTCTGAGAGCTGCCTGCGTCAAGGCTCCAGGAGGAAGGAATGACGTCACTGGGTAAGCCACCTAGCGGGGAGCGAGGGTGTGGGAGGTAACTCTCTTTATTCTGCAGTGGTATATCTGGTTGAATGATTAATCGGGAGGAACTCAAATGGCTACGGTGAGTTCTCAACGGTGAGTATAAATAATGACGTTTACTCAAAAACGTACTATTTCATTTACATGGGTCCTTTTATATGATTGAGTATTTGTATGTAATTTGATTTAAGAATGAAACACACAATGTTAATGTTCATATACCAAATGCTAAATATATAAATGCTAAATTTTAAATTTAGAAATAGAATTGAAACATAGAATATTGTTCTTCTCAGGATAATCATGTCAAAAGTACCTATTAATCTTTCTGTCACCTGTAAAAAGATTACATTAGCTAATTGTTTCTTGCAACAATTAAATTCATGGAAATCTATACATGGGCAGGTGGCAACGACAACCTTTACTTTAACTAAATGAGATGAATACGATGATAAAACCATCTTTAAGTCAAGAACAAGCAAATTGCTTATTTTCCTCCAGGCAGTTACTTAAAACTAATCTGATTTAACATTTTAAGTTTGCTTTCACTGATAGTACAAAGCAATTAATAAAACGAGTTGCTTTGGAAAATATTTTATGCCACAAAATTTAGTGAAAAAAGGCACTTTAATGCCTTGCTACTATTTCCACTTAGAGGAATTCTTGCGAATTTTATTTAACCACAATCATTATAGAGTTTATGAGATCTGCATCAACAATTATTTCATGAAAGTAAAGCTGATTATAGCATGAAGTGTATGACAAGAAGTTTCAGGATACAATATTAACTGAAGTAATAGAACCAATGGGTCTACCCAAACTTCGGAAAAAACTTGCATCATTTATGGTGAATCAACAATGATTCTCTGTTGTTTAGTTTAAAATAGGGTTTCCAAAGTTTCAAATGTCCCCGTCGCATGCTATACACAATGAATCTGTTTTTTGTCTAGATAATGAAACTTAAGGTATTTTAAAAGGTTTATTCTGCAAATGACATAGTTAGTAGTTAGAGTTATACCGAATATGCCATACGTTTATTTAAGAATACGTCCAATACCAATTACGGAATAAAATATACATTATTCCATACATACAGACGTAAGATGGTGTGAAGTGATTTGGGGTTTAAAGCCGGTTTCCAGATAACTTCATTTTATCACGGCTGCAAGAATACTTGCAGAGAGAAAGCCCGCAATGGTGACTATGCGTAGCAGTGCAACCTGCAAAAATCGGCTGTAGCAAACTATGGGTGGTACTGCGCTGAAATTCAGTAGAATATAGCATTAACCTCAAACCTTACTGCATGTAGGACAGTTCTCCACAAGAAACAAAGATGCCGAGCTCCTGGCGGAAATCCGGACCACTTGATCCGAGGCAGAACGCGGTAACCACTGTTTTGTTGTTTACAAGATTGGTAATTGTCAACTTTATCAAACTTCAAGTGTATCCCTTTTTTGCTTTACACTTTACTTACTCTACGACTATGTGGAGATGACGAGCAGTTATTATAATTTGTAATGCAATATATACTTTTAATTTAAGTTCAATACATAGTTATCAAAGATTATCTAAAACAGAGTTTTGTGGAACATGAGAAGATAAATACGTTACCTTCTAATTGTTGTGTATTGACTTTACTTGAATTCCATAGTGGCGATACCGACGCCAGCTCATAAAGAGTCTATGTTACTTCAAAGAGAACTCCTCGACCAAGTGGCACCTAGAAGCATGTACCTACTAAATCCCAACACATTGTAAGAATCTCTTGTGGGACCAATAACGAGGAGGTCCGGACTAAAGTTGGTTTAACGTGTGAATGGGTTTAGGCAACTAACATAAACGAGGACATCACCTTCACGTGGGAATACAGAGGGGACTCATTGGTTATTTACCTATAAACGTAACTCAAATATATTAAGCCGCGAGCCAAAAATTGAACATTCACGTATAACTATAGGTCCATGTAGATGGAAACCTCCAAGCCAAGCTGGAAGATTCTAACATGTGAGACAGTTGATATGCAGTACTGCGGTGTACTATTAATATCTAATACAAATTGTATTAGATGGAAGATTGCTTAGTGCCTTCTATATAATTTACATAAGGTATTTGTATACCCACTCAGGTTTTAATCCTTATTGTAAAACTTATTCGTGTATTTCAGCCTCATTGACTCAGTTTTCTCACAATTGTTGACATTCTGAGGAATGTATCCTACTTTGTTAAACCCGCATCTTCTACCAAGAAGAGCGAGCATATGCTCTCAAACATGTATCTACACAATATAAAACTAGTTATCCAGAACAAAATGTTCTTATAAACATACCACATCTGATTGTCCGCCTGCTGTTCCCACTCTTCTTTTGTCACCGCCAACTACTGTGCGTCTGTTTCTTTGACATTACATTACACGTTGGATTTGAACCAAGGAGAAGGTAGTAATCGGAACATGTACTATGTACAAGATATGTCGTTTGCTATTAAGGGAGAACAAGGTTTCCTTTTGTCTGCGGAATCAATTTGGGCCTAGGGGCTGGCTACTGATAGAACTTAAAAGCTAATAAAGAGAGGTTATCAGGTGAGAGTGTTTTGGAATGGTCAACATGCTGTACGAGGAATAAACATTGCGAGCCTTGACGAGCTATATACATTATAGTGTTAATCCTAATCCGTGATATTTACCATCCCGAAACATGCGAGCATGATAACGTCTTTATCATACAATGTCGTTATTATTTTGCGCAAAAATGCTTGACAACACTGATTTCAAAGTTTAGTTTTCATCAAATGCAAATGTTTGTAAATGAATAGTGTGATTACTCATACGGTAAATCGACACCAAATAATTCCCTCTAAATAATGCTTTAAATATTTAACTATGTTTAAAATAACAACAATTTTGAAATGAATTATATTTAACGATTCAACAGGGTATTCGAGTGCGTAGTCTTTCGCCTTTTGTTCGCCTTCGTGGAATCGGTTGGGAGAGTCTATCTGACTCTGGAATGAGAGTTGCTTCTCCTCTGCTCCATTGCAAAATGGCGGAGTTCGCAGAAGACATGGATACTAAACTGAAATTTGGTTTGTTAATTTTCTAATCCCATTTACACAAGTCACATGTATGGAACATTGAATGGATATTAGGTAAACGAACATGTGACTCAAACCCTCTTGTTACCTGTAAGTAGAATGGTTTGTTCAGTAAAGTGTATCTCGCGATGGAATTGTTTTGGCATTGCTTGGTCATAATACATTTTGCTACGCAAGTTTCATTTTATCATTTTAAAAATTACTTTAAATAATGTATATCATGTATATGTTCATGACACTATGCGTGTCTGTTGTTACAGGCGTTTGCAATGTTAAAGCGTGTGACCTCATGACTTTATTTTCAAAAGAAGTTAGGGGGCGGGATAACGCAGTGGTTAGCGCGTTCGGCTTAGGATCAAGAGGTCTGGGGTTCGAATCCCGCCACGGGCACGGCAACTATGTCTGAAGTAGAGAACTGCTCTACACGCAGTAAGGTTTTGGTGCAATGGTACACTGAATTTCAGCGTAGTACCACCCATGGTTTGCTAGTTCCAGCCGATGCTCGCAGGTTTCACCGCAGTGCATAGTCACTTGGCGTTGCGGGCTTTCTCCGTGCCATAATACTAGCAGCCACGATATAAGTTAAATACTCTTGAAAGCGGCGTTAAACCCCAACTCACCTCACCTCAAAAGAAGTTCCGTCGCTTGACCTTTGGAATTTTAATCGATATCCACATATTACCCCAAAGGATACTACAGAGATCATTTGGCTTAATCCTGCCGAGAACAACATCCATTGTATGATAATTGCATCAAGCAATGTTGATGTGTCTTTTCCGATTTAGGAGATTTTGAAAATTCAGTGTTTTTGTTTCCATGGAAAAGATTTGGAATTGACTGCAATAAGTCATTAGATATCCATGATACTATTCATGCTCATGTGTCTAGCTATCTATGTAGGTTTATATTTACTTTGCGAATTGAACTAATATTTGAATATGACTTGGACTTTGACTCAAATCAAACGTTGGCAGTATTTTCTGTCTAGTACGTCGATATTTCCAATATGTTATAAAAGATATATGAACACGAATCACTATAATATTACTTGTCATGATAAATCACAAGCTATTGTTATGATTTCTAATACATTCTCATATATCATATGATAAATATATATATGGCTTTTATAAAAACACTAGTGGAAGATTTCAAAGGTGGGTATTTTATTACTTTGTCTTCATGGTGATACAGTAAAATGAAGACTGTTTACATCGATGTGAAATCGAACATATTGTTCTTCTCAGTTCTCTGACTAGAATAGTCTACAATTAGCAAACAACTTAATGGTAAGGAGATTTCTGTCACTTGTACACAGATTACATCAGCTTATGTTTTTTAAGCAGTTACAATCATTGACATCTACAATGTATACAGCAGGTGGCAACGGCAACCTTTACGTTAACTTAAATAGATGAATACAATGATAAAACCATCTTTAAGACAAGCACTAGCACAATGTTATTTCTCCCCCAGGCAGCAACTTAAACTAATCTGATTTAAGAGCGTTTGTTTTCACTGAATGTACAAAGCAATTAACTAAATGAGTTGCTGGTGAAATTACCAGTCAAGTTTGGAAAGTATTTTATTTCACAAAATTGTTTGAAAAGAAAGGCACGTTAATCCCATAATGCCTTTATCCATTTTTATTTAAAGGGATATCTGAATTGTGTAAAAGTGAAAGCAAGTAAAATGGCGTTTTCGAGCCATAATGGTAATGGCATATTTTATCACAAGTGTTCATGCCTTTTAAGCTGATGTGTGCACTGTATGACAAGTACCCAGGACTCGTTGTCTGTTTCTTGTAAACGGTCCTACATCCGGCGTTTGTTCGAGACCCGTGTCAATTCGAATTTCAGCTTCTTTGAAAGGACATAATAAGTTTCAAGCTGCATTTCTAGATGAAGTAATACATGTAGAAGCTTATGGTCAATGGTGAAACATACATTGTTCTTTTCTTTTTAATGTTAATAAAATATAGGTCATAATAGCTTAAACGGGTCTACACTTCAGTTCGACTCTATTTTAACAAAATGATCTAGATAATCAAACTGAAGAGGATATTTCTGCAATTTTTTTTTATAAATGTCTTTTTCAAATTATAGTCCTGTAAAAAGATGAGTTCTGCATTAGTATAAAATGTGAAAGAGTGTAAGTTATTTCCTCCCCTCGAGGTTATTACAGTCTGATGTACCATATTGTACCATAGTTTTATCTCCCGAGCCTTCAGGCGAGGGATGACACTTGTATAAATATGTCAATAAAAATTTGCGTAATCGTATTTATTTTGACTGCCAATAACAGATGTCGGATATCGTTTGAACTACATTTACCCTAAACGTAAACAAAATGGCGTCATCCGTCTCAACTGTAACGTTAAAAGTCGTGTAACGAAATTCTACAAGCTTTTAAATGCCTTTAAGTTATATCTTAGTTAAATTAAGTGTGCAAGCAATGACATGTGCACATTGTTTCCAAAGAATG
Source organism: Gibbula magus (assembly GCA_936450465.1). NCBI lineage: Eukaryota > Metazoa > Mollusca > Gastropoda > Trochida > Trochidae > Gibbula > Gibbula magus. The sequence goes on from OW388289.1 coordinate 11,076,479, forward strand.
CAGCAAATATGGCGAAAAAAACGTATTTCCTCTAATACAACCCCGGGGTTCTATTTCGTTCAGGACCCCTTACTACCCGGGTTGTATTAGAGGCCCGGGTTGTATTAGGGGCCGGGTTGTATTAGGGGCCCGGGTTGTATTAGAGGCCGGGTTATATATCTTCAAATCTGAATTGACGCTTACAATCATATTGGGTGACTTCTTGGGTAAGTAAAATGAGTGATCTAGTACTACATATTTGAAAAAAAAAACATATTGCTTTTAATTGATAGACCCGTAAACAGTTAATCGAAATGTTCAAAACTCAAATTAGGAGGTCACCTGACTGTTATGTGTACCTACTCTTGGCTTGGAGCTGTTACTTTGGCAGCTCGATACATGAAATTTGTTCAGCTTGCGACTGATAGACTTACTAAAAATATAGTAAGTTTATACATGTAGCAATAAATAGAAAACAAGAAAACAAGTTGTACAATCGAACACGTAGTCGACACATGGAAGATGATCAAGCGGTTTAACTCATAATTGAAGATATAATGATCTCTGCAATATGTGTTCCCTCCTAAGTGAACGTATATTCAGGAATGGCAATGATACAAGATTGGTAACTGTAAACTTCATGTCGTGCCATTTTCGAATTTCGTTATAAATGTTGTTCAACTGTTTGAAGTTGACAATGCAATTTACTTCAACTGGCTCCTTACAAGAAAATTTATGTTGTACCTTGTCACTTGAACAAATACATGAAATAATACTTTTTAAAATAAATTTTTGGTGACATGACGATATAGATATACCTTTCAAAATGTTGTTAATTCGGCAATAGCGATACTGATAGCGGTACTGATAGCGGTCTCTGTTATTTCAAAGATCTAGAGAACTTTTCGACCAAGTGGCACCTTCAGGCATGCGTCTACTCAATCCCAACACATTGTACGGCTCTTGTGTGGGACCCATAATGAGGAGGTCCGGACTATGGTGATATTGAATTATGAGTTGGGCAACGAACATAAACAAGGACATCACTTTACATGGGAATAAGGAATGGACTCTTTGGTTAATGAAATACAAACATAAAACATCTACAAGTATTAACAGACAACATCCATTTCAGATGCAAATCCGGGGTGAATCTGTGTCTAAATAATTCAATTTCCGGTCCAACTGCCACAGTTTTATCGTTTGTTTTCCCCAATATGTTGTGGTTATTTAAGTTGACAAGAATTTTAAGGGCCTAATTAATGGTGCCACAGTGTGACCAGTTTGGGAGTTCATGTTCTATAAGTAAGAGGTAGTTCAGGGCTTCTAAAAACTATATATCATTTATCTATGTTTTCGTGTTTGAACTTTACTCAGAAATCTGTTTTGTCTTGGCCGAGGACAAATTGTGACACGATCATGACATTATCACTTATGTAAAATTGCCTCCCATTTATTACTGAACTCGTAATGCACTAAAATCTAAGAATGATTTGACAATGGCGTGATGTCATCAATGCGACTTGTGAATAGGAAAGTACCTCACTTTGATCTCCGTTCGAGAAGCTCACTTGCAGTCATACTTATTCATTATTTTATGAATAATCGATGATGGACGCGTACGATTTAGGATGATAAATGAAATTATATCTTCTTTCTCCCATTATATATCAAACATATTCCGCGCATTAAAGTAAAAAAAACCTTTACAATACGTATAAGTTGGTTGGTGAACGTATTTCAATACTAGATAACAGGCAACACGTGGGTGGTGATATTCTCTTCATCTGAAATGGGAGAGGTTTTTACGGCCATTGTATATATAATGCCGGATAAAGTAATACATTGTAAAGTATACAAGACAAAATCTTATGAAATGTTCTGAAAGTTGAAACTTTCAACATTATAAAATCACAAATATTACATATAATGTAGAGGGTAATTTAACGTTTGTTACTAATAATGAACGATTAAACTCCAAAGCATATCTCGCCAAAATGTCATCATAAGAAACGTATACAATAACGTACAACAATAACACATATAACTCATCCGCATCCACATAAAACAGAACATACGACTTAGTCATAATCACGCCTATTCCGGTATCTACCTTCAGCGATTATGTTAGATACAACACTTACAAACACCTTTACTCATTCCAAATGTATGATGAGGATATCGATTTTCAAAGACACATATACATATACATGAACATGGCTTGATCAATACTACTGTTTCAATATATCTCTGATATTTCCGGAATGGAAGTACTTGTGTGATGACACGCTCTGGTTAGTCTAATACACTCATAAACAGTCTGTGCATATCATTTTACCTCTTCAGTGTGTGTTGATCGACTAATCTATGAAATGTTGAATAAGGCAAGTAACACTTTAAGGAAAGCTTTGATTAATTAATTTGAAATGGAATGCTGTTTATATATTGGTTAATTCAGTGAACCCTTGTACCCATTTGGGTTTTTTCATCTGTCTGTAGCGATATTCATAAGGAAACGACTGGCAATAACAATCCAATAAAGTTGAAACAAGAAAATCAGCATCTACTCTGCTTGCTTGATAATAGACAAACTAAAATCCGAAACGGAAACTAAAATCCCAGTAGAAAGAAATGTAATCCTAACCAGCAGCTGGTTTTAAGACATAACTGACTAAAGGACACTGAACATTTATGACAGGAGTCTCTTTCAGCATTGCCACCAAACCCACATTAGGTCTGTAACCTAGTTCTTCACGTTCTTCAAGTTCTTCATAGAAATGCCAATAATGTCCAGATGAAAGCAAGGTTTGATGGTCTCTCAGACGTCTCACTTGATTCCTCGCAACTCGATTTCTTCAAGGGATCATATTATTACCAGATGAAGTAGGATGGAGGAATATTTTATAGTTTCATTGCAGATGGGCATCATCGATAGAATATTTTTGTTATCACTGGCGAATAAACTCCTTCGTTTATGTCAGTATGACGATGATCTACACTTCAGCGTCAATAAATGATTTTGTTGTTAATCATATTCATTCAACATAGAGGACCACATTTTGAAAAAAGAACCACCCACAAAATTCATGTATGATTATGACTTGGAAACTAATGCATATTTTGTGATTGTATCATGGTTGAAAGTATATAGGTTTAAATCTAACAATGATTAATGAAACTATTTTTGTGATGCACTTATCTTGTGTATTGTACATCTCTTTCACAATGCATACTTACTGCTTTAGACATAATAGGCATTAGACATCGTTTACATTTTCATAATTCTTATGTTTAAGTGCGTCTGTAGCAAAACATGGATCAACTGATATTTCAGCTTTCCATGTACGGATTTTGAAGCTTCGTGAGATAACCTATAACTGCATAATGACGTAAATGACAGAGCATGGCAGGAATATGAAACAGTAACGCTAAAGTAATGGACCTTGAGAATGTGATCATTCCTGTGCCATCTTTGTTGTTGATGTTGCCATCAATCATCCATATTGCTTCATGGTTATGACCATCGTCCATATTTTGTGTGTGCAAACATCATATGATATAAACAATCCTTAGTCATCCGTAAAAATGATACTGCATGGTAATATTGATAAGGCATTAATAAACTAATGTTACACTTGTGCGGCAGTTGTAACATCACGACGTTAAATACAACCCTCACAATGAAACGTGACTCGCAGACATTCTAGTTTCAGCACACTGTCGGACATGTCGCCTATTGTTCAGTGGGCGAGTAATAAAACAGGATACTTAACTTCCTTCTATATAATGCCATTTTCATTGAAGTCGTGAATGATTGGTATCATACTCGGTTTCACCCGTCTGATACACAATCTTTTACTCGTTTAATCAGAATGGTATTATACAGAAGAATGTTAATTATCAATGTACCATAACGTGTAATATACTCCTTGTAAGTATAATGAGCTTAACCAGCAATTATTACGGAGAGTTGGACGTAAAATATGAGTATCATTGAATATTAAATACGCATGTCTATCAAATAATTACTTAAAGTCATACGTGTAACACCTTCACCACGATAGTCTTTTTAATTGTTATTATTGTTGCAGAAAGCACTGAAATCTTCAAACATCGACTAATGTGGTACTGATCAAGTTTTGCACTGAAGTACAATGCAGCATGTACTTGGGCCTAAGGTATAATTCATTTTACTCGTGGAACCTCTATTATTAACGACAGAACAAGATTTTACAAAGTTATTTGAAGTAATAAGTAGTTGCTTTATGGGATCTATCATAGATTTTCAAATTACTTGCATTAACAACAAACAGTTTTAAGTACGTAATTTAAAAAAAATACGTGTTCGCCTTCAACAAAGGACCGACTCATAGCCTCTATTAGAAACATGTGCAATTATGGTTCAGATATGTTATGTTTTACTTTTCAAGCATCGTCGCACAAGTCTGCGGATTACATGTCGAAGTTGATGTTCTTTAACGATGGATATCAACGAAGTGACCATCTCAGCATATATGTTACTTTTGGCAGGTATTGCTTAATGATTGATAGACGTGAATGTGTATTCCGCTCTGTCTCGGTATGTATTGATGAATGTGATCAGTTCATAACGATCTAAATAACGCCGAATGTAGTTGTAAGACAGGCCATCTAAACTTCCTTCTCACCACTGTTCATTCACCAGTCGAACAAAAACAGTTTCGTAATATGTTAAAGACAGCCACTTACATACATACGGGATTACTAAGATTTTATAGATGTGGTGGTTAAGGTTATTAAAAATTACTGTGATGTAACCTTTGGTGTGTGTTGTAAATTAAAATAAACAGAAAACCTGAATTAAAGTCATAGAATGAAATTGAGATATATATGCATTAAAAAGTTTTCATTTTATATGTTTCAGATGGGAAATTCCATTTAAAATTAAAGCCATATGAAGGTGAAACAAAAACAATAATTGTAAAAATACGATGATATGGAGATACGAATCTAAAAAATGCAATTAATGCACAATGCAAGAATGCTTTGAATTTTCACGTAAAACGTGGTAACAAATATTTATGCATTGTGAACTGATGGGGATGTGTTTCATTGTTTTTGGGCGATGGATAAGCTACACTTTGATGATGTACATGCACATTACAGAATGCACGCATCATGGACGGTTATTCATTACGAATTACGGACACCGGAAGCAATGTCATCATTTTATCTTCATTATGATCCAATATGAAGAAGTGATAGCAATAGATGTCATCATCGGGATGAATAAACACTTGATAATTCCTAAATCGCATTGAAACTGTGACAAGAGATATAACATTCCCTAGAACTGAACTCAACTGAATCGTATCACTGGAAAGAGCGACCCCTTTAGGGAGCATGGCCCTTGGATACACTTACACAAATACGTTATGACCGTTACCACTGTCTTCTGATGTTCAAGAAGTGGACAGTGGGTAACATAATGTAGACCTACATAACTTTACCAGAGGCGAGACAAGAAAGAGACCTAATCAATTTCAATAACTTTATTTGTTGACAGGAACCGTCTTCAAATGCAAGTGAAGGATGATGCAGATGCAGAAGAGATGTTTTGATGTATGCCTTGTAAGATAATTGCAGACAACCTTCTATTGTAGAGAGCGAACAGAGCACTCTACTTTGAACTGTATCAGTGTTATTGAAAACATCATATCATTACAGTCGTATGGAATGTAACAATTTGCAAATAATAATTGATTTGCCTTAAGCCCGGATATTGATGGAATTCTTAATTATAAAATAAAATATCCTCTGAAATGGTCATCAATCAAATATTTTGCATCTCATCCATCTCAGTTCAAGTATTATATGGATATTATGTTTAATTAAGGTTAAATGTCTTTAGTTCAATCTATCTATCTATCTACCTATCTATCTGATTACATATTATTATTCTTGGGATATGTAATGGCAACATTCTTAATGTTTAAAAATTATACGTTATATGTATTTATATATGGGTAACAATGCAAAGAATAGTGCATGATTAGACAATATATAACTGAGCGTAATATACGTTGCTTTACATTTGAAATACCCAACCACCCTCTTCATTTATCTTTGCTTCACATTTGGATTGTAAATATAAGTACACGAGACCATATGATTTTTGAAGTATTAATCATTAATCCACTTTAATAAAATAAATGAATGCGACGATAAAAATACTCATTGAATTTCATGTCTTCTGCTGCAAAGAAATAACAGTAAAAATATGTTTTTCCTATTTGATTGATAGCTGTGTCACAGGGCCAATTGAAATCTTGAAGCAGTCGCTTTGGGCATGACACGATCTCTTTTCAAATAAATGTTTCCAATTTAGTGTACTTTTGTAAAGTTAATTTGAGCTAAGAAAAAGTTAAACTCTTAAGAACGTTTGGCTACAATAAACCATATCATTAGAAAGAATCAAAACCAATTTAGCTAAACTGTTTTGTTGGGGTTGATAATGCTTATTTGCACCTACTATTGCATATATCTACATGTAGGAAGAACTAAATAGGTAATAAATAATAAAGAATATAGTTCCTGATATTAAGTTGAATATAAAAAAATGGACTGTAAAATTGGTCCAAAACGTTTATGCAAATTAACTGTATATTTAGTTACGTTGTGCAAGGTAAATTTGTTTGTAAATGTAAATATTCAGAATACTCTTATAGTCAACTCTCTCGCCTCGACCGGCTCACAAAGCGAGAGCGTCTAGGTTGCTAGCGGCGATAATTGGTTGACGACTTCTGACGTTGGTATATTCTGACGTAATACTATTAGATAATATTAGTTTCAAGTGTTATATACATTCTACAGAAATGATGAAGCAACAGTACCAAGGTCTTTGAAAGGCATTTAGAAGTGGTATACATAAGAACAGGAAGATTTTCTGGATAACAACTTCTTTAATGTGAAAATACACATGTGTATTTTCACATTAAAGAAGTTGTTATCCAGAAAATATTCCTGTTCCAACAGTACCAACGTTTACAATTCGGATGAAGGCCCAATTGACGTTTATGACTGTGTTCGTGGCCTACGGTAGAGAGTCGGACAGTAACGGTATCGCCTCGCGATCGGCATGATGTCAACACGAAGGGCAATGTCAACGCAGAGTGAATGTGTTTGACTTTGGTTAGATTTGTATTTCTTTATTTTGAAAGCTGTTCATAACGTTCTTGGTGGTGGTTACATTATGCTTGCATTTGGAATCCGAAACCCTTTGACACAGATTGTCCAGATTTGTATACAACTGTTCGCCTATAGTTATACATACTGCATTTCAGCTATTCACAAATGTGGAACTTTCTTAAGCATTAACAAATAAATATATCTAGCACGTAAAATTGTAAAACTTCAATGTAGCGTGTTGATTTTGAATTCAAAAGAAGTTCCAGTTTAACTTTATCCTGAGGTCATTGGTTGTCCAATCAAATCTTTGAAATTTGGGGTCACTTTGTTACGACACAAGTCAACTTGATACGACACACGTGTGACGTACACGATTAGTGTCATTAGTTGTACGTTCATCACATGTGTAATAATTGAATATACGAAATATGATACAACAATATCAAAGGGTCTTACACACCATATTATGTGACTAATTCATTTTACAAGACCTGAACAACATTCCAATATCAGCACAACCATGTTATGACTACATCAAACTGCAGCCGTCCTTTGAAGTGTATATCCGAAAATCATGCACACGTTTACATTGCTTTAATGCAATGTGTATATATCTACATTTAAAGACATATATATATATATATATATATAGCTTATTAGCAAGATCACACAGTGTCAGTAGACATCTAATATCTCATGAATAGGACGCTCTTCAGTATTATAACATAACAAACTTTCTAATGCAGACTAGTGATAGTAGCCGTAAATTCATTTATGTCTTTAGTGAGGATTGTGGTATATAATCGCCAACTAATCTGCGAACTGTAATAATCAACACATTTCAAAGACCATACTTAGTAAATGTTGTAGTGATTCCTTCTCTCGGAATGATGTCTATGTCATGTGACAATATTTAGTTGTCTGTCATCTTCCATGTGTACCTCGCAATGCCGTTACCTCAGTCATAACTCTTAAATCCTTCCATGTGTACCTCGCAATGCCGTTGCCTCAGTCATAACTCTTAAATCCTTACATGTGTACCTCGCAATGCCGTTGCCTCAGTCATAACTCTTAAATCCTTACATATTTCCCTATCAATCTTGACATTTCAGTATACCATTTACAGAAGATGAGGCTGTTGATGTTTTGGTAGCTCAGACTTTTTATGAACTATTATTTTCCGAGGCAAGAAGTTGAACTGTACGCGCTTTTATTGTAAGAAGCTTGAAATGGGGACTATTTTGAAATAACAAGTTTATGTGGCTAAATTGGACAAAGAAGAGCACATAACTATTTTGGAGGTTCTGGTTTATTTCAGTATGAATGATATTTGTTCAGAATAGGGACCTTGCCTCCTTCTTAAAAGTTTAACTATTAAACTAGTTTGTAACAACACATTGTAGGAAGGGAAGTTGAATTCTCTGGTCTTCGAAGTAACATTGAAAGAGAAATGCTGCACAGCTGCTAGTTGGAGAGATCACAATTTAAGCTGATCATTTTTGTTCAATTTGAGCTCAACTTTTCAACATTCATATGAGCAATGCTGAAGTACGGTAAAATATCCAATACTAAAACAGTATAAACATGTGTTTATTTCCAATCTAAGATATGATATTAACCAAATGCTGCTCTCCTCTGAATTACATGTATCGTAAGGAATATAAACAAGCCAGAGTTATATATCTCTACAAAACACAAATATGATGTGGATGAATATCATAGACAGTAGTGGTTGGAAAACCTCGCAATTCTATAGATATGCATAAATTATTCTAAAAATAGGGACAACAACCCTTACATTTTATCATCAAATGTATAACAACTGTCTGCGAATTACATAAAACCAAGCATTCCATCAACTAAAGCATCATGTATAAGCCGGGAAACACTGCACAACACACTTATTGCTCAACAGTCATACTTATATATATATGAAGCATACATGTTGATGAATACACGTATTAACCTACAGACGCTACGACCTCTCCCACTGCACTCTGTTATCCGGTACAAGACATCAAAGAAAAGCAAATATCAAAAGCGTTTCTACAAAGAATGAAACTTGCTATAAGAAAGAATTTGAATCCATAATGAGTGTCTCCTTTCTTGGCTCTCAATTTAATGTACGTTATGGCAATTAATCCCACACTTTATGATCGTAGAATTATTAAATCAATGATATATTGGACATTCCACAGATTGAATTGGCATATATTCACTGGATTCACTCCCCCGTACAGAGACAAGAATGGACTGTGGTCGTTACGATCCTTAACATCAACTTTCTATCGTATTTCAGCTTCTAATATTTCTATATTAAGTATGTCGGTGTATCTTTCACTTCATCAACCATAGAATGTGTTCACTCTACAGCCTACATGTACTTGTTTTTGTATACCAATGATACCGTTTGTTGATGATTACATAGAGTGTCATGAACATATTCTGTAAATATGTTTTCACAGATTACCAGAAGAATCTTAATTGTTCAATTGAATTTGATTACAATCGGCATCCCAGAGAATACTTATTTGTGTAACCATAATTACAATCCACTTAGTTTGGGTTCTCGGTAGGATTATCAGCCTCATGGTTTAATTATTCAATATTATAGTAATCAATTAGTAACACAATGTAATACACACAGGCGCATGTATCGTCAAACTGATGTACAGCTGCTGAACAAAAGTTTGTTTAACTGTTCCCCGAACTCAATGCAAATATCATGTAATTCTGTGTTGATTTAAGTTTGATATATTCCTTAAATATGCCCGCAAAAGTTATGAATTTTTGTTTAGACGTAGACAAATCATTTCTGTATCACATATTTAAATATGATACTAATATTTCTACAGGAGCAAATATGGCAAGGATTTATATAAAACCGGGGGCTAAAAATCCCAAACTAATTTATATTGTTTTAGAAAATTGTCATTTTCTCATCATTTAGGGGAAAAACATACTTTCTATCATCACTGAACAATAGTTCATATTGCTGTCGAAATTTTACCGACATTTTGTTTAATTAATAGTTTATTACAGAAACAATAAAATCTAAATTTTCAAATGTTGACTCCTGCTCTTTTTTGTTGTACGCCAAAATTGTTTCTGGCACGTTACATGTCTGTCCCCTGCATATGAATGTCTTCTCTACATCTTGTCCAAAGATATTATTCATAAAGTGTTCTGTTAAGAACAAATGCCAACATGAATTTTTCGAAAAATGATGATTTTACGCAGGAAAGCAAAAGTTAAACATAGTTAAACAAACTTTTGTTCAGCAGCTGTAAGTAAGTAATGGAGAATGCCTGGGGAGCAGTGGATTCGTTATAAAATAATATCACAAATTCTACTGACACTCAATCGTATGGTTTATAAATGTCCTTCGTAGCCGAATGGATAAAAGCACTGTGATAACGAACGAAGGGTTGTGTGTTCGAATCAAAATTCATGCGTTTAAATTTTTGTTTAAAATAAGTGAGATATTTTAAGATCCTTGTCAAGACAAGACAAGACAATATACAACAATCTTCATGACTAAAAGTGTAAAAATCTGACACCCCTTCTGAAAAGGATAGTCAATTCGTTAAGAAAACTCCACTGTTAACACAATAAAGTGACATCCTCACCATGGATTAAAAGGATGCATTGAAGTCAACACCGCATGTCCATTTGATAGATTGCCGTCATCATATTATGCCACAATATCGTATAGCATGGCTAAACCAATACAATTTCCTTTGAAATAAGCCATAAAATAAAAACATAGATCGGGTATTCAGAAAAACAGCAAGCTGAGCCATTTGCCTAGTCCAGAAGAAATATTCGGTTGCAAAAATAAAATCATTTAATTTGTCAGCATTAAGTGACCCATTTACAAAGCCCAGTACTCGGTGCATCAGATCGGTAAGATTCATTAAATGATGGACAGTGTAATTGACCTAAGAGGGATTTCACATAATCTGAAGTGTGTCCTCAGACATGACCTTGTCATCGGCCTATGTTTGTAAACGAAATGGTATCATAGGGCAATTTGAACCTCGATAACTGATGCGGAAATACACATATAGATAATAAAGAGATACACACTCTCTCTCTTGCGACAACTGCACAAACATGCAGCATATTTACATTATCTAAATTACAATAACTGTTGCCTGTGGCTAGAAATGGAAAAATATATCTAGGCCATGTAGACTATTGTGCATTTAATTTGCAAAAATACCAGTATCTATCACTTTTAAGATACATGTTTCGATTCATGCCTGGTAAATATCCAATGCATACGAAACCGCATAAGTAGATTCGCGAGAGTATTCCATCCTACAACCCCTCAAAGTGATTACGTAACAAGCTTGCACGAATGATCTTGATCTTCCCTTTATTAGATAGAAAGGTGAAACACTCTCCTTAAACCTAGTGCATTTCACTACTATTCATAATCCGAGGTGTTATGTGTAAAGCGCAAATAACGAAATTACTCGCTCGATATAATGACGAAATGGAGTAGCAACAATATGAACTGCTCCAATTAGTGTATGTAAATGAATAAACCTTGTTATGTTCTCCTTCCACACGACCATGAACGGGGAATTATTCCTCGCTATTTTGCAACAGCAACATGCTTAGCTATAACATTGTCAGGACATTGCTATATATAGCTATATCTTGTTTTAAGCGTTGTTTTGTTACAGATCTACATGTAGTAATTACATTTTGACGTAAATAGGCAATATTATCTTCACATTTAAATTCAAGTTCTTATTTGTGTTGTTGTATCTTCACACTTGTTATCAATTATCGTTTGCGTCGTTTGGAAGAATTATCACCTGTAGATTATGCGTGTTTGTTTCCAGAGACATACATTGATTGACGCTAGTAACGTTAAATCACGCGTTGACGAATAAACTAGGGTCAATATGTGTTGTGGAAGTACGGGCGTCATTTCACAGTCTATTTATCTTCCTGCCTTTATTGCACCATTATAATTCCATGCATGTGTCAACATGTCGATAATGCAGCATTACAGTAGCTGCATCGTTATGGCAATCATCGCTGATATAGTTCGAGCAAACACAATAGAAAAGTTTCTTGTTAATTTATTTCTTCGTGATTGCCATACATGAGTTTGATATCTCACCCTGTATGTGAGCATGTTGTTCGACAGGGTTCAGTCCTTCGATAAATAAACGTTAACAAAAAGTTATCAAAATACATAATTAATATCTGGTAGAAGGAATGAACGATATATCTTTTTGCGAAAGTTTCTATTTTCTAGTACCTATTTGTAAAAAAGCGACAATCGTGTAGTTGTTGACTAACGTCAAATAACATTTGAAATCATAGGAATATCGTTTACCTATCTGACATTGCCAAAGTCTTACATCTTATTCATACCAACTAGAAGGCCTCAGTATTATATTTACGTCATTAACGATATACCAATCCCTATTCAACACTCAAAGGTCTATAAGTACATGGTATGGGGATATAATGTTGTAATGATTAAAGTGTAAGATTATATATGACATGAATTAAATGGCTTCACTTTAAGCTTGATGAACGTTGGCTGAGACAAAACAAAATATATTAGAAATATAAAAAAAAATTTAAAAAAAATCCAATTTCATGAAATTCGTACTTTTAACATATTGTTTGTTGATGTAAAACAAATACACATTATCTTAGTCCCATAGGAAATCATTTGGTTGTTTTGGATTTCTTTTTTAAGAAGTATTCCTGACGACATAGATGCACTGATCAATAAACCAAAAACATTTCATTTCCGCATCATAATATACATTGCCCCCTACTAGCTTAGTCACATTAACATCTATATGTACATCAAACATGATGCCAGAGGAGTCAGCATTACTTGGACTAGATACAACTGTGTCAATGATTCAACATGGTTTTAAACTTTTTATTGATATTACCGAACATGGTCATTATTTTAGGAAATGAAAATGTTACGAAGCAGCATGAAGGTTATTGCGTTGAATTACTCAATCATTGTGAACAAATTTGAAATATAAGAGTTAATCCAGAGGCTTATGGTTTATAAGCAGTTAGTCACGTATCTAGAATGGTGTGGGCATGTCAAAGGGCTACTAATACAAACAGTAAAACTTGAACATAATTTGATAATAGATTATTGTGTCATCTGTTAAAAAATGGCAGAGTCTTCAAAGAAAGCCTTTCACCATTTTCTCACATGTTCGCGTAACAGATCTCTTTATATGAGCGAGTATAATGTTTCTTTATTGGTGAGAAAATTGCCTCATTATTCGCATCATTTCTGGAATCTGTCACCCCGAAAATAGAAGCTTGAAGGAAAATGAATTGAGTGAACAACTATTCAGATTTTATAAACCTGAAATCAATATGGAGTGTAAAGATATCATTATCATTTATCGTTTCATCAATATCATGTTTGAAAAGCTTTATTAAAGCGCCGTGCACTTACGACCAAATTCGATATTTAAGTATTGCAAAGTACGATCTTCTGTGTCTGATGCTGTATATATCATACAATAGCTTATGGTCATACATTATTTGAATTTTCGACATATTTCATAAAATGCAATGGTTGAGTTGAATATCCAACCTTTTAATAGTTTGCCATTTCATTATTAGAAAATGTTAAATATAGAAATGTAGAAAAATATCCACATGCATAAATACAAGACAAAAGTAAGTGTGTTCACATACAATGTACTCTGCCATCCGCTTTTCGCTGCAAATACAAATGAAATGATTATTTTCTTTTTAAAAAATGTATTCCCATAATTGTTTACAGTTATTTACAGGCAAAATTGCATGTAGATTCGTATTACACAGTCAATTGATTGACATAAAAGTCAAAGTTCAAGTATTAAGTGCTGGAAATAGTGGTGATGAAACGATTCTTAGGATAAACTTAAATAACACCAGCATAGTGTCATCTGTTCTTGTCTTATGTAGGTAACGTCACAACCCATTCATCCACATGTATGCAATGAACACCTGAACATCGTGTAATCGTTTCTTCGAACATTGCACTGGAGGAATGCTTATAAACATAAGCGCATACACGTGTTGAGCAAAAAGCAGTTGTCAAGGTCAACCAACGCGACTAGGCCCTAGGCCTTCCCTCAAAGAACCCTTGATTAAGATAGTGATGAGAAGAATAAAAGTTCTCGTGATATCCAACTTAACATGTAAAAAAGCACGACGTTTGAGGTCCCCAAACTCTGATCAGGCCTTTGTCTTCCTAACCCCCCTGTCACACTGCACTGCGTTCTCATGGCGTTTTCACTGCGTTCTTCAAAATAGCCTTTTTCAGTGAAGACGCCATGTGAACCCCGAAAAACATCATTTTTTCCCCCATCAAGGAGCTTCTAACTCTTTTTAGCTGCGTTTCCGACTCAACTGACACGTTCTCAATACAACCATGTGCGTTCCTTGTGGGTTTCCCTTTGCGTTCTTACTATGTTGCTATTGCGTTCTGTTAGTGTACACCAAGTTTCTCCTACGTTCTTTCTGGGTTCCCACAACGTGAATAATACGCTTAAAAATTCCCCAACACGCAGGCCTGGTGATCAGTGGTAGATTTCGAGCTCAAACTGCTGATTAGTCTATTGCCTGCAAATGTACTAACTGCGAAATGACAAGACGTTGTCTCTCTCAAGCCATCATGCTTTATGTGGACTTATAAATGGTAATAGTGTTATATCTAGCAGGGAGCAAATTGAACGCAGTGCAAACCTGTTGTTAACCCCCTTTTCAACCTAGTAGGATCGCAAGGGACGTTATAGAAGTACAGTAACAGCGCAATATGATCGCAATAGGCGTGTAGTACCAAACATCATGCATATCCAGACAGATGCAGTACCTTTCCAACTCGTTCCAAAACGTTCCCACTACGTTTCTAATACGTCCAAGGAGTTTCCGTTGGGTTGCCACGGTGACTGCACTGCGTTCCCCTGGCGCTCTCGCCAGAACCCCGAACCGCTACGTTTATTTTGAACATGTTCAACACAAACGCAGAGGTTCGGAGTTCTTGGTCGTTCTTGGAGTTCCCAGTGCGTCCTTGAGAGCTTCCACTGCGAACCCAATACGTTTTATGAGCTCTTACTGCGCTTCTCTCGCGTTTTGCCTCATTTTAGAACCCACTGGGATCGCCGTGAGAACGCATGCCCAGTGTGACAGGGGGGTTATGAAAAGCTTTGTGTAAGAAATGATGAAAATCCTTGAGATATCCCGCTAACAACCTCAGCATGCAAAAGTTCACATACCGAAAAATTAAACCTTTTGCTGAAACCATAATGTCAACGAAAAAATCACCACCCTTTTGTCTTCCCTAGGAGAAGATGTGTGCATGATATAAAGATAATCCAGTGAACAGTTCTTGTGATAAGCTAACATGCAGATTAACATGCCGACATATACGAGGTTCTAATGGGACCTTGAGAACAATGTTAAGGTCACCAAAATCTAAACAGCCCTGTGTCTTCCCTGGGAGAGGTTATGTGTAAGATATCAAGATAATCCAATTAACGGTTCTTGAGATATTTCGCTGGCACGGATAAAATGACAAAGCCTTGAGTGACCTTAACAGCATACACAACTGTGTAGGAACATCCCTGTGGTGAACCAATATGCAAAAGAATACAGAGAAAAGTACTTGGGTTATTCCATTACGGACGGATGGGCACAGCCGAATACCAAAATCCCCGAGGAACTCCGCAGTGAACAACAGGACTGGATGCAATGTATTATCATTCTCATATTATCTCTCTTGATGTTGAGAAGCGGATCGGGACCTTTGACGTCACAGTGACTTTTGATGGACCTACAATGTAGCATAGCTGAATTCCAACCCAATTCACAAAGTGAGCAATTGGCCCGTTCTGTAAGTCAGTGGCAGACAGGGCCCATACAAAGCTTATAAAACCTCTACCAGCCCCCTAATCTGTCTCTTTATTTATTCATGAATGTGATCACTTCATAGAGATCTCCATAATGGCAGAAAAGAAGATTTGTTAGAAAATTCGTCTGACCTGCCTTCTGACCTCGCCTGCTTCATCGACTTCAAAGTGAAAGGATTTCGTACAAAAGGAAATACTAAGTAAAATGATACAATACTTATAATAAGCGTATACTGTTTCGTAATTCTTTGTTTCATATTTATGGATTATGATGTTGTTGCATTTCATTGTTTATAATTTTGAAGAAATGATGCAATTACGTGAACTACAAGTTGATTTAAAATCATAACTAGTTGTTTTAATACATCGAGTATACATGCAGACCTCTTGTTTACTCCTTATTCATTAGTTGCTTTGATTTTGTATTATTAAATGAAATACATGCTGTTTACATATACACGCCGTTTGTATTCGTTTCAATTCATTGATTTATCGCTATGTATTGTTGATTTAAATTAATTTTTGTACATAGAGGCCATACCAATTTTAACATGGTATTGGATGATTTACGTCTTTTGTGTTTATCAATGCACTAACGAAACAACAGAAAAGGGCATTCAATTCTTACCAGAAATAACTTTGTTTCTGCTCAAACGCAACTAAGGAATTTAGGGTTTAGGAAACAAAAAGTACAAAATCACTGCTTTCAACATGACATTCACAAATCAAGTAGGTTTTTTATAACGCATACATGTAGGCACGATATCGAAGTTTCCAATTCAGACTTCAGATTAGCGATGTACACAAAGGTCACATTGCGGGGATTGTTGTTCTGTCAAATAAACAACACATTCTACGTGTATCGTACGTTAATTGAGCTCATAGTGATTGCTTTTGTTGTTAATGCAACATTCCTGCATTGGAAACGTGTTACGTTTTGGTTAGAGTGACTTATGCCTGAAACAAATTTCCATCTGCTCACATACAATAACAATATTACTTATCATACAATTATCAAACGTGATGTTAACTTATCAATATAATTTACTAATGTAAATTGTTTTAGGACACGTATCACCTGTTTGTTTATAAACATGTACCTTATCATTCAATTATCTTAATTATGTTCTTTGATGTTTGTTTTAAGTAACTGAAAACAAATCTAAAGTGGTATGTACAACTAATACAGCTGTCTATGGAAAGTTGTTTATTTGTATTATCAGAATGATAAGTTTGTTTAAGGTGTTATTTAGGTGTGTACATAAACACTACTTATTTGATAACAGGGGTTATGATATCACACTAAAATAGTCCACCATAATATATATTGCAAGATTACATATTTAGGAGATATAATCGAGCTTTAATAGCGTGAGGCTCTAACTCGATAATTTAAAAGTTATCATAATTTGACTATACTTTGATATTCAAACACAGTATGTGTGTATGTCTATCCCATCATGATAATGATCCAAATTTACACTTTCATTTGGCTATCTTTCGTCAATCGCGGTAGATGCACTCATTCAACTGGACATTCTGCTTAGTGACAGGATGTTCTGGTCAGGATATAGAAGAATACATCTTTGTCTTGTCCATCCGTAGATCTCTCACGTGACGACTTTCACGAGGTACAGGATGTCCATGCCTGTCCCATTTCCGAGCAGCAAGAAAAACATAGATTGGGAAAATAATTTCGAAGTCACCTACGAGGAGACGTACTATAAAGAATTTTCGGATACATATGCATGTTGTCAATACAATTTACCTCAACACAGCTTGAAGCCACAAGTATGGCAAACTGAAAGTGTAACCTCACTCCTGAAGAAGTTTAGATGGACTAAAAAATCACAGGGCCATTAAACATTTACCAATCAGATGATATGATGGAGCGTTTGGTTGGATCAAGATTCACTGAACACATGATGTTCGAAGTGCTACGAAGTGATCCGCTCTATTGAAACACTGCATTTGTTAAAATACACAATCATATTCTGAGAGTATCTCCTCAGATCCTTCAACCTTGGACAGCATTTGTACTCAGATCTACTGTGGATTCTTCACTAACCCTTTTTTGCTAATTCAACTTGATTAAAGACAGCTAGTACTAAATAAAACGATATACTCATTCCCCTTTAATAGATTGTTTTGAACTTTCGCTCATAAGATACTATTTAAACGGTCCGTCGTTTAGAATTATATGTACATCTCCTTTACAAAATGTCCAACATGGAATTAATTCAAGGGTTTTGAAGATTGTCGCAATCACTCAGTATCGTTACAAGGTAACGTTACAAAACTTCCGCATCAAACGAACTACAACGGAGTACAACCAACTCATCCCGATTTCACAGTTGTCAGTCGGACACGACTGTTAAGCATATTTATGTTATAATACTTTGATACTAATTTCCTGTGGAACATAACGTAGCATCTCCTTACACAAGGTGTACACTTTGATGTGGAGTCTCAGCAAATACATTAAAGAGCGACATATATTACTTCCTGGTATCTGATGCCGGATCCTGCACCCTCTTTGCAACCCCATTTAGTTGTAGTCCCTTGAAAGATTATGATACGAACATACGAATATTAATTCATAAACTGTCTGCACCAGTTTAGTCTTTTTCTTGCCAGGGAGGTTACTCCATCCTAACCGATGTTGCATATGGGTACCGGTCATAGTTCATGATACTCGCAAAATACCCTAGCGGGGAAAGTTTGCAACACTGTTAAAGTCATCAGGTTGGTTCAAGCAAACATCGTTTTACATGCGACCTTTGTCTTCTTAAGTTGTGGGCATTGTACAGATGAAACAACTCTAGTCATTTCGAAACTTACGGAATGCCAGTTTGAAACAACTAACTGTTAATGCAAGCAATCAGAACTCTCTATTCCTAGCCCATGGCCAGATCCCAGTAAAGTAACTTATGTTTGAAGAGAATGCAGTTTGGTTAGAGACACATAGAAAAAACCAAGGGAGTAAAGGGAATAGTAAGTAAAGGGAATAGTATATACCTGATTTTTAAACATGGCCATACACACATGCCTATAATCTGCAAATGACGATGTATTTCTGAAATCAAATAATCGAATCGAATATATAAGAGATTTACACTACCCGGGCCTTTACGGTTATCTTGTCTGTTGTATGCTACGTATCGTTGATAGGAGTTATAAATATGAGTTACTAGTATACCTAGCGCTAGGAGAAACCATGATTCACTCTTGTATTATTCATATTAATAGCGTATATTCCATACTCTCACCAATGTCACACATTAACACAGATACGTAATAATGATGATATACAGTCCACTATATATAACGTTTTATGAAAACAGTGGAAAACAGGAAAAACTGAGGATACCGAAAATAATGTAACATATAAAGATGAGAACGCCAGGATTAAAACAAATTTTGATAGAGGAGATGGTTGACAGATTGAACTCTTAATCTATTTTCCAAGCAAATACAATCAAGCACAATTTTAATGTAAATATGACACTTTCGCAAATGCAGCTGATTAGATTTTCAGCACATTAGTGTCATCAACAAATAAATCAATATTTAGATCAATAACAAGAGGTTAATTACAACTTACGTGATCAATATAATCTGACTTTGATTGAATATTTTCAATTACTAAAACATTGTGCAATATCAGCAATAATATATGACTTTTATATTACTAGTTGCAACAAGGACTACATGACTTTTAAATGTTCAAAATGGTAACATTTGAATTTGACTCCTCTTCGCCACGAGATAATTAAGTTCTATCGAATTTGACTGTGAGTTAGTGAATGCCGTGTCACGTGTTACGGTCGGAAAGCGGTGCGCAAGGGTTGTCAAATTAACGAAGAAAAAAATCTACCATTTAAATTTGTTGTCGCCAGGCAAGCTATCAAGCACAACTGGATGTGTTCATTTATACTTTCGCTAATTTAACTCTAAATGATTACAGTTTCATTGCACTGATGTCAACAGCGAATGTCGGTGTTATTCAAACGATTAGAATTTAATGAAAAAATCGATATGAATTAAACGTCTTTACCTCAGAGTAAGAAAACGAACTCTAATTAGATAAGGTAGTGCAATATTGCACCTGCCAACTGATTTTCTACATGCATATATTTGGGGAGGCGTCATCTTGTACAAAAGGCACGTTGAAACCCCCCTGTTGCTTATTGAACTTGATAATGTCTAAATCTCAATTCAAATCGCGCAATCAGGTGATAATACTTTACACACACACACACACCACATGGCACTGCGGGCTTTCTTTCTGTCATAATACTAACAGCCGCGATATAAGTGAAATACTCTTGAAAGCGGCATTTAACTCCAACTCACCTCACCTCACCTCACCTCACCTCCAGAAGTACTCTAAGCTCATAACTGTATGTTTCACGTATTGTTCATTAATCGAAGGACCTCCAGTCAATTAACGTTCCTCAAATGGAACCAAACCTAGATTTCTCAGCTTTACCGACTGACTGTCAAACTTAACGCTCATACACAAATATGTCTGACATTTAAGCCAACCTTCAAACGTAAGAATGGCACAACGTGAAGTGAAATTCTATCAATTAGGAAAATGACACTTGTCCCATATCATTCTTCAACAATCCCTTTTGAACAAAGTTGTCAGCGTGACCATATAATTAGTATCTCAGACAACAATTCCTTATCTGTGCCACATTTTGCACCTAATCCTTGGAAACGAAAGCAGCCAATTAACGTTCCTCAAATGTATCTCTCAGCAGCAGAAAGTATTTGAGATAATTTGTCAGCTGTCTGCACCAAAATTTTCTTAACTTTGGCTACTTGTTCTATTTGACCTTCAACACTATCTGTATTTTGACTTAAGACACAGATAAGATTATTATAAATGTGTATTATGTTGAAACCGACTGTGTTCCTAAGCAATTTATATACGAAGTGACGCTGTTTCATTGATTCCTATATGTCAAGCAAGCGAAGATAAACTGTTTATATATGATATATATATATATATATATATATATATATATATATATATATATATATATATATTCTCGCCTTTCTCATCATGTGTGGTCGTGCAATTCCACATATCCTACCATACATGCAGAACTGTATAAGAAAACATAATATTTGGTTGTTTTTATTCAGTATAATATCACTGTGTCACTCGTGTAACTCAATGACCAATGAAAACATAAACTGTCATTGAAAACGAAATGACTAATTGCAGCGAGAAAGTGGGTAATTAACAAGATATTTAACGTATTTCACTCTCCACTACCTCACAGCTATCAATATTCACCATATGGTTCCTTTATGGCAATTTCCACCAATGTATTATAAACAACTTGAAAGATAATGTAATAGAATGACGGTACGTGATAGGAATTGACATTATAAACTAACCAGACGAGTTATGTCTTCAGTTTTGGTGGATTAGTCTTTAGCACTTCAAACACCACACAATATAAAATGCTAACTATCTCGTCAACACGGCAAGACAGTGACTGCTAACATGATTACATAACAACGATCGTTTTAACAAGTAAAGGTTGGTTTAGAAAACTTATATGTCTATTAATCTCAATAAAAAAATCAATCGACAATTTGTAGAAACACGTAAACACCGCCATTTTGAACATTCCATATTGAGATAAGTGAGATAATTGTATAAATGCTTAAACTTAAACTTGGTGACGCTACAATATTGAGCCTATGGTTCAAGTACAGTCATTCATCCTAGAATTTATTTTGTTTCCGGCAGGATCAAGTCAATGGATATTTTCCATATACGTTAGAGTCATATGACGATACCGATGCAAATTACAGAGGTCAAGTGAAAGAACTTCTTTTGAAAAATAAGATCATCTTAAATACTTTAAAATTTTAACATCGGAAAGCTTCCTTAAAATATAAATGATTTATTAGTTATGAGGGCATTCATATCGGGGTTCATTTTTCATTCTATGCCCTACGATGCAACATCCACTGGAGCACAGTGGTGTAGTGGTTAACATGCTTGCATGCTTGCCTCTCACGCCAACGGCCCGGGTTCGAATCCCGGTGGAGACACCAAACATTTGTGACCGGGGTCTTATACTGTGTTGTGCCCCTGGGCAAGGCACTTCATCCACATTGCACTCAGTCCACCCAGCTGTTTAAATGGGTACCTGAACACGGGAGGTACGGACCTAAATGGTCGCGCGGAGCGCTTAGTAGCGGCACCGAAAGTACAATTCCTTCAGGGTAATAATTGTACCGCCATTGAGCAGTGCTTGCACTGGATATTAGGCGTTAAAATGTATATTATTATTGTCATAGTGACGAGGCGTCTATGACGTTGCTTTCTTAATGCAGCGACTGCGGGTAGCCAGCCGGGTCAGCCTGTGCATATTGTTATTAATTTCATGACTTCGGTAATAAATATAACATGTTATTCGTTCCCAAATAACGTTATATCTCCCTCTCTCGATCGGGAAATAGTAACATCCAAGCATTCGTGTCGTAAACTAAGTATGCCATAGACACTCATGTAATATCCGTTTTACTACATTGATGTCATAAATGCCAAACTTTATTCTGATGAAAACTGTCATGAAAAAGGTTCATCCGGGCTATTATCTAGTGAGCAAACAATTTTGCTCACAAGGCAGTTTGTGTTAAATGTTCATTAACCACAAACCGTATTCACTGTTCCATACATGTGACGTTTGTAAAGGAGAATGGGAAATTAATTGAAAGGTTTAGGTCATAGGAATATAACAATTATATTAACTGGAAGCAACATTTAGGAGAAGTTAGTTTGTGTCAAATTAAATTGACCATGAGTGGTATCACACTGCTCCTTTACACACAGAAGAAAACTGTGAAATTCCATAGAACAACACTGTTTTCAAGCATATTTTACTGAAGAACGATGAATGAAGAATGGCACGATGTGTGATAGAGACGTCTGTGTGTCTAAGATGGTAAATAGCCTTGATAAGACACATTTTGTGTGTTCATTTGTATATTCCCAGTGTCACCATTAACACACCAGCATTTATCAGGACATACGTGACGTCATAGCATTCTCAATGACGAATCCAGATTTCTTATCTTCAATACATACGACAATGGCACCATTGGTAATTGTTAATTCTCCCATTAATCAAACAGCGTCAAAGTAAATATGACGTTTCTTTACTGCCAACTGCATAGACAGTATCATTACCCTTTTAAACATCCCATCCCATCCCATGGTGTTAAGTGTCCAAAACCAACCTATGAACTCATCTCACATCCCTCACAAATGACATGTCAATTTAAGTTGAAATTAGTTTGAAAGTAGTGATTAGTCTTGGACAAGGCATTTGTTTCACCAAGAACAGTAATGCATTTGGATAATACTATAATGACAAAATCTAAAGTGTGCTTTAACCCATCCATATATGACAATATCTAACAGTCTTATATTGATGAACTTTATTGCAGTGGAAGGCCACTCGTACAGTTATATATATATATATATATATATATATATATATATATATATATATATATATATATATATATATATATATATATATATATATATATATATATATATATATCTGCCAACATTCTAAACATATGGATAGCGACCATGCGTTCCTTTTGAATATAAAACATATACCCCGATTCTTCGCTCTGTGTTCGAGGTGATACATTAACGTTTTATTGCAAATAACTTTGTCTTTATGACAAGGGATATAAGAGATCAATAGACTCAAATATCATGTTTTCTTGAAATTCGTTCAATCACCTTAAGTAATTGACACATTATCACTGACAATATGACATGAAAAATGTCATCCAATAATAAAAGAGTAAAATATGGATCGTATTCGATATAAATGTGTAATCTTGAACGAACTGGTAAGTTACAGACTAGGGAAGCATTTATTTCACTGATACAGTGATTACAATTGCAAAACCATATTGTCAGAAAATTCGCTTCAAACCATTCCTTATCATAATATTAAATCGTTACGTTTCGTGGTGCGATTAAAACATATAAATTCGAAACCAATTTTGAACAACAAACCGTTGCATTCAATAAATCATTTAAGGTTGACTGATATAATATTTTGATTCCATTTATTTGAAATTCGTGATATAGAAACATGGCCACCCTCGGTCAAATGTATCTCTCACGGCTGATGTTTGAGGATTAAATATGTATGGATTATTATTTATATTATTTCAGATAAATGGGGAACTCCATGATGAGAAACTGTGAGTTTTAATTACATTAGTGTATGTTATGTCCTTTGCGATAATAAATGATACGCATTTCGTTGTATTAAACATGACATTGTCTCTAAGACATACATAATTCAAAAATAAAATCGTGCATGAAAGTGTTGTCAGGTAGAATAAATCCGCATGTGTTTGATTTACTTGGAACTGCAGACGAAAAGGATTATGTGATTTTCGCAGATTTGATCATTTAAGATGTTTTAGAAACGGGGGTTAACACACAAACACTTTTTAAAAAGGAGTTATTGATTTGAATTTGGAATGAAACATGAACGATATTGATCCATGGTTTGTAAGATATAATGTGACGTGATTTAAAGGTTCAACGGTTATCAAAACGGAACTGTTACATATTCCTCAACAGAAACCAACCCGCCATCACATCAAATATCATTTTCCATTTGTTTTAGAATGTTTGTTAAACGATAAGGGATAACGTAATAAAGGCATACGTTTTTGAAGATGTAGTATGTTGCCGGTCTTTCTTGATGTACATACATGACACAAAACTCTTTAATACACTCTTTATAAAATGAAATATATATATATGAAAGTAATACATTTATTTATTTTACGTCTCCTTCATTCACAATGTTCCGATTTCTGATGAAAACACCAACACGGGTTCAAAGAGCGAAACAAATCAAATTTAAAATCAATTAATTTGAACAAGTGTCATCACACGTAGCCAAAGCAGTGTCAGTCCCCCTCATCCCTCTATATTGTCCATTAAATGTGACGTGCTGGAACCCAAGAACTACAGAATTCAATTCTTCCACGCAGACATTCGCTTGTTTTGAGGAAAACAACCCACGAAATGAAAGGAAATATACTTTGGAAGTCTTCATAAAATTGTTACGTTTTGCCATTTTATATTTTGATAGATATCGTATATGACAATGACCAAAATAAATGATTAATCGTGAGTATGGACACTAGCAATTCCAATAAGGCAATTGTGAAAGTTCCAATTTATTATGCGAGAGTACTAATAAAAGAGTTATGGAAGACATGATTCATCGTATTGTTGAATTTCCTTTCTTTAAAATTCATAGAACAGTTGTGTAATTTATGTATGTATATTTGGATATTTTTTGTGAAGTGCCG
Source organism: Gibbula magus (assembly GCA_936450465.1). NCBI lineage: Eukaryota > Metazoa > Mollusca > Gastropoda > Trochida > Trochidae > Gibbula > Gibbula magus. The sequence goes on from OW388289.1 coordinate 11,101,930, forward strand.
GTCATGAGATAAACAGTTTGGCCATGTATGTATTAGTTATTTAGACCAAATATTCATCTATGTCCATATATTTAATATGTTTATATTATATTTACATAATATTCGTAAATTCGGTCTGTATCTGCATCGAAACACTGACAACATTACTCTACGCCTCTACAAAGTACCGTGTCCCCCATTGCGAGTCATTAGGTAAACATAATATTCAGCACCAATACAGGAGTTTAATGTGACTGATATTGGTGACTCTGATCTTTCACAGCGAGTTCCTTGAGTGATGAAATATATGGTCACCTTTTCACAGAAGATTACGAAAGAGACGCATTTTCCGTGATGAAGTCGGAAACTTAAATTAAATGTTTCTGTTCTTAAAGTTTGTGTCTCTTTAGTAACCGTTTAAAGAAATATCTCCTCAGACTTTTTCAAAGGTTTGAAATCTAATCGTTCTGCTGGAATAATGGGATTTGAACACTAATGTTAGATACGTGTATTACGTAACATTAAAACACACACTTTGACGAAAGCAAGGTAACATGACCATAACATCACCTCAGGAGTGAATGGCACATCAAGGGGTGATAATATAGGATAAACAGATCGCTTACACAGACATGTAAGGCTGATAGTTCTCAAGGAAAGAAGACGGAGGACAGAAATAGCATACATCATGAAAGGGAAGTACTTCAGGCACTAAACCGTTACACAATAGGCTTATACAACAGAGCAATTCGATTTAGTTTTCCCCAGAACTATTTAAATTCATTAAAAACAATTCGCATTACCATTTCATTTATGTAAATAACATTAAACAACCAATTTAAAAAACACACGCTAAAGAATATCCAATAAAGAACTGTTGGTACACGCAAGCTCTAATTACTCACACTGACATTATTTACGTATCTTGCCATTATTCTAAAGATTATAAAAAGATTAGCTGGGTCCACTGACCGCTCCTTTCAATAAACACCTAGCAGGTGAAACTATGTTAGAGGCAGATGTCGTCAGTTGTTGGCACTGACTATCTACACTGTAAGCTATGCCACCAACTTGTCTGGCAATATATTTGACCTTGAAGAGTAACCTTGGTAGAAAAGAGACTGGCACCAACTCAGAAATATTGGTACAAATATTAGATCTTAATGAGGGGTTCCATCATGTTGGTCCAGTTAACTTGTAATCTCTTTTGAATGAAATAGGATGATTTCAACCACCATCAAGAACGATATTGTGTGCACATCAATCGACAATTGAATACAAGAAACGTGACAAGAATCGGTAAATCGAATAACTATATTATTCCTCGTCGTCAACATTATATAGTGTGGTTACAGACAGTCATGGACTGCAATAAAAGTGAAACCGTTACATGTTCAATGGTGTGTGAGTATTATTATATAATATAGAACAAATTACAACTGTTCGTCATGCAAACCCTTAATTAGTTCTTTCAATCAACGAAATTGCTGTTAAATTATGAATGATATCAAAATTTTTACTTACATTATAATATATGTTCTACCAGAATATGAATGTAAACCATTCCAAGGCAAATCAACATTCAACGAGCGGCAATAAAAACGATAACAGATTTTCAACAGAGGCAAACGCAAAATATTTCATCCAGATAAAGTCGAATTTGAATTTCTGTGATGAGGATATACATGTATCTCTTAAAGAGATATTCAAAATCTAATAAATGAAAGTATGATACTTCATATTTAAATGTATATATGTTCACACACACATTGGGATTGCACACATGACTATGAGGGTGTGGGTTCGAATCCCGCAAGGGAGTCGGCCCCAAAAAGTACAAGAAGTCGTTCTATTGAAGTATTATCCCAAATATAATCATGTTATGTAACCATGAATAATAAAATAAAGTTATAATAATGAAACATGTTTGTTGTTTATGATAATGATGGTGTGAAATGATATTTACAAGTGTATATATATCATGCCTGTATACAAAATATCGAAATAAAACAAATATTTTAAAAAAATAATAATACAGAAATGGATTCAGCACATTTCATGTTTATAGTGAAATATTATCTCTTTCTGCGGATTTTTCCAAATTGGTAAGGAACATCGTTTAAGATATTCGAAAACCAAGATTTCTTAAAATGTGTATTTCTCAGACAAAATAACAGTTAATGCGATACCGACCTTGAAACGACATTAACAACTATGTCAAATCTGCGTCGGAAACTGTGTTCATATCCATAACGTTGTCCTATGTCTTCATCACATCAAACTCTATAATTTTAATAATATCAGACCCGTTGGTCTCTTCCGGGAGAAGAAGTAAAACGCTGACTGATTGAATCAAAACTGGAATGTTTTTTTCTGATGTGTTGGGTGATTATCGTTTCGAAATACATATAACGTTGGAATACGCAATATTTTAAGCGATAGATTATCATTCTTGTGCCATTTTTAAGCAGCTAAATTGAACAGAAAGAAAACATCTTTAGATCTATGTGTATGGTAATACAGAAATAGAACTATAGTGATTCTCTTTGATATCCCAAACCACTATTTGAGTAAGTCAAAATAAAGGTAGAAACTGACAGAGGTTGGATGGTGCAACCCAATACCTTCATACCTGTATATTTCAAATAAGCCATTACGATTACTAATTAATGGGTACAACAAACTTGGTTTGTCTTTTTAAAATGCAGATGCATGAGACAGATATGCCATCGCTTACTGTTACCAGAGTGAATTTATCCTTTAATAATGTCAAATAATTAATTTGAGTTTTTTTGGGTCAAAGTATTATTGTTACCAGGATTTGAATTCCAACCTGTGTCAGTGAAAGCTATAATTGTATTCTACTTGTATGGGTTTTGCAATATGGAGTTACAATGTAGCTCCCTTCCCTTCCCATTTCTGGTTTGTCAATGGTTCCGGGAATTTCTCGATTATTCACATCTATACTGTTTACAATGTATTTGGATCCATCTGGAAGGTTCTATCAGTGTCTATGACTTTCTAGAGATAGTTTAAATATAAATACAGCTGTTTATGGGAATGACACTTTGGACACTGTATTGGATTCTGCTTGGTACCTTATCACTGTCAACAAGTTCATGGGAACTACATCTACAAATTCTGCCTGTGGTAATAGTTGTGACCCTAGTATATCTCTATTGTATTTCGTTAGAATATCTGTATTGTTTATCTGATTAGTTGTTTGTTTTAGTCAATCTAGTTTGAATAATATATTACATGTTTGTTTTCATTTGGGGACCGCATTGTCACATTTGCAAATTGTAACACTTACAACCTTTAGATAATAATTTGTATTTTAGGAATAACTTAGCATTGCAAATGCACAACTGGGGAGTCTCCTCATTGCCAAGACGGAATCATGTGAGTCGATTATATCCAATATTCTCTCACCTTCATAACAATAATACACAAATATGTTTTTTTCACAAACGTTTTTCTCATGTCATATATAGGGATGAGTTGACAATGGTTCCTTAGAGTATGCAGACGTAATATGACAAACATATTAATACGTACGAATCATGTTGTGCCTTTGTTATTAAATCGAATAATAGTTGAAAGTGACTAATATCCAGTTAATTTTCAGAACGTTCGTATTTTGCTAAACGTATAATTATAACATTGATTATACTAGTGTTATATTAGTATCAATTACATCTTCAAAAATTCGAAATTTCAAATGTGTTTGATTAAACATATGTTCAAACGATGATTTTCTGAAAAAAGGTTCACCTGAACACATTACTTCAATTTTAAAGACACTGCAGCTATTTTTTTGCATATATCATATGTTCAAATTTTCCATATATGATACAATGTTATGCAGTATATCTGTACTTAAGAGGTAAAACTGCTCACTACACGACCCCATTATCCGGTTGTCTATTGTCGTATAATACGATAAAACCTTTTAATAATTCGAAGGATGGGAAATTGATCTGCGTTGCTTAACCGAGAACATTAACCATTCTTTGTTGACTGAGGAGAAGTGTTTATTTCTTTTCCGGTTTGTGAAATCTAATAGAATAACATGTATTATATCGTATAGCTACACTGAAAAAATCCCGAAGGCCTACTACATTGATTTTGCATTCAGTAACTATTTCAAAGTTAGTGATGTATAAATAAACCCTTTTAAAATTGATTTTGTAAACCATAGAATGTTATTCGTTCAAACGTTTACGCAATGCAGCACGGTAACATCGTATCGTGCATGGAATTAAGGATGTTTTCAAGCAAAGTAAATTTCCTTACAATGAAGACATTAGAATACAACATTTCGACTTATTTTTCTCCATCATGTATTGTTTATTTATTCTTAATGATAGGATATTCATTTGTGTAATACTCTCTGTTAGTGCAATATAACTGGAGATTAAAAACCTAAAAAGTGTATAAAATGATGCACTATTCGACAAGAAATAACAATGATATTCGCTGTACACATGTACCTCACTTGTGATACATATCCAGTAAATGATCTGAAATGCATACATTATACCCTACATATACATGTAGCCATGTTCCAAAAGTTATAAAACAATTTCACACTGAATAATCATGACGTATAAAGTTGAATAAAACTACCGTTCAAATCGATAATTCCCCATGTTCACACCGCTGCCTGGATGAAACAACCACCATTTTAGCGTGATGGCGTTTTTACCTTGCCATTTGCTTGAAAGGCTAAGAGTGCAACATGGCTGAAAATGTAACTGTCACAATCTGAGAGTAGTTTCGTAATTTAATTTCCAAACTTTGCTACAAATGAGTAATTGATTTATTTTTTGGATTAAAAGTGACAAAATTCTCATCTATTTCCTCAGTGCTAATGCAAATGTGTAATTTGAACTATTTCAATCTGATACCTCGGAATCAATAGACAAAAAACTATAAAACCTTTCAATTGTTAGATTTTGCACGAATATTTAAAACTTTGGTAAAAGCAAATATAAATACTACATCAAAGCTTGTTTAAAGGAAAGCGGATTGATCTTTAAACCTCGATTTACTATTCTTTCTCATATGAATAGTAGAATCAGCAACAAGAAACAAATGGCAGACAATAAAACCTTAAGAAGCAGGACAAGTATATATCATTATAAATAAGATTAGGCGAGTTATGTTTCCAGAGTATACTACAATACACGCTGCTACTAAGCGCTTCATCAGTACTTCCCGTATTCAGGTACCCATTTGTACAGCTTGGTAGACTGGGTGCAATATGGATTAAGTGCCTTGCCCAAGGACACAACACAGTATTCGACCCAAGTCACAAATCGTTGGTGACTCCACCGGGATTCGAACCCGGGTCGTCGGCGTGAGAGGTCAGCGTATCAACCACTACACCACCGCGCTCCATGTAAAGGAATCGTCGAATCGTACAGGAAACCTGGTTCGTGACAAACACGAACTTAACAGTAAGACACCTTCATTTCAACACATTACAATCCAACTACCCACACCTTGCTTGCCGTTGTATGCTAGTCTTGCCCTCTTCAGACAGCAGTGATGAAGCACATTTAAGCTTGATCGAGAACTTGATTTCACTAATACAAGTATAATGATGTCATTAGAAATTTTGCGTTAGCTACCCAGCACACGTTTTTATTCAAATAGTGTTGTTCAGAGTGCACAAAGATACACGAATTGAGAACAGTTAAGATCTTCACGCAACATTGTGGCTGTAATTCCTATATTCCGTACCCAAATACCACAATACATCATTTAAATTAGTAGTACGTGACTTTCACAATACCATTAAAGTAGGTAAAATAAGTGCACTCACTGTGCCACAAAACTTGTCTGTGTTCATCCCAATCCCGACAATCCTTTGGCGAACCTCGTTTGAAGGTTAATTAATTCTAAGAATAATAACTGATAAACTACAATAGGGGTACATTGCGTGGTATATATGATCACATGCTTTTTACTATCTTGTGTAATACCCTTGTGTAATATGTCAATAGGTATGTTCTTTCTTTTCATAAACATAGGACCTTACAATATAGTTTATATGTATCAGTACTTATTTCGAATATAAAAATGGTTTATTTAAACAGTTAGGAATGCATTGGTTATTGACGGCGGTACATTGCAAGGATTCATAAACATGGTAACACAAATCATTTGAAGATATTGATTTTATTGATTTAATTCAATTTAATTCTAATATGTTACAATGTCGCCCTATCATTTAGCGTTCTTCAATCAGGAGGGTCAAGAAACGACTTGTATGAAACATCTGACAAATGATAAATGAAATCTTATCCAATGGGCGGTTTATATTTTTCTGATTATTTTGCAATATTGAATTATTCCTTTCAAAACAGCGTTTATATCAGTGAAGAAATTACCATCCATGGGTTTAACAACGGTCCCTGATTGGGCGACGGGCAGTTCGAAGGCGGGGCTTGAGTTGTGTTCATAGGGTAAAACAGATACGTGATTGCCACTAGTGTGTATATAGCCGTCTTATATTGATTATATACCACCTTTCTCATTATGTATCTATTACGCATATAATCGTATTGCCAAAACATTGGAATATCTCTCAAGAATCGGTTTATTACATTTATCGGACTGAGTGTACGACCATTTATCTGTCCACGGCATATAAATAGTATGTGTTTAGAAGAACTACACGTAGTGTTCATTATAAACTTGATGTATACCCAAGCTGTTGTTACTGATGAAAAATCATTTTTCTAATAATGAGCAAGTCCTAAACGTATTTGCATAGAAAGAGAGTACCTTTCAGTGCTAACATCTAACATCTTATCTCAAGTCATATTTTCGTCATATAAATACGAAACAACATGACAATGAAAAACTCACAACATTGTCTCGCACTTATGCGACGTTTTGAGAGAGAAATATAACTAGCTATGGGAATACGAAGAGCATAGTGAGATAAATACATTTATATTGGCGAGAATTATTTACAACAGTTGCATTCACCAATCAGGCAGTAAATACATTACAGATATTATTTAAAAATTTTCATAAGAGTTTCAATTTCATTCAGATGCGGAAACTAATCTGAACCTCTGGCTTGTACAATACATGTACATTCATGTGCACACGTGCTGAGCTGACAACGAGGTGATCAATTGACACAATTCCTTCCTTATGCAACACTTACAAGTCACTCAAACTCGAAAACCCTTTATTCTAAGAAACCACTCTCGGTGATACAAGAGATACAGTTTTGATTAATGATACATAAAACCTAAAAGCAAGATGACAGGGTATAAGTATTCATATACAATATATAGGATGTCATTTCAGAATACAGCTGAATTACGATTGACACAACATCATTTATATATCTTTTTCACATTTTTATCAATAATATTCAGATACAGCGCTAACTTTTTCGATTGACAAAAGCGTTGGTCTACAAAAATGTTTTTATATGTCATTAAGTTTGGAAAGGATAAATGTGTCTTAGGAATGTTATTCTGTCTTTGTTCTGTATGTTCTACACGTGAGCTTGCAGTGCAGGAATCGGTAATTTCTTAACATCGGAATACGTTTAATTTATTTATAAACCTTTAGGCAGACAGACAGACAGAGGCTTTAGGGCTTTCTTCTATTTCAGTTTTCCAGTTTTGGTTAAGTTGATCTTTAAGGGTTGTTTCTACCCGAGAAGTTAACCATTGGCATGGAACAGTAACAGGGATGTAGAAGTTAAAAGTAAGCCCACATTTGTCAAGTATACCTTTTACGTATTTGGTCCAAATATCAAATTCATTCTCTATATTACCTTTTATAAGTGAAAAGTTGTTAATCAATTTTGACAATTTGGGTGTAGTTCCAGGCAGATGTAATTAATACCAGAAGCAGATTATTCTTTTAGCGGCTAGTATATAAAGGGGGACTCTCCGTAGTTCACCATAAACATGAAGTTAGGGAAGAGTTGCGTAAACCAGAAGCTAATTTAAGAAATTTCAGACGGATCTTCTCAATAATTTGTATAAATTCATAAGCCCATGTTTCACAACCATAAAGCAAAATCGGGGAAATCATAACATCAAATGCTTTTAGTAAACAATCTATAGGTATATATTTTTTTTCAAAAGGCAAAACATAACTTTAGCACTTTCTGATAGTTGTTAATGGCTTTATTGAATGTTTCTGTTTCTCGAAAAAGGTATACCAAAATATGTGTAATCATCCACAATTTCAATCAACGTATTACCATAACAGAAACCTTTTGCTTGTGATTACATATCGGTCAAAACGGTCAGTCCCTCTCAGATTCTCGTAATAGAAAATGAGCATCAGAAAACTGCGAGATGTTAGGAATCACTGAACCTGCTGCACTGATTACGGGTCGAGACAGGATCACTTACATCTACACTGTGTAACAAAGCATCATTGCTCCCTTACCCTTTTCACTGACGTGTTCAGGCAACTTCCCAATTAATATAAGGCTGCTAAATGCCAGAAAACAAGTCTGCTTACAGGAGTGACTGACCTTCCTCCTGCCTCGGATAAACATTTCGTCGGTTCAGTTCTGCACCCCTTTAATGGTGGGTCAATCGTCTTTATCATTATGATAGAGTGTGCCACTTGTGTTGCCAGTAACCTAAATCCCGATCGAAGTACGCAAATCTTTACTTTGAATATGTTCCTTTCAAGAAAGAAGACACACAGAAATCAGTGTATCTTTATACAGTCTTTACCATAAAAATTGAAGAAACCAGATCGAAATGATATAACGACATACAGGTGATTCACATATCTCAAGGAATATGAAAATGCTTATATTTACTATTGCTACAATGAATGTGTTTCTATGAGCGATGTTAACCTTGTACAACAGATACTATTGAAATGAATTGATACATTCTATTTATACACAGACAGTATATATAGACATATAGAATAGGTGTTCGCAGCTGAATTAACTTGTCTACAACAACAGTTATTTTACGCTTTAACATAATAGTATTGTTTAGTGTATAGGTCAAGGGTATAAGTCAAGTTACAAAATTTCTACCCGAAGACCTGATATGTTCTTTGCCATATTAATACTATAGTTACCGACTTGGCTTTTGGAAATACCATCGCAAGTATTGTATTATCATCCTGGACACTGGCCCTTTTACGATTTAGTTGAAATTTGAATTTGAAGAGAAGAGATTGCTCAATAAACCAGATATATTTCTTTTGTTTCATCACACAATGTCCATTTCACACAGAACCAACGATTAATCGAGTAAGCAGCTCAATGTTATTTTCATACTTTTATTATTATTAGGCATATACATATTATTTCCTATCGGGTTGCTTCATGGCAATATTTGCTCTCATATTGCAGTAATGTTTATAACAAAACCTTGATAAGTTATCTTCCCATTGTTTTAAATATTTAGACGCTTCCAGGAAGCATTATCTAATGGCCGTGGCTTTGAAAATTTACCTTTCGAATTGTTTGATGGATTTTATTACACGCAACTGTCCGAAGTTATCATCTTAAATCGTCTCCATGTGTTATTATCAGACTGACCAGTTGCTATAATGTTTTGAAATGTAAGCTGTATTTCATAGCTGCTTATCGTTTTGGAGAGGTGCTGTACATAGAGGATATCTGTCTTTTCTTGACTAATACCATGTTTATCTCATCAAGTGAGGTAGAAAGGTTATATTTTCACGAGTGGCGCAGCCACGAGTGAAAATATATAACTTTTCTACCTCACGAGATGAGGTAAACATGGTATTTGTCAAGAATTGACGGATATTCTATTTATTATATGATATTATCCATGTAATTACGTCCGAAAAGGGTCGTTTTCACGCCAAGCGGCCGCAAGGAACAGCCCGTCTCCACAGTAACACTGTGACGTCATAAGCTAAATCGCCGCGCGAGACCATTGTTTTATGACGTCAAATTATATCAGTCACCGTTCGCAGTGAAAATATAAGTTATTTTCACTGTAGCTTGATAGACAGTTTATTTCACTGATAAATCCCAGTATTTAACTGCTCGTCATATAATAAAAGCACATATATTACAACATACACATTAACTAAATGGTATTACATCGTACATGGAGTCGACATTTTCGGCCATTATAACTCTCTATTTGAACCAAAAGAGGAATCATGGGAATATTCAGCGTGAAAAACGTTCAGCGTGTGGACGCAATCACCTCGCCATATGCATACATGTACACAGTGACATTCAATTTATCTACAGTGCTTCTTATGTTATCTATTGAAGATGTGTACCAGGAATACCATTGTGAAAGTTACTTTAATGAGTACACTCACGTGCTATGTCACTCAGGGAAAATATATTTTCAAAATATAATAAGAAACGCTATTTCCCCGGAGATACAGTTTTGCAAAATCAAAATCCCCCATGACATGCGTTGATAGGATACAAACAATCCGCCTCGCGTACGACTTTAAATAATAAACTCATACTGATTTATTTGATATCAAACAACACATAAGTCAGATTTGCTATATGTCGCCATTTTGTATTGCTAAGAAAAATTTTGATTGCATTTATATATTGTTTATGTCAGCATAAGAGAAAAGATAAGTGACAGTCTGGTGTATTGAAACGTCAGTCAAAATCCCGCATGACACTCCTTGATAGGATAAATAACAACCAACCTCGTATGTATATGACGAAAGCTAATAATATTGCTCACGTTTTGTTTAATGCAGGTACATTGTTTATGTAACCGTAAATAGAGATTCTGAAGATTAGTTATCGTCTGGTGGATAGAAACTTGGGTCAATAGAACCATGTAAAAACATCCACGAGGATTGCACATCGAGTGAATGGATGTTTACTGTAACTAACAATGCCCAGGAAAGTGTTCACTGAAGTGATATCAGTACAGGCAGGTAACTACAAACTACCCATGGGAGTCTAGTTAACTGCCATTGTGAAGATTGTGGATCTGATTCTCTACACAGATACATGATGCACGGTACTTGGTGCCTCTACGTCTCTCCATCAGAGAACTATTGAGACTATCAGTTTGAACCCCCTACATGTTGATGTAGTGAAGATACAGAAAAAACCAACCGAATGTAAATACAATGTGTCTTATTATTAACGTTGTCCTGTCATTTAGATAAACCTGAATGTATCTGGGCACTTTAGATATATGTTAATACCACTAATCATTAGGGGAAAGTCACACACCTTGCTGACAGGCTGTTACTTAATCCTTTTTAATAGGACCTTGGAATGACAGCTATGAATTTTCAATTGTCATACTGAATGAAATTTAGCTAAACCTAGTTTATCCTTTTATCCTGATTTGTCGATATATAAAATTTGAGATTTCACAGATCGTCAGAGATCGATTATGAGACTCCGTTTTTTCCCAATATTCATTGAATCCGGGACACCAATTAACTGTTCAACAAGGAACAGTTACTCATCGAAGTGCCCAGTAACATAATGATTCAAAATAATTGTAAAGTGATACTTTCAAAAGGTATTCATACAAGATTTCCGTTTTAAGAGATGTGTACATAATTGTGTTTTATTATCAAGATAACCATAGGTAATTTTGAACGTGTAAATGATTTAAAATTTATTTAAAACTTTTATCACATGTAATCATGGACCATACATGAAATAATACTAATGCCATAATCATTCCGATTTATTTCAAATATCAAAGACTTGGTACATGTCTATGAATCTACGCTTGTTAACAGAAGGGAACAATTTCAAGTTGCCAAATGGTTCAAAATTAAAATTGGAACTAATTGTTTCCTAACTGCAGATATTCATAATTTTCTGTTTGTCATACCATTAGCCTGTCATTGTTTAAACATCAACTTCGGATTGTCCATCTATATGTGTAGTGCAAATACATTCTACAAAAACATAATTGATTCCTCCTATTGTATAATGTGAAGATGACTGAGGCCAAACTTAAAGTCATCACTGTTTTTTTACACCAAAATGTGTATGCATTCTTTTTTGTATCAAGATGCTAATCAAAATACTGCGTCCGCTTCAACTAATCACATGCTTTTCCAGCATCATAATGGTTTTGAGTAAGTATATTACCTAACTATCATAGGATATATTGTTATATTGTATCCCGTATCTTTCCAGTTCTTTATTTGATCACAATCGTCGAAACCTGTGTCGATCAAACTTGTCTGTGGATAAAATAGTTTTAGTTGAATCGTAAAGCTTTAATCTTAACAGAAATAAGTGCATGTGATTGCAACGGAAGAGTCTGGCCCGTTCAGGTCAACGACAGATGTAGACAATATAATGAGTGTGATCAATGAGCTAGTGAAACAGTCAACGTTATTTGGGATCAATGAGCTAGTGATACAGTCAACGTTATTTTGGATCAATGAGCTAGTGAAACAGTCAACGTTATTTGGGATCAATGAGCTATAAGCTAGTGATACAGTCAACGTTATTTGGGATCAATGAGCTAGTGATACAGTCAACGTTATTTGGGATCAATGAGCTAGTGATACAGTCAACGTTATTTGGGATCAATGAGCTAGTGATACAGTCAACGTTACTTGGGATCAATGAGCTAGTGAAACAGTCAACGTTATTTGGGATCAATGAGCTAGTGATACAGTCAACGTTATTTGGGATCAATGAGCTAGTGATACAGTCAACGTTATTTGGGATCAAGCACTGAGGACGTCAAACATAGTTGACGAGGTCACGTATGGGCTATAGTGGTTACCACCCTGTACAAGAGGCAGACGTAACCAGACCCACGGGAGACTAAGGTGGTAATACCACAGAGGGAGTGAATAGGAGGCACTTGATTGGACCATGTACTTTACATTTACATATCTGGCTTATTGAGTATGGTGGATATGTTTGTTGTAATGAAGATTTTTCAATCAGAATCACAGCGTAGGAAATAGGCTTTTGTCTGGTCCAAAATGTATGCCAACACAAATCACATCTTTTACGTTAAATATAGATTACTGATTGAAGCTAAGCACTAACGGAAATTGACACAGAAATATATATCTATCTATTTGGTTTAACAAAAAGCCGTTCGAAATGCATGTGGGGAAGACAGTGGATATCTTAAATAACTTATCATTCTCATATTCACTAATTAACTGGATAACCTCCCGTCCGAAATTACGTTTCATCTGTGAGCATCTGTACACTCCGTTATGATCACAGAGTAATTATACACTGCAGGTTTCTGCTTAGTTAGATGTGTGAGGCTCGTTGAATTCAGCTCTATGAATTACAAAGAACATCAAACATCATCTTTGACTTTGTACCTGTATTGGTATGCTTGAAGTTGGTGATCTATTCTTACATGGCACTTTTCAAATACTGAAATTAACAATTTTAGTTATACATTTAATAGCACAACTTTTGGTTGAATCTGCTATATTGCATATTATTATTATTATTATTACCTAACATAAACTTGTGTAAGTGCCTTTTGATAGAAATTACACCATTTGACGGAATTTTTTCGTCGACATATCATCGTTTGCTTGACGAATATTTCCATTTTAAGTTTAATTAGGCCTAGAATCACCGCCTTTACCTTTGTATACCGTAGTATGAAAATTTTCGTTCATGTATGAATCTCATAAAAATTAAAATTATTGATAATTTGATTTGAATACTGACCCTAGCTTTCCTGCAATGTCCGTGTACATCCACAAAACGTATATTGTCAAGGTATTTCCTACATACTACAACTACAATATGTTCATTGTTTCATCACAATTAGCTTGTAGCATTGTTTGTGCTTATTGGCTGCAAGGATGTAACGGGGAAAATTTAGTACCCGATCTCATGCATAGCCAACAACCACTGGACCACAGTTAACCTTATCAAAATTAACCGTATCTGAAATCAAAGAGACCACTGACCTTGCTGCGAAAGAGTCTGTCCAAACCACTTAAAGACGACTTACCTGAAACAAAGAGAACAATTATTATTCAATAGACAAATGGATATTTGAATACTTCAATTTTTGAATTATTAACTAATATATAAACAGAGCATATTTTGAAAATAGTCTGGATTTGTGAATGTATATTAAACCTTTGAAAACTATGCAACCGCATTAATGCATTTAGATCTAGACTTCAAAACTTTTGACGTAAATATGCCAAACATTTCTTTAACCGATTGATTGCATCAAGTATGTCCATGCAGCTGCTACTATATCATTTATCAGGTATCTCGAAGATGATAGAAAAAGTATTTGCATCTTATCATGTATCTTGCAAAGTTAACGTCACGTGGCAATTAACGTTCTTTTAAAAGAATCAACATACTTGAGATGCCTTTGTCTGATTTCTATATTGAATATTCTGACTACATCTGTGAGAAACTGTTTCCATGTTTGGTCTTTATTTCATATGGAAGAGAAAGACGAAAAGCCTTTTCTCTTTAAACAACATGCCAGTAGTGATGGTTTATTCCACTTACCACATGACATTGACTGTAAACCATATAATTGATTTTGCTTTTGTGACAGGTAAAAAAGTCATCTTTGCTGAAAAGTAGGCATCCAAATCTGATTGTATTATCGATTTGTCTATTGAATAATAATTTTCTCTTTTTTTTCAGGTAAGTCGTCTTAAAGTACCTACAAAACAAATGCATGTCAATACGTATGCTTCACTGTCCAAATATGATACGAAGACTGTTGTATTTATTCATTATTTCTAAACGCACTTTAAAAAGATAAATAAAGATGAGTTTGCCATTGCAAAGAGTTCAAATATTGTAAAAAATAAATACATTTCGAATGGTTTGCGACACTACAATACTTGATTAAGTGAGAAATTCAATTGTCAATCGAAAAGCCCTAGAAAAGCCAATACCATTAAGACAAAGGAAATGAACGTCATGTTTTGCTATTAATGCAATGTTATCGTGAGCGTTCACGTTATCTTCTTGTAGTTAGATGGGGCGTGTTGCTCATTGTCAGAATTCCGCATTCAACATTTTGCAATTTCATTTGGTATTGATTTTATTTTTGAAAACTTTCAACAACGGTTTCCAGACACATCCTTGTTCAACGATCGTCAGAATGTGAATGACATCACCAGAATACAATACAAGAAATAAATCAAATTGTGCGCGTGTCTCCCATGAGTGTTCTGCTGTTTCAATAGTTTCACGTATATATTCAACATCTATAAATTGTAGTTTTCACCAAGGGAATGCAACATGAAGCGACCGTATATATCCAACAGATTATTTATGATTTCTGTTATAAATGTGACAGACTCACATTCTATATACAGCATTAATTAGCTTGTGCTACAAAATGCATACAATTACTGAACGATAAGAATAAACTAAAGAGAAGGATTATTCCATATTCCTGAAACATGCTTTATGGGTTTTGCAATGCTGCTCCGGGTTCGAAATTAGAATTTTGGTTGGGGGAAATCTACTGCTCTGTATGAATCATATCACGTGACCTGTCACTCCAGACAATCAGCATAACGATGAAGACTTTTGATTGGTTGAATTTATGGAAAATTAATGGTGAAAGACAAGTACACAAATACCCCTGCGCTACTCAGACTGATTCAAGTGCGAATCTTACATTTGATGTGAGATTAATGAGATCGGATACCTAAAGGAAGTGTTCTCCCTTCTTGACTCTAAGTGCACATTGCATAACATAAATTAAAATTAACATATTGTTTCAAAGTCCCTATATAGCAAAAGACACATGAAGATAATTTAAATGTGATCTTTGGTTTTGAAAAAGGCAACATAATAATCCACTTAATGTGGTGATATCATTAATAAAATATTCATTGAAAATGATAATCCAACAAACATAAAGCTAATTGTTTCAAATGAGAAATACTCAAATTGTACATGGCTGCAAATATCCATATAGGATACTAGATAATGGTAATGTAGTAGTTGTTTCATTGTTTGATCAAAGTAGAGTCGACCTTTTCAATCTTCCTGAATGGCGACAGAATACAAGAGTTTATTTTTTGCAGCAAATATGTTTATCTGTAATCTGTTTATTGTCGAGAAAAGACCGAAAATACAAAATCCAGACTCCTGTTAATCAAACAACTGCTTTTAATCAGGTCAGTTCTGGCTAGATAACTGTGGAATCTAGTATGTAGCAACGTGGTCTAAAATCTCTCTGGGCAAATACCAGGCACCATAAACACGAATTGTTACAGAACTGAGACAAATTGTTTGTTCCGTTATATTTTAACGTTGGAGATTCAATTGTGAGAATCATATGCCTCAATCTTTGTTTAGCTAGGAATCGTTATTACTGGACGATAGGAAACGGGTTTTTAACAAAGTCCGTTTTTATTTAGTTAACCTCATCATTCAGACACTGAATGAGCATCCATGCGGTATCTGTTTCCACACGATTAAACTAACACTAATATTTGGAATGTATACCGTTTTAATACAAACTTTCTAATCGTCACAAACAATGGCAACGTTCCTTGCAAGTGATATGTTACTCTTCATTAAAGCCTTGTTG
This sequence comes from Gibbula magus, assembly GCA_936450465.1. NCBI lineage: Eukaryota > Metazoa > Mollusca > Gastropoda > Trochida > Trochidae > Gibbula > Gibbula magus. The sequence continues at coordinate 11,118,441 of OW388289.1, forward strand.
CATGTTTTCAACCTTTCTCTGTTAGATTAGCAGCCCACACTATTAAAGCACCTAACTGCTACTAAAGCACGGAACAATTAAGGAAATGCATGAAGGCTTAAATTAGCCCGTGATAGAGACTGGAGCAAGGTATGACGTGTTGGAGGAGTAATGGTTGAATTATGTAAATTCTATGAGGATAATTGTATAGAGGATGAATATCATTTTGTTGTTAATTTGTCAACTGAAAGAGAACAGTATACAAGTCATATACATGTATTTCTAAGTATTTCTGGAAACATCCATCTTTTGTTAAATTGAATGTATTAGTAAGTTGCCATTAGATAGATACTCTCATAAAATTAGCAAAGTTTGTAAAAGAAGCTCTGAGATTAAATGTATTTAAAACTTGTAAAACACCATTATTGTCACAATAATTATTATTGTATTTATTTTTGTACTTGGGCCTATGGCCTTAATACTGAATAAACATTGAATTGAATGGTTGAATACAAAAATGTAATTAATGTTCAAAGAACCTTTACATTCGGTTTTATCTTTAGAGTCATACTGAACGTGCTCCAAAGAGCATCACAAGCAACACGACAAGAATGCCATGCATTAGACCATGGGTGGATTTTCTATCAAACATGTGACAGGGACTTAAAAGGTTTGGGTCGTGATTATTTTGAATATTAAGAAATTCATTGTTCTATTATATACAAGATATATTGCTGTTTAGTTTCGATAAAGGTATAAATGATCAATAAAATATTAAGAAAAACAATGTACAATTACCAATAGTTTGGTGTGTTTCATAAAGGCACAACACATTCCTTGTAATTGCCAAAAATATGTTTACACAAATTACGTACATGTATCTTGTTCGTTATTTACGGGATGTTGTAGCCTTTTACACACAACATTAAATGGGTGAATTTAATCCTTGAATCCTTGAACTGAAACGAGAGAAGATTTAATTCGTGATTGTTTTCCTGTATTTTGAGAATAATCCTCATAGGCATATCAAGTGCCGTTCAGAAGAGCTGACGTTTGTGATTTCATGCAATGTAACACACAGAAATCGTTTTTCATCAGAAAATAGATTTGCATAAAGTGTGAAATAAATCGTTTATGTTAGCTTTATTCGGTTTATATTTGTTGCAAGTCTCTACTCCTTCAACAGAATGCAAAATCATCGATTTGTCATGGTGTACCTCCTTTTAGAACGCTAGTGTACATACGTATCCAACTAGTTTCAATATAGCTACATTATGTCGTAAAAAGACAAGGCGTGTGGTATTACCCTCTTAATGTGACCTCTCAGTATAAAGTAAACTTATGGCAACTTTATTGATTGTCACGTGGGTAACCAGGCATAACCTTTGGTGTACATAAGAGATTGAAGTATCAAATATTGGTTGGCATTGATTGGTTTCTGGACATACCACTTACCCTGTACATCTTGTAAAAGCTTCTGCATTAGTTTCCTGCCTGCATCATTTAGTTCTTGGAGAAAGTGTTCACTGCCTAGAAGAATCAAGCTCTGAGCCATTCAGTGACGTGACACATAATATCTTGTGAATTTTGACCAAGAAAACTCTGTCCGTACTTGAAGTTTTGTTATGAAAACATAATCAAATATAAAAAGGAGTATAAGCTGATGATAATGTGCGGGTATATCATGTTAACCATTCTGTCCCGCACATTTGGAATTTGGAAGAGCAAAGAAAAACTTGACAACGCCTGATTGGCTGAGGACGCAAGCTCAAAGCATGCTGTACAATTTGGAGGTTCGCACGTAATAGTTCGGAAGGGCTGTACATAAACGAAGGGCGGATAATTTGAATGGTAGTTTTCCTGTGTTTTTCAGTGATGACACGTGTAGAGTAGCAGATCATTGAGAGGTGAGCGACAGAGGATGCACATACACCTGTTAAGATGTTGTTTGGTAATTTACCCGTGGCATATTTTCAAAATGGTAGGAATATAACATCAGCTTTAGTTGATGAAACGGGCTATCGGTATAGTGTTTATTATTTATTTAATGGAAATGAATGCGCCTTGTGACATAGGATTCGGATGAGTTCCTGAGTGATTTTCAAATAAATATGGCATGCAAAGATGGCAGTGAGTGCAAATGGTGATGAACATGTGATTTAAAATAGCAAATGATGACACTGAGAACATGTTATTGAACACACACATTAATCACATAAACTCACGTGCAAAAGAAACGTCCCCATAAAAAATATATTTCAATCGACGGGCGATAAATGCGACTGAAACAGCGTTACATCATGTCTTCAAAACTCAACAATACTAAAAAGAATTTTCAAAACATTATCTCAATTAAATTTCTACTTTTTCAATGTTTTAAACTTAAATACAAAAAATTGTGGGCCAAATACATCTTTAAAAAACGATTTTAGCACCCCATGTCTATTTGAACAGATGTGAAAACAAAAAGTGCATACTCTGATGTATGAAATTGTGAATACTTCTTTACAAAACATGTGGCTACCAAATACATTCAAAATCTACTTTCTCCGACATCAATATTTCATTTTATGCTGTTTTCAAAATGTGGGGACGTTTCTTTTGCACGTGAGTTTAGCTTATCAGACTTACCTGCGCCAAGGATTTTCCTCATGATGACGATGTCATTGCGTTTGATTATGGATATATGTGACTTAAATGTAAACACATTCTTACTTCAAAATAACGTTTGGCTATATTAACAAGCATAATGCATGCATTATATCATGACAAAACAGTCTTTTATCACTTCATATCGTACCATGGCTGTAGGATTGGTACCATAAATTTCAGTTAATAATATGTTACTCTTGCATTCTCTTACTGTGAAATATATTAAGTATTATTCAAAGAATGAGTATCGCATATGACTGACAAGACCCCACATTAGGTTTTCACCAAGGATATATCAGTACATACAATCTAATTCCAACATCTCATGGGAGTCCAGATTGCTGACAATGTGGAGAGAGGGAATGTGATTATCTACACAGATACAAGATACTCAAATACTTGAAGATTCTACCTCCCTGTTTCAGAGAGAAACACTGTCAGCTGATGTTATCATCAGGGCTAAATACTTTACTATCAACAACTCGTGGATGTAATGATGTTACAGAGTAACAGACTTGATGTAAAGACTAGGACTCTTTGATGTTGTTGTATCTTTGAAACAGGTCTCCCTCTAGGCAGTAAAGAACAACTTGCCACAGTGCTTGCTACCTCCTGAAAACCTACCATTGCTACTGCTATCCTAATGTCATGACGTGTCAAGCCTTAAATATTAATTGCATGAAACTTTTGATTTATTACCATTTTTTTAAACGAGTTGATGATTCTGTATTAAACGAGCGACAGTGTAACGACCAAGGTATAAGAATGATATCATACAGTATGAACGAAGTGTTGTATTTTTTTTATTACAAGCCAAAATTAGTCAAGCGAAAGTGCTGACAGATTTCAGAACTTGAAGATCCATTTAATCGTCAGATCACTGCTAGTTAGGTAATTGTATCAAGAGAACGATGTTGCTTGTAGTTTCGAGTGTCAGTTTCTGACACATATCTGAGTATGTTTGACAACTTTGAATACAGGGATTCCAATGAGAAGACACTCCTTGAATGAACAGAATAACGTCAGTTGGTAATGGATTTAAAACGTTAAGCAGTGATGGTATAAGATGGGATCAAATCAGAGAAGAATGAATGAATGAGTGAATCATTCCAATAAAAATCGATTACATATATAAAACATATTTCAAGGTCGTGTGTCAAGCATATGTACAATGCACATGTAATGCAATGACAATGCTCTATATTCTGGATAGAGATGTATTATATTGTAAAGTCTATGTATACTGAATGTTTGATGAGTTCAAGCATATCTCGTCATATCGTCTCTTACAGAGAGTTTAAAGGTCCGCCGAGTTATATGGTTCTATAGTTAATAAATAAACTCACGTCTAAAGGAAACGTCGCCATACAAAATACAAGATATTTCAATCGAGGAGCAATACATACGACTGAAATACAGTTTCATCATCAGCCATGAGAAGTTATGAGGGTGTCACAAAAGAGAGTGATATCTGGAGGTAGGGTTGTTTCACCTTCTGAACAATTACAACAGTGCTATTAGATGCATTGTGTGTTTAGTGCTATCGAGAAGCCTTTTCTGAAACAGTATTTCGTGAGTTTGAGATGATGCGTTTCTGTGAATGCAGAACCCTAACATCTCGGCCAAACTTTAAACAAGAGTTATCTGAATTGTAATAATTAAACATTGTGGGTTTGTGAATATCAAATTTACATATACATTGTATCAAAGAGAAATTTAATGACGGAATTTTTCAAAGTCCATTAAACAACTGAATCTATTATCGTCATTATTATTTGAAGGAATATTCCCAAATGTCTTTTTAAATCCACCATATGATGAAACAGGTAATGCACACACCATATAGTCAAGTAGCACATAATGATATATGTGTCGCCAACTATATGTGAGCCATCACTCAGGATTGGGCTGAGCTTCTGATTCGGATGTTAGCAAACTGTATTTTGCATATACCTATTTCTATCAGCCATGTATATATCCAATAAAAAGCGAACGCATTGTTCATCATGGCATCAAACATTTTTTAAATTGGGGTTTCTTTGAAGTTAAAACATTGTGTCATCTAATTTTACCCGATATTTCTAGCTTGACATTCGATCTGCCCCCTTTCTAACCAACATTTTTTATGACAACGATGATAGATTACATCATAACATTTATAACATTTATTACAAAGTTATTGCAATTAAGGAACTTATCATTGCGAATATATACAAGAAAATAAACTGCCTGTTATTCATTAATGACAACTAAATAACGCTTTATCAAACTATGCTCTTTTATACATAATGTTTATTCTCAACTTCAGAAGTTCATTACTTAACTTATTTAAGGTAAGCAACATTGTTAAATATGTCTACACAAATTTTCCAAATGCAAACTCTACAAATATTAAACTAAAAATAACGAAATATCTCCTTTTGAATATTAATATTGTATGGTAGGTTAGTTTGCATACTTTGAAAATGTGTCAATATAGCATGGTATAGTTTAGACATGTGTTTCATCCACATATTTACTGACCAAGTAGTCAGTTTTGCTTTAAAAAGTGTATTGTACTAATTGTATGTATATGTACTAAGAGTGGTGTTATAAATATTGTATGCTATTTTGATGCATTAACTATCTCTCCCGATAAAACTTGTATTGTATCATATTTGTCGATACCATACTTGTATACATGTCTCCAACTTTGAGAATTGAGTCAGAAATCAATAATCAAAGGATGCTCAAAATAGAAATATATTTTAATGGTTTTAGAAATCTTCTCCGGCTCTCACGTCGTTACTCGAAGTGGAGTATATGAGTGATATTAAAATGTATGTACAAGGACTAGACATATACATTTGGGACCATTACATGGAGTGTTGGACATAATTGGTCATATCTCACCTTTTACGATTACGAGTGTTTCCCTTTTCAAGATACATAATTATCTGACATATGAACCAACATCAATAAAAGATGTATAAGCTCAATATAGAAATACGTGTAGACACTTTAGAGTGTGGTCTCTCCCAGGCCAAGAGCTCGAGAGAAAAGAACACAAATATCAACGAATCGGTGGCTGCTTGATTGGACCATTTAGATTGACGTACATGTATATGTGGTATTGGGGTATTTTTAACATTGTATCATCACAATCTTCACATATGAACATGCAACTATGTTATTCGCATCGATCAAAACTGTATGTAAACAAAATAGGAAATTGTTCTTCAAATATCTAGTGCTGATTTGAAGCTGAAAATAAGCTATGATAAGAGAGTAATGAATGAAATCACATAAATATTAAAAAATATCATAATTATATTTAATTGAATGATAATAATAAGAGTTATATACCCTTTGTGAAATCAACACTAAATTGTAGATAGCTCCAAACTTACAGACAGCCACTTATCACTTTTCTCTGAAATTGTGACAAAAGGATAATATGGATGTTGACAATAAATAGTAAAACATAGGGTCGGAACCTTAAATTATTTAAAAGAAAATACTTTTGCTATTTACACATTTTTAAAAAACGTGAGTCAAATTGCTGTTGGTCATCACACAACATTTCTTAACTCTTTCTAGCTTGTGTTAGACCACTGCAAATTCTTCATGGACGCCGAATGTCATTGGTGCAAATGTTCACGAAAAGAAAATTAGAGCCATTCGACTCCTCACTGTACACATAGTTACATCTTATCTTCTACGTATTGCCACGTATCTTCTATCATATTGTGGTGACGTCGGGGTTGGCATAAACGTTTAAGCTTTTGTTAATGTTTTGTCAAAATCTCAAGGTTTGTCAACGATGCATGCATGCAATGCATTTTACATGAATAATGAAAAGCCGTCTACTTTTCACTCAGGCAGTACTATTTGTATGTGTTTACACACGAAGTTTATGTAAAATGATTGAGAAATTGAAAAAAAATTACGTTTGAACATGTATACATCCGCAAAAAGGGATTTTGAACCCAATTAACTTTGGATTTCTTTTGCATGTGAGTTAATTTTATAATAATTTGTCATGCATCCGTGTGAAGAAAAAATAAGGAGATGTTTCAAACACATATTTACATCTCATGTTCTAAATGGTTGAACTCCCAAAATCCATTCTCCCTCGAATTACCTTTCATCTTCTGTCAACTGTAAAATCGTTAATAACAAGAAGCACAGAATAATTATACACTACGGAGTTGCCCTTAGCCAGAAAAAGATGAAAACCGCATTGCATTTAGCAGAAAGACTATGAAACGTCACCTTCAACTTTGTCTCTGTAATTAACACTTAAACATATTATCTATTTTTTAAAGTCAACATTTGCATTATTTTAGTTTGTAATAAATAGTACGTTTTTGATTAAACGTCATTATTTTTACTTACCGTAGACAAGTGACCTTAGCCTTATAGCCATATAACATGTAATCGACTCATTCCCACAGAAGTAATGAAACATCATTACACATATCAATCGGAGTTACCCGCCCCTCACTAGTCCACTGGGTGGCGTGACCTGTCATTCACATTACCTAGGAGTCGCAATTTAACGACGAATGCGTAAGAGGGGAGGCGGGACGGGTATGACGACGGTCACTTGTCTACGGTAAGTAAAAATAATGACGTTTAATCAAAAACGTACTATTATTTAATTACTAACCTCCGACAAGTGACCTTAGCCTGATACCACTGTAGGTGGTGGGTAGAGTTCGTCGCATAGCGGTAACTCTCAAGATTGATCTGGTGATCGGCGACCTAGCGAGCGATCGTTCTAATGAGGATAATTGTCAGACCTCTCGCAGTCGACGATCCCTAATTAAAACACCACAAAAACCCCGTATAACCATTCAATATAATGTATTCAATGGTTAAATATGAGCCGCTCTCAACTCGTGAGTGCTCGTTAGCGTGGATGGTTGCGTCCCCTGCCAGGGGGGGCACCCGTGGTTCGCTGCTGGGCAAAGACCTGCGCCCCTAGACGGGCTACGCCCTCCAGGTCCTCCGTGGAGACATCGCGCAGGTAATGGTTGGCGAACACCAAGCCCGACTTCCAAAAGCAGCCGGCCATGATGTCCGCCACTGACAGGTTGCTGTGTAGGGCCATAGTCGCCGATATGGCCCTGATCTCATGCGGATTGGTCCGCGCCGGAGCCGGCAGTCCGGCCGCCTTGTAGGCGTCCACCACTGCCGACCTGAGATAAACTCCCAGCTGCCTCTTGTCCAACTCCTTCGAGCTCGTCTGGGAGTGGGGCAAGAATAGCCTGCGTCTCCCTTGTCTCAGCGAGCGCGTCTTCTCAACGTAGATGCGCAGAGCGCGTACCGGACAAAGGAGACGTTCTTGTTCGTCCGTCGGCTCGATAGCCGAGGAGATTGATGGCAGTGTGAAGGTCCGTCCACGCTCGTCAGCGCCCTGGTTCTTACACAGGAACTCCGGTGCCAGACCCAAGGTCGCTGACCCTCCATCTCTCACCTCAAACCTGAGCAAATCAGCTTGCAGCGCGTGCAACTCTGATATTCTGGCCGCTGACCCCATCGCCACTAAGAAGGAAGTTTTAATGGTGAGACGCAGCAGCGTCGTGTCCGTCAGTGGCTCATAGTGCTCAGACTTGAGGTGATTCAAAACTATCGCCAGATCCCACTCTGGCGGCCTCAGTTTGTGGCGGCCATCCACGTTCCTGTACGTCCTGATGAGCTCCTTAAGGACCGAGATATCCAACCCGGGATCCTTTTTGCGAAGGACGGACGTAATGGCCGCGAGGTTCGTGTTGATGGAGGAAGCCTTAAGCTTCCTCACTGTGCGTAGGTGTACCAGATAATCCGCGACCTGGGGCACCATTACCGACCGCACATCGAACCCCTTCCCTTCGCAAAAGGTCATGAAGGAAGCCCATTGGAAATCGTACAGCTTGCGCTCGGAAGACCGCTGTGAGGTTGCCACTGCGCTGGCTACCGCCTCCGAAAATCCTGCGCTCCTCATTCCGTCTTGGAGACAACCCAGACGTGCAGATGGAGAACATGAGGGTTCTCGTGCACCCGTCTGCTTGGGTTGCTCCTGAGAAGATCCCACCTGATTGGCAGGGGGACTGGTTCCTGAGCGCAGAGTCTCCGGAGGGGGACATACCACGGCCTTGCCGGCCACTTCGGTGCGACCAGGAGCAGACGCAAGCGTCTCGTCTCCTGGGCTTTTGCCACCACTTGGGTCAGAATGGCAGGGGGGGGAAAAGCGTAAGCGTCCATCCCCTCCCATCCTAACGCGAGCGCGTCTAATCCCCATGCCAGGGGGTCTGGTACTGGAGATACGTATACCGGCAGCTGGTGATTGAGCCGTGTCGCGAAGAGGTCGACATGCGGCCTGCCGAACTGGAGACAGATCGCCTCGAACACTCGAGGGTGCAACATCCACTCCGTGGAAGGAGGTTTGTCCGGGCGAGAGAGAGCTCCCGGGATGTGCACCGCTCTTATCGAGATGTTGAGTTGGTCTACCAGTCGAAACAGCTCCATCACCAGCTGTAATAATGATCCCGCCTTGGTCGATCCTTGCTTGTTGATCGACCAGGCTGCCGTCGAGCTGTCTGTGTGAACACACAGCACCTCGTTCTGCAGGTGACCCGACCAGTGCTTGATTGCCAGACGTATGGCGTTCAACTCCAAGAAGTTGATGTGAAGGCCGGCTTGCGCCAGCTACCACACGCCCGACGCCTGATCGGTCCCCAGGTGGGCGCCCCACCCCTGGGTAGAGGCGTCCACGTACAACTGGCTCCCGGCGGGGGGTTGCCGGAGGGGAACCCCCGCCAAGACGTTTCTTTCGTCCTGCCACCATCGAAGGTGGTGAATGAGATCCTGCGGCATCCTGATGTGATGGCCGTAAGCGTCCATCCCCTCCCATCCTAACGCGAGCGCGTCTAATCCCCATGCCAGGGGGTCTGGTACTGGAGATACGTATACCGGCAGCTGGTGATTGAGCCGTGTCGCGAAAAGGTCGACATGCGGCCTGCCGAACTGGAGACAGATCGCCTCGAACACTCGAGGGTGCAACATCCACTCCGTGGAAGGAGGTTTGTCCGGGCGAGAGAGAGCTCCCGGGATGTGCACCGCTCTTATCGAGATGTTGAGTTGGTCTACCAGTCGAAACAGCTCCATCACCAGCTGTAATAATGATCCCGCCTTGGTCGATCCTTGCTTGTTGATCGACCAGGCTGCCGTCGAGCTGTCTGTGTGAACACACAGCACCTCGTTCTGCAGGTGACCCGACCAGTGCTTGATTGCCAGACGTATGGCGTTCAACTCCAAGAAGTTGATGTGAAGGCCGGCTTGCGCCAGCGACCACACGCCCGACGCCTGATCGGTCTCCAGGTGGGCGCCCCACCCCTGGGTAGAGGCGTCCACATACAACTGGCTCCCGGCGGGGGGTTGCCGGAGGGGAACCCCCGCCAAGACGTTGCTTTCGTCCTGCCACCATCGAAGGTGGTGAATGAGATCCTGCGGCATCCTGATGTGATGGCCGCAAGACACCTCCCGAATGTGTCCGTTCAGTACTATCTGGAGGGGCCGAAGGTGAAGCCTCCCCCTCCTCGTGAAGTCCTGAGCTGAAGTCAAGGACCCTAGCAGACGTTGCCACTGTCGGAGCGAGAGAGGCCCGCGACATGAGATGTGGGAGGCACTTAGCATAATCTGGGCTAGGTTCCCTGCCACGGAACCGAACCCCCGATACAGTGCGTTCGCTCCTTTCTCCATCCCAGCCTCCTTGGAGAAGGCGGCCATGGCCTGACAAGCATGGGCGACGGAGTTCGCCATGCCCAGAATGCTCCTGGCCTCCTTGTCCAGGTGGGACAGGTGCCCGGGGTCGGACGTCTGTTGCCCTTGCAGCGGCTTTGCGACTCGCTCTTCCGGATAGAAGAGCGGTAACGCCTGTGCTGCTCCGGGGAGAGATCCTCGCACTCCACACACCGGTTATCCTCCGGGCAAGTGTTCCTGCACAGGCGACATTCGACATGAGGGTCGTAGCTCGCCGACTTGCGTGACCCGCACCGTCCGCAGTACGCCCGATACGGGGCCGCTGAGTCGCAGCGAACTAAGTCCATCACCTGAGAGGCAGCAAGCGCGGCCTACAGTCCAAGCCCAAGCGTCGGAAGACGGCAGGCGGCAGGCGGCCGACGGCAGACGGCAAGCGTCTGTCCAACCCACGAGAACCTAGCGCCAAGCAGACGGCAGGCGGCAGGCGACAGACGGCAAGCGCCTGTCCAATGATCCACGCGGCAGGCGGCACGGCCTTACGCGCAAGGCAGTCAAAGCTGTCACGCGAGGGGGTAGACCACCCGTCCAAGCGGTATACGGAAAGCTATCGCCTAGCAGACGGCAGGCGGCAGACGGCAGACGGCAGGCGGCAAGCGACCGTCCAGACGGCCTAACGCACAAGGCAGTCAAGCTGTCACGTGAGGGGGTAGACCACCCGTCCAAGTGGCCTACGGAAAGCTATCGCCTAGCAGATGGTAGGCGGCAGACGGCAGGCGGCAAGCGACCGTCCAGAAGGCCTAACGCACAAGACAGTCAAGCTGTCACGCGAGGGGGTAGACCACCCGTCCAAGCGGCCTAAGGAAACCTATCGTCTAGCAGACGGCAGGCGACACGAGACGGCAAGGCGATCCCCAACACAATCAAAGCTGTTACGCAAGGGGGTAGAGCAACCGTCCGGCCCCCGGGCTGCACGAGCTGCACGAGCAATCGACAACCCGCGCACCACTAATCCAGGTCAACACACTGTGTTAACCAACACCCCTGACTGAAGCACCGAATTCACTCGCGAGGAATGAATACGATACGGGATAGCGGGGAACTTAACTAAGGTAAGTAAAAGAGTCTAGAAAACAATCAAAACACGTTAATTATATAGCTCAAACAATCGGGAGAGATACAGAAAACACGTCTGCACACTACCGACTCTGTAATGTGAATGACAGGTCACGCCACCCAGTGGACTAGTGAGGGGCGGGTAACTCCGATTGATCTGTGTAATGATGTTTCATTACTTCTGTGGGAATGAGTCGATTACATGTTATATGGCTATAAGGCTAAGGTCACTTGTCGGAGGTTAGTAATTAAATAATGAATCTTCACCAATCAAATAGTTCTTTGATTTGATTAATACCTTCAGTGTCCTTTAATAGTAGTGAATAACCAGAATAAATATTTTGTCAAGACTATTTTTAGACACTAGAATATCGTTTTTCATTTAGACACTATCATTTCTATGATTTGCATGTATTATACCTTTGAAAACTACATAATCGCATTAATGCATTTAAAGCTTATTTCAAACCTTTTGATAAAATATGCCAAATATTTGTTTAACCTATTGGTTAAATCACGTATTTCTTTGTAGCTGCTACTACATCATTTATTATATAAATCGAGCATGATGAACAAGTATTTGCATCTCATCATGTATCTTGCAAAGTTAACGTCACGTGGCAATTAACGATTCTTTAAAAGAATCAACATTTGAGATGCCTTTGTCTGATTTCTATATTAGGTATTTTGACTACACCTGTGAGAAACTGATTCCATTTTTGGTCTTTATTTCATATGAAAGAGAAAGACGAAAAACCTTTTCTCTTTAGACAACATGCCAGCTGTGATGATTCATTCAACCTACCAAATGACATTGATTGTAAACCATATAATTGATTTTGCTTTTGTCACAAGTAAAACAGTCATTTGTGATCATTTAAAGGCGCTGTACTGAAGGACAGGGACATCATCAAAAGGAAAATCAGTGTTACCAATGGCATAATATATAGTATAGTCAATCAATAAAACGAGTTCTAAAATGAATAAACATGGTTTGTTTAAGTCATGTCAGTCCATTTCCCTTCGAGAAGCCTTTTTAAGGTGTTCATACTACATTGGCTGCTCGAAGACAGTTTAAGTGATCTGACTGATGTAGCGATACCTAAACTTCTCCGAGTAGAGTTTTAGTTATGGCACAATGATAGAATGATCAACCATCTTGCTGTTCGAAATAACAAATTAACATGAGACATACAAATCTACCTAACAGTGACGAGTTCCACACCATTTTTGATTATACGTTGGATTGTTTTCTTCCAATACAGATAACTGTTTTCTATTGATACGGCTTATCCGGTTGTGTAATGAGATGTTTCCCCTCTTACGTAACAATATAGTGTTTAGACGTTATTAATCAATGGAACCTTTGAGAAAGTATAATGTGCAAAATACGTACTACAATACCATTACTATGTAGGCATCCCATCTGATTATTGTATTGATGTATGACCTCCGCATGCTGCTGAAATATCCAATATCCATAGCAAATATTTATCAAACGCTTTCTCAGCTACTTTTTGATTATTCAGTGTTGTCAATCGGACATACCGATGTTACCATCCTGTTTCAACAAATGGGCAATATGTTTAACGTAAATGACAAAGATGATTTGGATAATGAATTACTACAAAGAACGAAGAAATGACAATCTCTCAATACTCTAATCCACAACATGCTGCCGTGATGAAGCAGACTTTAATTGGATATTAATAGTGATATGATGGATGTGGAATTAAAATGGATCTCACCCATGCCAGCGAACACGGGCTGTGGACATTTATTTATTTGATTAAAGAATGGCAAAACAGATCTTGATTTACCTAGCTACATTGCAGTTACACCGTACTTTATGTAAGTCCACTTGATTGATAGTTATATGTTGCAGTTATATGTATTTGAGTTTTTTTGTCAAAGTAATCCCCTTAATATTTATTTATGCTTACAACTTGGCTCCGAAACGAATTCCCATTGGCTCTCAGAGAATTTGATGACAATGTGAATTAATAAGCATGAATTATTGAAGTTATGATTGATACGAAATTGGCTAATGGGAGCAAGCGTTAGGTAAATCTGAAAACCTCTTCAACACAACTGGTCTTATTTGCTTGTTAACACCCTGGAATAAGGCAGGAACAATGATGAATACTACTTGCTGTAAATAAATTCAAAACTTTCTTGGAATGAAAACACTGACATAACATTTATAAGAAAGGGCAGCAACGTTTGCATTTTTTGTGGAGATTGAGACATTTTAAAATAGATCAGACCATACTGAGATTATTTTACAGAACGTTTATCCAAAGTGTCTTGACCTTTAATTTCTTGAGCTGGTACGGAACCTGTCTGTTCGGAATAAAAACAAACTCTCAAAAATTGTTAAAACAGCTTAAAAAATTATTGGACTTCCAATTGAAGTTATCGGCGAATATTATGAGCAGCAAATTTCCAAAAAAACAAACAAAATTTTAAGTGACCAATCACATATCCTTTTTTCGGAATATTCTTGGCTACCTTCAGGACGCAGACTGCGCATGCCGACTGGGAGAACAAACAGGTTTCGCTACTCTTTTATACCAAACAGTGTTCGTTCGTACAATGACCTATTTATTGAATAATGTCATATTTTTATTTGATCAAGTGAATTGTGAGTGTGACTAACTCGGATGTGTTCATGTTAATTAGTCAAATTCTATTATGCAAAATAATATTATCATGTATATTTTGTTTGCGATGTGTGTTTGAAACTGGAGAACTGTATATATGATGTAAAACAAATTTCCCTTGGGACAATAAAGACATTATCTTATCTTATCTTAAATTGTTTGCCGTTCGGTTTAGACGAGTGCCATCAAACTCGTAAAACGTGTTCAGATACAGTGTTAACCTGATTAAGATGTCATATTTGATGTGTCATCTGATAGATACTCGTCTCTGTTATTATATTCACTTTTTATGTTCAATTTTTATCATTTAACTTACATCTACAGAAACATGTATTTTGGAGCCTTCGTCACACTGGAACGTAATTACCAGTGCCAACGGGTCCATTTATAAACAGGTGGAGTTTGAAGTGTCAACTTTCGCCATTCACTTCCAAATAAAACACAACTTGAAAGTCCTATTTGGGCGGTCATAATCGTAGATTATTTTTTTAGATGTTTGCTATTTGAAATAAGGATAATAAAAAAGGCAAGCCTATATAAATCCGTGACATCAATACACTGATTACGGTTCCAGACAGATTACACAATGTAACAACGCCTTATTGTTCCCTTACACTCCTCATCTACTTGTTCAGGAAATTGCTCGATTAGTAGATCGGTTCTTTATGCTAGAATGTTAGCATCTGGCAGTAGTCTGTGGCTGATGTGACCTCTCTTTAACATTCACTTTGTTATAATCGTACGTCTTTCTTATTCTTTGTCATGTTCTGGACAGTGTATTAACATTTGCAAGAACATTTATGGTTGAGTAAATGGGATTAGAAACAAGACGATGCCTTTGCATTTGGGGAATACAAGAATCAGAAGTAGTTAAAATGTTTCTGAAGAGGCATTTAAGTAAGTCAGTATATGAATATATCAATTCAAACTACAAAAAGACATCAGTGATTGGTGCTTGTTCCATTACAACCGATAACCTAATGAACGGATCAAGGTCATATCCAGGTAACAGACATATTATTTATCTGGGAACTATTTTTGTTGTGTGCATGAACAGTCCATTAATAAAAGAAATTCCTTATATCGTGACCTCAGACAGATTTTTTTTAGAAACAATTATTCAAGAGTCTTCAATTTGCAAGGAAATGAACGACACTGAAACAAGGCCAAATGTATCTATATATGTCATTTATATGTGTTGTGTTGGCGATGGACGTAGGTATTCGAAACACTTTCATATGCATTGGGGACAAACTGAAGTAAGGTTCCAGCCAGTATTGCATTCTAATTACTGACATTTAGATAGTTTATTCAAATCAATGTACCTGGTCAGTAATGAAATCCAACACTGTTGGAATATTACTCTTAATGTGGTAAATTTGCAAAATGAAAAAATAATCCAGTGAATAGTTGAGTTATTCCTTATCGTATGTATGTAGGTTGACAAATACCATATCCCCTGCTTTGTCCCTAAAGCGCCTGTGTTTGCAATATTAACATCAAATGTTACTAACAAAGTGGTTATCATTTTTAAATATAACAATACACTTCCATTTGAATTTTGTAAAAACACAACTATTGATTTTGTTTGACATCTCTTCCAGTTTGACTAAGGTCTGGGGCAATCATAAAGGATTGTTGGATCAGATTGTCTGATTGAAGCAACTTGTCAATAGTTTAAATACAATTAAATATCACAGGCTACTGGATAATATCATGCATTGGCAGTTGATCGTTTGCTGTTGAATTCATTTCACAATTGCTGAATCAGCAAACAAATTATTATTTTGACTAAAATGCGATGTTAAATGTCATGGGCGTGTGTGTGTGTTCACGTCCGTTCTATTGTGCATCTTGATTCATAGATGATTTATTATTATCGTCTATTCATGCCCCGTGGGGTGCCCGGGTTAGAATAGGCCCTCAGTTCCTCCTGCTTGTCGTAAAAGGCGACTAAAAGGGGGCAGTCTGTTTGCCGTGGACTGCGACCTGTACGGGTGGAGGAAGGATGCCTGGTGGTTGAGGATTGTGTGTAGCAGATTGCTACCACTGACCAATACACTGCTTCGGCCCCGACTTCATCTAGACAGGTGGCCAGATTGGTCCGATCTGGTCAATCGGCTGGTCATGCCAAGCACTTGGTTGCGCACATCTTTGCTATCCTTCTTCTTACGCTGCTACCTCTCTTTACAATTAGTTTCTTTACTTTCTTAGTGCTCACTTGCATACCTTCACCACCTTTCAACAATGCTTTCCTTCCTGATGTACTATCCCTACTCTCTGCACTCTTTCTTAGTGCAATCTTGCACACATATTCATCAACTTTACTCAGCTTCCAAGATAGCGGTGGCCAATGGGCCAATCCAGTGAAACATTGGCAACGTTTTAGTGGAGTATATCATCCTGGTATCCCCGGTGCTGTCAGCAGGAGACCCGCTGACACAGCATTGCCCTTGTTGGTGCTCCGTGGTGGGTGGGGATCCAGTTTGACGAAATGCTTACCAACCAAACATGAACCGTTCAGCAAAAAACAAGCGAAATTTGTCAACAGATGATTGTCCCTCTTCTGAGGAAGAGGCAACATCATCAAAATCATCAAAAATTTCAAAGTCATCCAAATCAAAACCTTCAACTTCAATTTCTACTTCTCATCCAATTTCAAGCACCTTTCCGCGATTTCTGGTCATTTCATCCACTGATGATAAACCTCTCCGTCTCAATCCTTTCGCCACCGCCAAGACCATTCAAGGTCTGGCCGGTGATGTAAAGGAAGTAAAGAAGATAAGGAATGGGTACCTTCTTGTGGAAGTAAAATCAAAACAACAGGCATCATCTCTACTAACCTTGCAGGCCATTATTGACAAACCTGTTAAGGTTACTCCTCATACATCGCTAAACAGCAGCAAAGCCATCATTCGGGATAAGGATCGCTGTCTTGATGATTCATCCGAACAGGAGCTTCTTGACAACCTGAAGAGCCAGGGAGTGACTGCTGTTAAGCGGTTCACTATCAAGAAGGAGGATAACATCATCAAGACGCGAACCTATCTATTAACCTTTTGTACCCCACAAGCTCCAAAAACAGTCTATGCAGGGTACTACAAACTCCCCACGGAATTGTATATCCCTAACCCCCTCCGTTGCTACCGGTGCCAGAAGTTTGGCCATGGAAGCAACTCCTGCAAAGCGGATGGCCGTGTTTGTCCACAGTGTGGCAAACCGGACGATGAAAGCCATCCAGAGAAATGCAAGGAGTTGCCGAAGTGTGCCAACTGTGCTGGCGAGCACATGGCCTCCTCCAAGGAGTGTCCACGGTGGCAACAGGAGTCTAAAATCCTGAAAGTAAAATTCACTCAAAATATCTCTTTCCCTGAAGCAAAACGCCTTGTTACTGAGGGTCCTAAACCCTCATACTCAACCATAGTATCATCAGCAACTGCCACTAAACGCTCTGTATCAACTCAGACAGACATTCAGTGTGTGAGTGATCCCCCAACTCAATACAAAATCCGCGATTCAACTTCTTCCACAATGGGTACCATGACATTCCCTCTTCTGTCCCTTACAGAGCCTGTCAAACCGACAGGATCTAAAATACCTCCAACTGCAAACAAAAATTCAAAACCATCATCCTCAAAACAAAATCCTAAAAATTCCAAATCCAAATCCAAATCCAAATCAGCAAACCGCACTCCCAAAGGCCAGAGGAGTGCGGTAGAGATCTACAACAAATATGGATCTCTTGACCATGAGTCTGATGACGTCCTTATGGACGCATCAGACACAGCATCTCTTAACAACTCCCCCAAAAAGGGGCACAGGGCTCGGTCCAAGGACCGTCGTCTTTCTCCTGTAAAACCTCCATCATGAGGCTTTTAATATTTTATTTTATCCTAGCATCCATGGCGATTCTGCAGTGGAATTGTCGAGGCTTTAAGGTAAATCTTAATGAATTGGGCTTGTTGGCCCAACAATACAATCCCCAAGCTATTTGCCTTCAAGAAACTCATCTTAAAGATTCTGATAAAGCTGCAATGAGACCATTCACTTTTTATAATTCTTTCTCCCCTTCTGCTGAAAGGGCAAAAGGGGGTGCATCAATTTTAGTACGTGATGGAATTATCCACAGTGAAATTCCATTAAAAACACAATTACAAGCTGTAGCTGTCAGCTTATCATTATTTAAAACTTTAACTCTCTGTTCTTTATATATTCCACCATCTCAAGATCTTACTATAAAAGATCTTGATCAACTTGTTACCCAATTACCTAAACCTTTTATTATCATGGGTGACTTCAATGGCCACAATCCCCTCTGGGGTAGTAATACCCTAGACTCTAGGGGTAAAATACTAGAAAGTTTCCTCACTCAAAATGACTTATGTCTATTTAATGATGGCAAAAACACATATCTACATCCTGCTACAGGATCATATACAGCTATAGATTTATCAGTAACTGATGCATCCCTTTTACATGACTTTTCATGGTCAGTCCATGAGGATACATGTGGGAGCGACCACTTCCCAATTGTATTAGAACCCTCATCAGCTATTCCCGAGGAACACAATCCTCGTTGGAAATTTTCCAAGGCGGATTGGGGTACATTTTCTGCTCTATGCCGTGATCGTATTATATTTGATAAAATAGTTAATGCAACTGATCCTGTTGAGGCCTTTTCGAAAGGTCTCATTGATATAGCAACTGACACTATCCCTAAAACCTCGGCAAATCCACGCATTCACAAGCCATGGTTTAATGAAAGCTGTGATACTGCCATTAAGGCACGCAAAAAAGCTGAACGCAAGCTCAGTAAACGACCTACAAGAATTAACTTAGATAACTGTCGCAAGGCTCGAGCTAAAGCTCGACGCACAGTCAACCAACAAAAACGCGAATCTTGGAGAGGCTATGTCTCTAAGATCAATTCCAGAACACCTATCAGCAAAGTCTGGAATATGATTAGTAGAATTAAAGGCAAAGGTTCCAAATCTACAATAAAACATCTTAAGGTCAATGATGACCTTCTCACATCAAAATCTGACATTGCCAATAAGTTGGCTGAAACAATCTCTAAAAATTCTTCATCAGCAAGTTATGTCCCTGCTTTCCAAAAGTACCAAAAGGTACAGGAAAAACGACCACTTAATTTCAAATCTGACAATGGAGAAGATTATAATGAACACTTCTCCTTGTCAGAGCTCAAAACTGCACTTTCTAAAGCTCATGATATAGCAACCGGCCCTGGTGAAATCCATTATCAGCTTCTTAAACATTTACCGGAACCTTGCCTTGAGGTTCTACTTCATGTATTTAATCATATATGGGAAACAGGTGATTTTCCATCTTGTTGGCACAATGCTACTATTGTGCCAATCCCAAAACCTGGGAAGGATCATACAGACCCTTCCAACTACCGTCCTATAGCCTTAACAAGTTGTGTATGTAAAACTATGGAACGGATGATCAATGATCGTCTAGTTTGGTACTTGGAAACTAATAAATTACTTACTGATATTCAATGTGGTTTCCGCAAACAACGCAGTACCACTGATCATCTAGTTCGTTTAGAATCATTTATTCGTGATGCATTTATTAACAAACAACATGCTGTGTCTATCTTTTTCGATTTAGAACAAGCTTACGACACTACATGGAAGCATGGCATCCTTAAAGATTTATTTGAATTTGGCTTGCGAGGTCGTATGCCTCATTTTATATCTAATTTTTTACATGACCGCCAATTTAAAGTACGTGTGGGTTCCACCCTTTCTGATTTCTTTGATCAAGAAATGGGTGTCCCACAAGGTAGCATTTTATCTGTCACATTATTTAGCATTAAAATCAACAGCTTGGCTAAAGTCTTAAATGACCATACAGATGGTTCACTATTTGTGGACGATTTTGGAGTTTCCTGCAGAGGCAAAAATATGCCATCAATCGAGCGCCAATTGCAACTCTGCCTCAATAAAATCCATCAAAACGGCTTCAAGTTTTCCAAAGCTAAAACATCTTGTGTGCATTTTTGCAATATGCGCAAAATGCACTCAGATCCAGAACTATTTCTGGATAAAACTCCAATCAAAGTCGTTCCTGAGGCCAAGTTTCTTGGCCTCACATTTGATAGTAAATTATCATTTATCCCACACATTAAAAGCCTTAAAGCTAAATGCTTAAAGGCATTAGACCTTTTAAAGGTCGTATCAAACAATAAATGGGGTGGAGATGAAGAAACTCTTCTTCATCTCTATCGATCACTCATCCGCTCCAAACTTGATTATGGATCCATAATATATGGATCTGCCCGCCCCTCGTATATCAAAATGCTAGATACAATCCATCACCAGGGTCTCAGGCTTTGTCTTGGGGCCTTCAGAACTTCACCTGTTGAAAGCCTTTACGTTGAAGCTGATGAGCCATCTCTTGAAGATCGGCGCATCAAGCTAGCACTTCAATACATCACCAAATTAAAATCCAACCCTTCTAATCCTGCATATAACTGCGTATTCAATCCAGAATACCAGCAGTTGTATAACTTAAAACCTAAAGCAATTCCACCACTCGGTATCAGACTTCAACAACATGTTGAAGATTCTGATATCGACCTCTCAACAATAGCAGAGCACGGTTTGCTTGCCACTCCGCCATGGCAGGTGGTCAGGCCCCGTGTCAACCTCTCTTTATCTACTCATAAAAAATCTAATACAGACCAATTAATATTTCAACAGGCATTTTTTGAACTACGTGATTTTTTCGCAGATTATAAACCAATTTACACTGACGGTTCTAAGGATGGACCCACAGTTGCAGCAGCAACTGTGACTCCTTCAACAACATATGCTTCAAGGCTGCATGATGGCAGCAGCATCTTTACTGCAGAAGCTAAGGCCATCCTTAAGGCTGTCCATCACATTAAAAACTCAACCCCTAATAATTACATTATTTTTTCAGATTCACTTTCTTGCCTACAAGCAATTAAAAACTGTAAGAGTGATCATCCAATTATCAGGGATATTTTATTACTTCATAATTCGTGTCTCCAATGCGACATCGTCTTCTGCTGGCTTCCTAGCCATATGGGTATAAGAGGTAATAACAAAGCTGACTCAGCTGCTAAATCAGCATTAAACCTCAATCATATCTCTCCCACTAAAGTTCCATACACGGATTCTAAACCTGCTATTAAATCTTACATTAAACAACGTTGGAAGTCCCAATGGGACCAACAACATCATAACAAACTTCACACTATTCAACCTCATTTAGGTTTCAAATCTCTATCCTCTTTTACCCGGCAGGAAGCTTGTGTCCTACGACGATGTCGTATTGGACACTCTCATCTTACACACTCATATCTTTTAAAGGGGGAAGATCCCCCGGTATGTATACCCTGTCAGTGTCCTCTCACAATCAAACACATTCTCTGTGAGTGTTGGGACACTGCACATATCAGGGAAACTTTTTATCCTTCTATTTCAATCAATCAAGTTTTTACTCACTTCGGTGAGCATCGTGTTTTAGATTTTCTAAAGGCTATACACCTTATTGACAAATTGTAAATTTTAACTTTTCATTATCAGCTTTTATTCAACTTGTGATAATATGCTGATGTTTTTGCGGCCTTCGTGCCGTGTTCTGTTTTTCAATTGCAATTTTCTGTTTTAAATTAGGCAAATAAATTAAATATCTCGCCGCTAATGGCTGCAATACTGCCGAAGCGGCGTTAAACAATAACTCACTCACTCACTCGTCTATTCATAGTAGCAGATCACTATCTGGTAAACGTAAACATTTAAACGGATATTTGCACCAGTACCTACAGAACAAAATTAATGATAATGTTTCAACGTGTATGATATATGATACAAAGACTGTACTTTCTTAACTCACTTTAGATAAACGAAGATGGCTTTTGCCAATGCAAGAGATCAAATATCGTAAAAAAAAAACCAAATACATTTTCGATTAGTTTACAGCACTCAAATAATCTTCTATTTTCAATTATTGTACACATGTGAGTGAGAACACTTCGAGATATGTTGGTATCCAACGTATATTAGATACTGCGAGGTCACGAGGGCTGGACTACGTTTGCCATTCATAAGTAAACAAATTAATAAAATTCGTAGGTTTAGGGTCCTAGGGTTAGGTTCTTACACTTTATTAACAAATATACCAAGAGCTGGTACATACACGTCCGAACACTCGGGTGGCAGGTACACGACAAATGTATTCCGGAAGCTTTACAATGACATGCTCAGCTAAGGGGAGATAACTCCTTACTACATTGTATCATTACGATCCCAGTTCTACATACAGTAGGAATCACAAACTGAGCACAATCTGGGATATTATATATGAAACAAGGACACATCCTCTCGTAGCATGTACGGTCACACACATCAGCTGAACATGTGATCACGACGTCGACGGGGTCAATCTCGCCTCGCTGTTACTCGCTACTCACTCCATTTCAAGACGCTCAAATACATTTACATTTACAGGGAACAATCACTCTAACGTCTTTGATTAAAATGATCCCAATGCAAAGCGAATTCGTTTTGAGGAGTGACCGTAACAAGAACTGACTTGGCTTGTCGTTGCCTAGTGTATGTGCTCCTGTTCGGAAAATGGCGAACTGACAGTGTTTCACGAGTTCAAGATTCGTGTGAGTGAATAGAATGTTTTTATCAGTGTTATGTTTGCCTTTATACTCGTGAACACTCGTTATTCCAAAGTTAAGATTCGATCGATTAATAAATAGCGCTTAAATCAAATATTATGTTTGTGTGCGGCATTATACACTGTTTACCGTTACACATAGTGACGTCACTGACGTGAAAGTGAACTGTATGACTATGCGTTTCACAAGAACATCTTGAAATGTCCTTTTAAAACTACTCAAATCATGTGTTTATATGTGTGTAATAAATTTTAAAAAACCAATACATTCCCTATGAATACCGTATTTATTACAACTCGTCACTTGTCAAACGTATTTTACTCACCTTCGCTCGTTAAATACGTTTACAAGTAACTCGTTCTAATAAAGACGGTATCCATAGGGAACATATTTGGTATTCTCTATTTGTCAATCGAAAAGCTAGAGTAAGCCAATAGCATGAAGAGAAAGAAAATGATTGTCATGTTTCGTGTTAAATTCAAAGTTATCATGAGCTTTCACATTATATTCTTGTAGTAAGATGAAGCATGCGTGGCACCTTGTCAGAATTTCGCACTTAATGTTTTGTATTTGTATTTGATATTGATTTTAAATCCGTGACACATCCTTGTTCAACGATCATCAGAATTGGAATGACGTCATTAGCATACAACACAAGAAATAACTCAAATGGTATGGGTGTCTCACATGAGAATTCAGCTGTTTTAATAGTTCCACATTTTAATAGAGCCTACAAAATATTTATATATTATAAGGCTGCAAATTGCATAGCCTTTTCTTATGCAAAACCAGCCCAACTTGATACCATCTGGTATAATTTCAGATCTATATATAACAAAGCCAGTACCCAAAAATATTTGGACAATATTGTGATGGTTGAATCTGTTTTTTAAACATAGTACCCTCGACATTTATAATACTCAATGGATGGA
Organism: Gibbula magus; assembly: GCA_936450465.1. Lineage (NCBI taxonomy): Eukaryota > Metazoa > Mollusca > Gastropoda > Trochida > Trochidae > Gibbula > Gibbula magus. The sequence goes on from OW388289.1 coordinate 11,142,188, forward strand.
TGGCGGGGTATGTGAGCCATGCTCACTTTTAAGCTCATCAGGCCTGAAAGGCCCGATGGGCTTATGGCATGGCATGGTGTCCGGCGTCCGTCCATCCGTCCATCCGTCCATCCGTCAATAAACTTTTCGCTTTTTCGACTTTTTTTAATGTGCAGACTCCTTGGCCATTGGGGATTCTAAACTGTAGATTTCGTGACCCCATGACCCCAAATGGGGAGACAGGGGTCACATCGTTAAAAAGCTATTTTCATCTTCTTCTCCATTTCCAAAAGGTCTAGAGAGCTGACAAGTTGTCTGCAGACTCCTTGGCATATGGGGATTCTTAAATTGTAGATTGTGTGACCCCGTGACCCCAATGGGGTCACAGGGGTCACATCCTTAAAAACCTATTTTCATCTTCTTCTCCAGTTCCAAAAGGTCTAGAAAGCTGAAAAGTTGTGTGCAGACTCCTTGGCCAATGGGGATTCTAAATTGTAGATTTCGTGACCCCGTGACCCCAAATGGGGTCACAGGGGTCACATCCTTAAAAACCTATTTTCATCTTCTTCTCCAGTTCCAAAAGGTCTAGAGAGCTGAAAAGACTCCTTGGCCAATGGGGCTTCTAAATTGTAGATCTCGTGACCCTGTGACCCCAATCTAGGTCACGGGTCCTGACCCAAAAACCTATTTTCATCTTTATCTCAAGTATGTAAAGCTCTAGAAAGGTGAAATGTTGTGTAGAGACTCGTTGGTCAAAGGTGATTCTTAATTTTAGGATTGGTTATCCTGTGACTTCAAATACGGGTCGCATGGGTTATGATCTAAAAACCTATTGAATGTTAACAACGTATTACTTGAACTCCTGATGAGCTACAGAGCCCATGGCTCTATTTTTTTCTTGTTCACCTATGGTATATTTTAAAATGGCAAGAATCTAGCATCTGCTTACATTTCATGGAACAGGCTGTCGTTATATCATTTATTATTTTAAATAATGTGCGTTGATGGCATGTGTTCCTACATAATTTTCAAATCAGAAATATGCCGTTAAAGGGTGGTAGTGAATGCAATTGATGATGAATTTGCGATTTAAAGTTAGCAAAGGATGACGCTGAAAACATGTTATTGATTCCAATTCTACAATTGTAAGAATCACATAGAGTTTCAGACTTACCCGCGACAAGGACTTTCTTCTAGATGACGATGTCATTGAGTTTCGTGACAGAAATATGTGAATCAAATGTAAACCTGTACTTATTTCAAAATACCGTTTGACTACAATTAAGTATAATGCATGAGTCGAATCATGGCAAAACAGTCTATTATGACTTCACATCGTACCTCAGCGAGTCCCATGGCTCGGCGAATGTGACCATATATTTCAGTTTAGTATCTGTTACTCTTGTTATTATTTTACTTGAAACACATTAAGTCAAAGGATGAGTATCGCATATGACTGACAGGACCCCACATTTGGTTCTCACTGATTATACATCAATACAAACAATCTAATTCAAAACCCAATGGGAGTCCAGATTGCTGACATTGTGGAGAGAGTGAATGTGATTATCTACACAGATACAAGATACTCAAATACTTGAAGCTTCTACCTCCCTGTTTCAGAGAGGGACACTGTCAGCTGATGTTATCATCAGGGCTAAATACTTCACTATCAACAACACGTGGATGTAATGATGTTACAGAGTAACAGACTTAATGTAAAGACTAGGACTCTTTGATGTGGCTGTATCTTTGAAACAGAATAAATGTCTCCCTACAGACAGGCAAGAACAATTTCCCATAGTGCTTACAACCTCCTGAAGCATACCCTTGCCAATGTTATGCAGTGTCAAGACGTATCAAGCCTTGAATATTAATGACATATACAGAGGATAGATACTAAACGACCTTCGGTTTAATAATTTTTTTATTAAAAGTGTTAATAATTTGTTGTCAAAGGATCGAAAGTCATTCACGGGTATAAGAAGGAAGTGTAATATATTGTTTATTACTTGCCCCAATTAGTCAAGTGAAATTGCTGACAATGTGACGAAAATAAGATTTCCCCGAGTCATGGTCCATTGCATCAGTATGACATTAATCTGATATTGCCGTAAAATATTACACCGGAGTACATGTATATTGTAAGGGCGAGTCATTAAAGCGCGTTCAGGCTAGTATATCATCACAAGACGAGGCTGTGCCCAAAGGGTATTAATGTCATTGTTAACATCAGTAATTGAAAACCCATTTAACCTTATGATCACTGCTAGTTACGAAATGTTATCAAATGTATTAAATATGTTGTTTTTAGTCTCGATTGTCCGTTTCAGACACATATCAGACATGTTTGACAACTTTGAACAAATGGATTCAAATGAGAAGACACTATAGAAATGAACAGAATAACGCCAGTTAGTATTAGATTGAAAACATTAACCAGTCATAGCATCACATCAGACAAGATATTAGTCATATGCAGCAGACACCTAGAATATAAACAAGTTCAAAAGTTCATTGAAGTTAAAACATTATGTTATCTTATTTTGCCTGGTACTTCTTTCCGTTTTCCCGCTTCCAACCAGCAGCTTTTGTGACAAGATGACAGATTACATCTTTACTATATACCGCACAGTAACTATTCAAAATCAAATAAATTATCATTGAGAATAGATCAAAGGAAGTCAACCGTCCATCATTCATTAACGTGAAGTAGATATGAAGAATTTAAGCACAATAATACTTAACATCATCTGTGTATCAAACGTTACCAGTTGACGAACTACTGATTGTGCTACAATTGCCATTCAATGAGGGTTTTAATATTATGTAATATTTGATCGAGCTTTTGTAGTTTCCCCATATATTGTGGAAATATATTAATGACCAGTTGCTTATGACAGTCTGCCTTTATAAACTTGAATTCGATTTGATTTCTAATGCAATGCTATTTCATATTTACAGAATTTGGAAGAACAATAAATAACGATTTTTATTTGATTTTCAGTGGCGAAATACTGCGTTTATCGGCTTCAGATAAAATCAATCCCTATTTTCACCGAGTGAAATTACATATTATTCTACTCAGTGAAAAGACACTTTCACTGATATGACATTATTGTATCAATAGGATGACGTCATAAGAAGACCGCGATAAAGCAAGGTGACCATGGATGCTCCATTCATAAAATGAACGTCATTTACAAAATATACATATTTTCCTAAATCTAATAAATAGAACATTTGAAATTGTCTAATACCATGTATAACTCATCTCGTGAAGTAGAAATAATATATTTACACGCTTGGCTGCGCCACACGTGAAAATAAACATAAAATAATACTTTTTAATAATACGTTTTATGCTTTTCTGATAAATAATGTTGATTCTCCATTTCACATGATTCATAACTTACATGTAACTAGTTTAAGATAAGCAACATTGTTAAATATACATGTCTTCTGGCGGTTTCCAAATGCAAACACTCTAGTGAGTATACTAAAATAGTTTTATCCAGAAAATGAAATATCTAATTTGAATATTGCATGGTTGGTCTGTTTGCTTCAATTCAGGGTTTGACATCAAGGCATATTTCTTACACATATTAACAATTTGTCAATATGATAGAGTTCCTTTTGAAAACCTGTATAAGCATGCTTTCATTAACATACTCACTCTGACAAAGTAGTCATCATTGCTTTTAAAAATAGTATTTTACTACTTTCATGTACTGAGATTGATGTTTATGCTATAATGATTATATGCTAAAAATCGTTCTATCCAGAAAATGAATTTTAATATAATTGTATAGTAGGTTAGTCTGCTTCTTTTTAGGGTTTGAGTCGAGGCAATATTGCTAGTGCCTATTGAAAATTCGTCAGTATGGCATGGTTTAGATTAAATATGCATTTCATTCATCCTTTTCAAGATACATATGTAAGAAATAATATTCGACCGGACATGAATCAAATATGAATCGGAACTCGGAAAAATAAAACAAATGAAAAATATACGTTATAAGCTTAATAAGGAAATACGTGCAGACACTTTAGAGGACAGCTTGTTCCATACCTACGGAACAAAGAATGGTAATACGAACGAGAGAGGGGTTGCTAGATTGGACCATTTATAGTCATGTAAATGCAGTATTGAAATATTTTGGTTGGAAGATTGGTCCATCACAATCTCCACACATGAACATTAACGTTAGTTATTCGCATCTGTCAAAGCTAATGTCAACAAAAATAACAATTTGTGCTTTAGATATATATTGCTGATTGAAACTGGAAATAAGCTAAAATAAGATTAATAGATTAAATGAAATTAAGTTTTAAAATAGCACAATTTTATTCAATTGATTGATAATATAAGATAATCTTCATAATTGTGTTATGCTTTGTTATACTCTCTAAGTTTTCAGATGAAATCGACATGAAATTGCCAATCAATCTAACTCACAGACAGTAGCAACTTATCATTTATCTCTGAAATTATGCAAAATGGATGATATGTATTTTCACAATAAATATCTCAAAAACACGGTCGAAACCTTAAATTTATGTTTATAGACTAGATAAATGAATGTTTGGAGAAAATTGGTGCAACGTGCAAAGTCACGCGGTACAGGAGTCAATGTACTGCTCATATTCGATGTTGGTTATCCCATCTATGGCAAAACACATCTTAACTCTATCAAAAGTCACACTAAAAAGGTTACTAACTTTTGACATTTACAAAAACTGTCAAACGGTTACCAAAGTTGTCACAATACAGACAGGTCAAGGGATATGAGACAAGCCCTGAACAATGAACTTTTTTCCACATGAAGGCTGATATCCGCCTGCGTTAGACCACCGCCAATTCTATCTCTAAGCGACGTCATGGACAGCAAATGCCATAGGTACAAATGTGCACAAAAATGGACAAGTGGAAACAGAGTCATATCCATTTGACTGCTCCCTGAACAGATACTGACCGCCGAACTTCTAATCCTCGACATATTGCCTGATTATATTGCAGTGGCAACGTCGGTATTGGCACAACACGTTAAAGCTGTATAGTAAGTGTCAACCTCTCACGGCTTGTTACTGATTTAACAACACACAATCAAAACAATAAACACAATACACTGATTACTGGTCCAGACAGACCCACTAACACAGTGTTACAAAGTCTCATTGCTCTCTGAAACTCCTCATCTACTTGTTCAGGAAATTGCTCGATAAGTAGATCGGTTCTTAATGTTTTAATGTAAGCATCTGGCAGTCGTCTGTGGCTGATGTTACCTCTCTTTACCATTCACTGACATACACAATTGTACGAGACTTATCTTCTTTTGCATGCTGAGTACATTGTGTTAGCATTTTCAGATAATTTCATATATATTGTAATGTTGAGCTGAGGTTCGAGAACTACATACAAAACAAGCTAGCGTTATTCTGTTTTTCCGAAAGTGTATTCAAATTGGAATCCATTGTATAAAGTTGTCCGACATGTCACACACTTCAATGTTAATCTAAACTAGCTACATCTCGATAACATTTGCATTACATTCAATCCAAAGGGACTTATGCTGAAGGTGAGACATTATTTCTTCTACGACGTGTAATCGCTGTGGATAAGGTTCAAGTTGTATAACTCAGTGGCGGCGACAGTGCCTTCTCATTGGAATACCTTAAAGTGTTCAATGATGTTCGGAGAAATAGAAACTTCAATAGCAATCTAAACGAAAAACAACGAGTGTTCACCCTTGATTAAGATGATTCGCCAGCAGTGATCAGGTGAATTGAATGTTACCAATTACATGTACAATAATACATGTACCTCTGTGCTCACAACACCATCTTGTTCTGTGAACGTCTGAATGAACTCTGCATTTGTATTCAAGACTTGAAGCGTCTTGACATCTTACAACAAGGTAATGGTAGGTTTTTATTTAGATTATAAGCACTGTTGGTTGTTCTTTCCTGTCTGGGGGCACATCCATTATGTTTCAACGACAAGACACCATCACAGAGTCCGTGTCGTTAGATCAAGTCAATTACTCTGTAACATCATTAGATCCACGTGTTGTTGATAGTAAAGTAGTTATTCCTGATGATAACATCAGCTGACAGTGTCCCTCTCTTACACAGAAGCGTCAAGTATGTGCGAACCATGTATCTGTGTAGATAATCACATCCACTATCTCCACAATGTCGGCAATCTGGACTCCCATGGGATGTCGGAATTAGATTGTTTGTACTGACATATATTCCGTGAAAACCTAATGTGGGGTCATGTCAGGCATGTGATACTCATCCTCATATTTAAGTTGGTATGAGTCACATAGAGTCTTAACGAAACCCGATGGCTTCACCATTTAAAGGAACGGCCTTGGCAGAGTAAAGTGTGGTGAGCTTTCATTCTTTAACAAACTGTGCCAGCAACACATTCACTAATGATATCGAAGGAATATGTATTCAAATATACACAAATCATTATATGTTTGACATATTCAATACCTTACTTGTCATTTGCATAAAATACTTATCTTTGATAAATAAATACATGGCTGCGTGGTCATAACAATATTTAATCAATAACATGTTTCCATTGACATGGTTCGCTTGCCTAAAATCACAAAATTCATCAATTTCACTCATTATAAAGTTTTCAAATTATATTTCTATTTTGAAATACAAATGGTTTGTTGGCTGACTGAAAACATATGTGTTAATGTCTTCATTAAGAAGCATTATTTTTCTTTGCAAAATATGTAAATGACATACCAAGAGTCTTGGACATGAACATTACGCAGCTGTTATATTATTTGTATAAAATGGCATGTACATGCCATTTTATACAAATAATCTAATGACATAATTATACGGTTTGCAATTAAATATTCGACCGGTGGCCCATGTAATGCACCAAGTAACAATGGAACAGGCTTGTATTCATCCACTACTCTACACATTATATAACATCCCTGGAACATTTCATCAGGAAAGCTATTGCGCGAAATAACCGCCCTTTTGCCTTTTGAACTGCTCTTTCGATCGATCCTGTGACCTTCTCAATACGTATCGTACACGTATCGTACATTGAACTTAAAATGCGCAAGACCATACTGTTTTCAATCAAGTAGGTGGAAATGTTATTTTTGCATGTTTCAAATCCATTCCTTGAGCTCACGCTGATAACATGGTAAACATGACATTAATTCCATCACCTCATACCAACCTTTTCCATTGGATAATGTTTGAATAAAGACCTTTAAGTGCAGATAGTTTTATTACGAGTTTTCCTGGTGAAAAGTTCCAAGGCTAATATGTGTAGACATTAAGAACATTGAGCCATGTGTGACCGATGGTTCTGGTATGACATATTCAGGTTTTGTTGTAACTGTAAATGTTGTAGGTAGGTAATTGACACCATGATTGAAGTAAACGTCTAGGCAGGGAACACTTCCTCCAAGGACTAAATGAAGCAGACAGGAAACTAATGCAGAAGCTTTTACAAGATGTACAGGGTAAGTGGTATGTCCAGAAACCAATCAATGCCAACCCATATTCGATACTTTAATCTCTTATGTACACCAAAGGTTATACCTGGTTACCCACGTGGCAATCAATAAAGTTGCCATAAGATTAAGTTTACTTTATACTAATAGATCACATTAATTGAGCAATACCACACCTTGTCTCTTTACAGCAACATGTAAATGAAATGAAACTAGATGGATACATGACTTCATTGATAAGAAAAGGTACAAATTGCTGAATTTTCATTCAGCGCATGGAGTAGAGGCTTGCAAGGCTTTTTTCGATATTTCTGTAATTTTTACAGTAGCATGACATCAACACATCGTATAAAAATCGCAAATGGTAGGTCTTTTGAATGTCGCATGATTTGCTTAAAAGGCAGATTGCAACGGGTCGTGATTTTATTACGGTGAATTCTGGGAAACTCAACGCTAAATCAGCAGTCGTTTTTGTTCAATGTTTCCTTAATTCAACCATGTGATGTGTGTAGCAAACTATAAGCTCCCGTAAATAACGATAGAGATAGGTTTGTGTTCATAATTAAAGAAGAAAACCTTCTCAAAAACGTATTTCGTATTGCTAAGGACTGTTTTACACGTTGTGTGCCTTTATCACAGCACTACATTTTTGTATATATATAATCGTACCATGTATTGTGGTCATATTTCAACAAACGTATAAATCAATAATTGAATTTAATAACATAATGATATCTTTTTGGTTGCTTTTATTCATTTTTTAATCCTAAATTATGCACCGCTGGCTGACATTATTATTAGTCACTCATAAACATCGATCTATCGATGGTCTAATGCATTGCATTCTTGTGTTACTTGCAATATGACTGCAAAGTTAGTGAGGAGTATGTATGTATCTGAACTTCTGTTCCAAGTTAGTGTCTGCTACCATTATTTGTGACGATCAGTTCTTATTCAAACGCCGTACGTTTTAAATATTAGTGTTAGTGTATACCACATGGATGCTCATTCATCACCTTGATGATAAGGTTATTACTATCATCCTGTCCCAGTATACAACGGATACATTCAACTACACGTTTATACCCTGGGTTACAACCCGCCTCTTAACATCTTAACATTGCCGACTTGCCTTTCTAGCGCTGTCATTTGTTGTCGATTTTTAGATAGTTCCCAGGTCATAGGTCACATTGCGCAAATTTGAGGGTATGAAAATGTAGCGGACCATATACGTTGTATCCTGGGACAAACTTAGAAAAACATAGTGGACTGAGGTAAAGCTTTGCTTTGTATCGTTTGTGATTTCTGCTTAACACAGAGAGGCAGATGTTTCCCACAATTTAATTTCAAACATTAAATTTTAAAGGAAAAAACCTTGTCATCTCAACCATGTCACAACATACGTGTTTACAGTACGTGAAACATTTAGACCACGAGGCTACATAATAGATTCCACAACTATCTCGCCAGGAGTGACCTTATTGAAAGCAGTTGTCTGATCAACTTGCGTCTGGATCTTGTTTGCTTTAAGGTCTTCTCTTGACTATAAACAGATTATATCTTTGCTGCAAAACTAAACTCTTGTGTTGGAAAGGTCGCATTTACTTTGATGTCGACATCGTTGATAATCAGAGGCGTGTAGATGTAACGACATCTGCTCATGAGACTATGTGCATGCCATGTCATCACCTTAATTGATCGAGGTAATGTCTAAAGCGATTTACAAAATAATAGGAAATGATACATATTTCATAATAAGAAATTATACACATTTCATTTCTTCATACGCAAAAATTGCCCTAACATTCATTACGTTTTGATGTACCTTACATTTTATGTGGATCATCAGATTTGTTGAAAAGTTGATCCGTGTTCAAATGGAACTATATGATAGGATAAAACAAATGCTGGTAAAACGTTAATAATACAGTTCTATTGGATAGAGTGCTGTTACGTCATACATTTGCAACGAAACGAATTAAACAATAGATATCTCATAATTCAAATTACATACTTTACCTGTCCTATCTTCTTTATTTATACTTTTTTTTAAATAATAGAGCTTTTGCTTTTTACTCAAAATCGTCTTCGTTATGTCCAATTGCAAATGCAAAATAGTCATTGTGAACATTAAATAAAGTATTCGTGAATAATATGTTGGATATATTGTCGATATATAATATATATAATATAACTATTATTAAAACAGCAGTTAGAGAACTCTTACGTGAGACACCCACACAATTAGATTTATTTCTGTAATATACACTGGTGATGCCATTCCCTTTCAGGTGACCGTTGAACAAGGATTTGTCTGGAAATCATGGGCAATAGTTCTATATAAATATAATCAATTCCAAATGCAAAATATTAAATGCAAAATACTGACAGGGTGGCACACAGGTTCCATCTAACTACAAGTAGATAATGTGAACGCTTACGATAACATTGAATTAATAGCAACAATGGTATTCATTTTCTCTCATTTTATAATTTTATTTATTTTTGAATATGTATTTTTATTATAATATTCTCTCTGTTTATGTTATTGGCTTTCTCAGGCTTTTCGACTAGCAATTGAAGATCCTTCTTAACAAGATTTTATGAGTGTCGAAAACCATTCGAAATGTATTTATTTTTACAATATTTGATCCCTTTTCATTTTCGGTTATTATAATTAACCGCAGAAATAACTTATAGTCACAATAATGTGTGTATCATATTTGGACAATGGTGCATATAAATGTACATGTTGATACATTACTGTGAAATAATATTATCCGTTTATTCGCTTGAACGGGTTACAATATGTCATCTGATACTTAAGGACTATACAAACTCGTCTCTGAACTTGATGCAAAACCGACAATCAATACGCACACACACCTCCGGAATAAATCATTATGAAATTAAAGTTATTAAAACCCTTCATGTTTATGTTGATTTAGAAATTTTAGAATAATTGACCATTTGGCATTGGTTGGTGTTAACGATCATCATGAATACATGTAGTATGTGAAATATTACTGTATGCAGCATATTGACAGACTGTTCCTATCAGACAAACTGATACCTCAATGTGAGAGAACATTAATCCTCAATGACTGCCCCAGACATACGTTTAGATGGAGCAGATGGCAAACAAAATCAATACTTGCTTTTTATAATGACTGTATATATGGTTTCCATAAACATATGTCCCTCTGAGGGTGTGGTAAAGTAACTATATCTGTGTAATTCTCGATTGTATGTACATTTCTTATTGGCATGTTATGAATAATAACGTCTTTTAATATAGTCAGTCATTTTCATTTTTTCGCTGGATTACTGGATACTTAACCATTATCAATCCTCCTGAGGCGATAACAGATAACACATAACAGCCGACTAGACACTAGAGATAACACGTAAACAGAGTTCATATTTGAAGAAAAAACATGCAAATATCGCAGCTACATTTTCCTAAAATCGCAGATGGGCATTTTCTTTCTTCCAAACGACCTTTGTAGTTATATACTCCAATTAAAGTATATAATGGTTTTCTCTGAGCGTATTTATAATGTTTAAATGTCACCAATAAGAACCTATCTTTTGAATGGCTGGTTCACATCTTCACACATTCCTTCTGTGGATATCCCTCACGCGTAAGTACAAAAACGGATACCAGATCCGTAAGGGAGATATAATGATGCACTAGTATGGTAAATGATAAATCCTTTTTTGATTGGTTTCAATGTCGGGGATTTCCTAAAGTATGAATGGTTGGAGATTTAAGAATATCTGTTTCTCTAAATTTAATTTCTGACTGAGGTCACAAAATAGTGAATTTATTTTTAAGAATGAATTCTTCGGGGTAAAACCGAGCTAAACTGAGATGCAAAAGAAAGTATTTCACTCAGTTGTTTTCCATTAATTCAATATTTTAAAGAAATTAGATGCATTTGATTATGGCACGATAAAATAACACCTTTCGACAGTAGTTTGAATGACATAATTAGTGACTGTTTTATTTTATAACTTAAATATCATAATGTAAAGTAGACGGGGTAAGAAATTTACACCAAAATGACCCCTACCATGTTCAAAATGTTGTAAATGTGTGCAGGACGAGGCACATTTATTGATTTTCACACAGAGTATGTCTTGTATGTCGATGAACATTTATGTTTTGTCAAAATTAATTTGGGGGAATTTCAAAATTTAAATTTTAAATTTTAATTTTTGTTTTAAAAAAAACGTGTAGAGGTATTCTTTGACTGATTAAATGTTTTGGACTAATTTGCCAAACTAGTTAGTTTTTGAATACGACGTCGAAAACTCGAGATGTGTGATAATTATACATATAATAAATAAAACTGAGTGATATACTTTCTTTTGCACCTCAGTTTAGTATTTATTCAATTAAAGACGACCGCATTGTTCATTATTTGCGCCATTAAAGTTTGTTCAATGGGGTTTGTTGTTACATCATTGTGTCATCTGATTTGCAGCTCGATATTCGAACCGACCGTTTCCAAACAGAGGCTTTCATGACAGCTATGGCAGATACATTCATCATTATATATCATTATCATTGCGAATAGATCAAAGGAAATCAATCTCCCATTATTCATTAACGTGCAGTAGATATGAGATATTTGAACACAATGATAAAAATGGTCTTTTAATCAACTTGGCCAGTCAACGAAGTATTGATGTAATACAATTGCCTTTCAGAGTGGGTTTTAATGTTATGTATTTTCTTTATGATTGAGCTTTTGTAGTTTCCAAGAATAAAACATCCATATTGTTGGAATATTTTACGACCAGTATCATATGGCAGATTGTCTTTATATACTTTTATTCTATTTGAATTTTAATGTAAAGCTATGTCCCAGCTACAGATCTAGAATTTTGACGAAACGCAAGTATCGAGTTGTGGTCAAACTATTTGTGATACATAATATTGCTCTTCCATGTTCACATTTTCATAACTTAAGTAGTTTAAGCTAACATTGTCTTTAGAAGACGTTTTATCAGTTCTGTCTATTAATTATACTGAAAATCTCCAGAAAATAAACTATATAATTATGAACAATGCATTAGGGTTGATTCCCGCCGATATGTAATACGTCAACTTGGCATGGTGTATAGTTTAAACATGCCTTTAACTCACAAACGTGACAATATATTAGACAAGTTCTGCATTTTAAAAGAAAAAGTATTTTACTAAGAACAGCTTGAAGTTGTTATAAAACATTAATAGTCTCTCCAAATAATAGTTGTGTTCTATAATATTGTCGACACTTTTGTCATGCGTAATCAATAACCAATGTCTGCTCAAAATAGAAATATATTTGAATGCCTTCAGAAAACTTGTCCGCTTCCAACTCCGTTACTTGGAAGAGGGATATATGAGTCGCACCAAAATTGTTTCTAACAAGATTAAACATACTTTTTGGATCATTACATTGTATACATATATGTATATTATGAAGATAGTCATTCAACATACACGAGAAAAATATATTGTTCGCTCTCATCATGAAACGAATATGAATTAGAATTGTTAAAGGGTGACCACAAAGTAAGAACGCAGATAAGTATAATTGGTACCATGCAGTGAGGAAGTGTGACAACATTATCGAAGCATACGATGAAGTGCTGACCATGCATCTAAAAGACATGAAAAATAAGACACAGGAGAGACGAGAGCTAAATAACAAATGGATGGATCTTGATTGGATCGCATCCGTGTGAATACGTGCAGAAATGCCGGACTTGTGATGTGGGTTTTGTGCTCTTGGTGTGCATGTAGACATGTCTATTCATTACCCTGAAACAGTTGTTGAATTCTGATTGGTGCATACGAAACCGTGCAGGCAGATTTGCCTAAAGTACCATATTTACATTTCAGGATCAAAACTTAGTTATCATAGGGAAATTTCAATGTATATATTTTTAATAGTATGTACATTGTTTGCGTCAATAAATGAATTCAATAACAACATGTGAATCTGTATTTCATTATAAACCTAAAATCGAACATTAAGTTTTTATTAGCAGAGTTACCTTCCTTGATATATGACGTTAAACTCCATGTCGCGTTTTTCGTTTTGATGTGTCTCAGTGCATGGTTTTTTTTATCACCAACAGATACAGATAGGTTATATATATGGTTATATATGGTCGATAATAATTGTTATACCCTGGTAAATTTAGCATTTCTGTCAGCTGCGCCTCGTGAAATACAAAAACTACAAGGATCTTAAAGTCCTGTAGACCCTTTCAAAACACTGAGTAATTGATTAAATATGGAACATTTAGAAGAATCGGAAGTTTATTCAAGAATCTTGAAAAACAAGATCCAGGTGATTACACTGAGTTGATTAATTGTTTTTAAACGACTGTTCTTGGTCTATCCTTTCATCAAACGAAAAACAATACAACACATTCAAATGAAAAATAAAAATAAAAATAAATTGTAAACATATTCTCTCTCATGTCTTCTGAAGTTCACCTCCTCCATCAAAAATGTGTTTCATCTGTTGACATGTGTAATCTATTTAATGAATGGAACCGCAGAGTAATCAAACATGACAGACTTCCGCTTATCAAGTTAGAAGAGAGATCAAAACCTTTCCTCTTGTTTTGAATTGATAGCAACTAATGAATACTTGAAACCACACTACGCATTTCGATGTCAGCTCGGACTAACTTGTCTCTGATTTTGCAGAACATCTTCTGATTAAAGCCTCGTTTTAACATCAAGTTTCTTTAAGCCACGTCCTTTATTTGTATTGAGGCCATATATAAAATGTATATTGACTATTATAAAATACTTTTATCATAAAATCGTATCTAACATTTATCTTTGTACAATACTCTGTAGTATATGTGATTGGTGCAATACGTGGTATATACGACAGTATAATGGAAACTAATTTATTCTTGTTGTCCATAGGCATGTAACAACTATTTAAATAGGGTGAATAGTGTTTCAATTTTAGAACTTAAAAATGAATGTAAACCATGGTAATTAGATTTCTAACAATATAACGATTGGAAATAGTTTAATATAAAAGCACTGTGAACCGGATAAAGTGAATAAAATAGAATATATTGTATTCGTGTGATGAATGCCTGTATGTATTTTCTCAAAAATAATTGAATAAAAAATGAATTATTGGCGATCGTCATCTACTACTCCTTAATTATAAAATGGACATTTGCGTTCTGTTATATTGTTATTGCGCCATCTACCTTCAGCATGCTTTTTAACCTTAACCCTCCTCATAATGTAATGTATCTCCCATGACTTATTGTCATTGGTGTAAATAAGGTATCTTGCACAGACATTTAATATACGTATTGCCGCAGCTATATTCAATGATAGTATATTTTACATTAGCATTGGCATATTGATTTAGAAACAAATAAGATGTGAAGTACAGACGTTTCAGACGTTATAATATGGAGTATTATCAACTTTAATATCAACGTACAATATATTTGCCTTGAATATACCAAATACGACTCCTGGTTTTTTCAATCATATATGAACATGTAATGGCCCGCCTGCTTGTTAATGATTGATAAAGAAGAGTCTGCAAATAATATCAGTCACACGGAGTAATAGAAAAGTCTTCACATGTGCAGTTAGTTAGTCATTTGAATAGCTTTCTTGAAGACAATTTCCACACAATGTCTGTTCTGTTCCTTACGGTCGGGCCGTCAAACAAACAATCATTTGTTTGTTATTTGTTATGAGCACAACCCGGCAGAAAGAGTTGAGATGTTTGAAATCACTTTACTCACACAACTGGTTACTGGTCCAGACATGCCAACTGACTTGTACTTGAGACCATAACATAGGTTGTATGGTCTTTGCTCGTACACACTGTGCATTGTCTAACAAAGCCCCGTAACTCTCTTCTTCTCTTCATTGAGTGGTCAGGAATTCGCCGATATATTAGAAACTTGTTTAATGCCTGAAAACACACTAGATCACAAGAAGCATCCGACCTTCATCTCAGGAGGGGTCATATCAATATATACTCATCATATACTGACTTTAAAACGGCAGGTCCATCTACTTAATCTAACAATAAGTAGTTAACCACTGACTTGAATATGGTCTTGACTCTTGACGTACCCTATTCGACAAACTTTATGTTATGGTAGGTAGGAGATATGTACGCTTGCAATATGATCCTTTCTTAATGAAACGTGCATTATACTTCCTGTTTTTTCCACATACACACAGGCGAAAGGCATATTTAAAATACAAATGTATATTGAAGACTTTTGATACCTTTGTCTTGATATGAAAGTAATAAAACATAATCAACCACGATGGCATTTGTGCCAGTGAGGCCGACCAGTTGAAGGAAAGTTCGAATCTATTTATTTTCCATCCATTGATTTTAAACGTGCATAGGATCCTTACAAATAAGGATATCCTTCCTAAATCACTCGGCATCATTATCCAGATTTGTGAATTCCCTTGACAAGTACAGTTAGTTGCCTTGAAGTCTATTGAAGAATATCTGCATAAATTGAAATCAAACATGTTCTGTCATCATCTCATTGTTTGTTTGCATGTGGCTCAATAATTAATAGTTATCATCATCGCTGAAGGATTGACCCTAGTTTCATCATTTGTGATGTTTCAACAAAAATAGTAATTGTTTATTCATAAATGTATTGATTGGGGACCAAAGTAACATTGTGATATATTCAAGAGATTGTGTTGTCCATATACATGCTCATTGCTGTACTTGTAGTAAGTCTATCGCTTTAAGGGTGTTGCTATTGAAAGATCACACAAGGAAATTGGATATTGTACCTTTGACATCAACATGCAGCTGAAGACAATACAATTTAAAACGGATGTGAGTCATCGAAAGTACAAATGCCAGAAGCATTACGGATACATGACACAGACACTAGTACTGTGACAGCTGCAGTGGTCCCAGGGGAATCAGACTCAAAATGCTCACCATCAACCACAAGTGTCTGAAGACTGAACTATCTCTGATATTCCAGCAGTATCTGTTAGTCAAGCATGTTCCATTCAGAGTCCTGAGATCAAAGAATGTTTACACCATGCCTATCATTTCATTACTACATACCCGTATCCTCCATAACAATGTGTCTTTGTAACAGAATCGCAGCTGTCATTACATACAAAATATATATATGGAATGTCTGTAGTTTGAATTCAGCTTTAATAATCATTGTTTCATTCTCCTTTGGCTGTCTTACAACCCAGGTAACAGCTTAATGGATCAGTTGATCGTTGATCAGTAATCGTGTTATGATTTTGTAACTTCACCTCTTCGTTGCCCTGGATGTCTCCAACCAGTTGCATGGACATAGGATACGATGTTTTGTCTGTTACTGATATTCAAATAAATCAAGAGCTGTTCCACTTTTGGTTGATCTATGTCTGTCAGCAATGTTGTCCATGTCTAATGTGACAGCCATATTAAAACGTCGGATAGCACTCTCTTCATAAGCGACAATACTATTGGTTAGTAATATTTGGCATATGGACTAGATCTAGAAATATGCATGCAACTGAAAGCAGTTACTCATCTTCGTGTATACATTGATTCAGAGGGAACTCTCTCTCTCTCTCTCTCTCTCTCTCTCTCTCTCTCTCTCTCTCTCTCTCTCTCTCTCTCTCTCTCTCTCTCTCTCTCTCTCTCTCTCTCTCTCTCTCTCTCTCTCTTCATTTTTAGAGCATTTAAGTAATGCCAGAAGCAATAACTGTCGTAAGTTTTAAAAGTAACTCCGAATATGCCGTTGATTTACTTGATTACGAGTCCCATGTGTATATATCTAGATCCATTCAATATTAAACTTACCTTGATATATTTAATTATTACACACGTGGTGAACGTACAACTAGTGTCATACTAATCTCGTACGTCACACGTGTGTCGTATCACGTTGACCTGTGTCGTAACGAAGTGACCCCGCATTCCAACGATCTGATTGGTTAACCAATGACCTCTCAGTTAGGGTCAAGTTGAAACGGAACTACTTTTGAATTAAAAACAAACACGTAACATTTCATGTTCACAACTTTATAATATATGCTAGATATATGCGTCAACATAGATTGTGAATGTTATTAGAATCTTCCACATTTGGCCAGTATGCAGCATTGATATCGCGAACAGCTGTAACCATCGGCAAACGCGCCGTATTTACTTACAGTTCAAGGGTTGTATGGAAATCCGGACACATCTCACATTCATTGTCGGTGTCAAAAGGTTTCCAATGCGGCGAATGTCAAATGCAAACATCATGTAAGCATCGCCAAGAACGTAATGAACAGCTTGCAACAGTACTTGCAATGATACTAGTCAAAGTCAAATATTTTCACTCTGCGTTGACCTTGCCCTTCGATGTTGACATCATGCCGATCGCGAGTCGACAACGTCACTGTCCGACTGTTCTTTCTACTGTACCGTCTAGGCCACGATTACAGTCATTACGTATCGGTTGTTGCTGTTCATTCAAACCTCAAACCTTGGCACTGTTGCTTTATTCTTTCAGTAGATTGTATATAAAACTTGGAAATTGTAATATCTAATGACATTCCGTCACAAATAAACAACGTCAGCTGTCGCTAGTAACTAGGCCAACAGTCAAGACTCTTCAGCGGCGAGCCGACCGACTGCGAGGCGAGGCGAGGCGAGGCGAGTTGACTATAAGATTAATGTGAATGTTTGCATTAAAAATAATACCTTGCATAACATAACATAACAAATACAGTTCATTTGCATAAATATTTTGTTCATTTTTACAGTCCACCTTTGATTTATTCAACTGAATCTAATGAACTATATTATTTCGTCGTAGGTATACGCAATAGGAGTTGCAAATAAGCGTTCGGGTCAACTCTAGCGCAGTTTACGTCAATTATTACGCACTCGGTTATTCAAACCGGTTTCGGTTACAGAGAATTGTTTCCCTTATCACAGGTAATAAAATTAAGGTGTGTGACGAATCCGCGTATAATAAACGTGTGTAATAAATAAAATACCACACTCGGTCTCATTAGATACGAATTATACGAAACTCGTGACCTTCCTATGGTATCTGACCTCGCTTTCGCTCGATCAGATACCGTCGGAAGGACACTCGTTTCGTATAATTCGTATCTAATGAGACCTCGTGTAGTATTCTCTATATATCCTCCATCTGTACCAACTGAGCATGCAGAAATGAAAACTTGACACTTAGTTTTGCTGGCACCAACAAATTTAATATTTGTTTTAAATCACTTATTGCATTCGTATGTTGTGCAAAGATCAATTGAGTATGATCAGAAGACAGAAATACATAATCACGTTTGTCTTTAATGTCGATAACGTTAATGACATCTGAATACCCCAAATGAATTTCACAGAATGAAGACAATCGATCTTAGGTGATCAGTAACGATTGTGTCCACCTCTAGCGTCTCGTAAAGTCACATGGATCTTAGAACGTTAGTGAACCGAGGAAAACGTCGCAATTGCTCAACAGGTGGACGTTGAGGATCTTGTAACGTCTACGGTGGATTAAATTGTTGACGAACACGTTCGACCCAGTTAGTGCCAGATATGTTCGATCGGATTGAGGTCGTAGCTTCGCGATGGCCAATCAAGGATTTGAACACCAGCATTTGTGGGAAATGTCAAAACTGCTGCATGGGGCCTAGCGTTGTCTTTCTGTGGCTACAAAGTCAAAGACTCCACGTGACTTAAAAAATCCTCACATTAAGTCAAAACCATTACTTTCATTACAAAAACTGTTTAAACTGTTTCAATGAACAGACAGAAACGATTTCTTACCTGTCAAGTTTTAAATTTTGCTAAGTAATCAGTCGTTTTTATGACGCTTGGCGCTATCCCATTTATGCACCTTCTCATTGTAACAAAAGTTGCTCTTATTGCTCTTTCATTTGCTATTTGAATGATGAAACCGCTGGAAATGAAAACTGAAAGACAATATAGTACCCGTTTCTTCCTGCGTAAGGACCTATGTCTATGGGTAAGGTGTTGCAGTAATAATGGCAACATTACTAGCACATACCGACACCAACTAAAAATAAGGCATGTCTGGTTTAAATGGGATTGTCATTTCCGAAATGTTACACATATATTATAAGTTACAATAGTTACAAATGAATGATATAATGAGGTAAAAGTAACGTGCATACTGAATTTGACATACACTACCGTGCAGAATTAAGTACGCATTGTTTGTGATCATTCCGCGAAATCCGGTGTACTTAATTCTGCCCAGTAGTGAAGCACAATTGTAAAAATAAAAAGTTCTTGAGAATATTTACATAGGGCAAATATTCAAACCGCTCATCGCATAACTGCCCTGGTGTGACCAGAGCTGCCAAATACAAGGCTTGAAGATATTCAACCTTCAACAGATATCAACTTGAGTGTCATTCCCAAGGTGACACCCATGTCTCTCCAATCATCTCTCATATTACCAACCAGGCGAGCAACGCCCACTGGTGCTGAAGCGGACAACTCAGTTATGAACAGCAACAGGTGCAAAGACGCAAGAAAAACTAATGCATTGGAATATAATATAATCAAGTTCATGTTTATATATGTACTGGCAACAAAGACTAAATAAAGCTATTTCGTGAAGTGCGGTGCTCGTAATGAGTAAATGTAAAAACTTGTTATTCGATTCTATAAAAGGCAAAGAAATGGTTAATATCATTTCGAGTGAAATCGAAAGTATGAAAAAGGTTGTTTTAAGAAAGTTCATCAATGCTTGTTTTCTTTTTTACCCATATTTTTCTGGTGCCACTAGAAAAACCTTGGTTACTTTATAGCGTTAGATTTTGATCAATATAATTTCTTTCGGATTATCCTGCAGTGCTTATTAGTCACATTATCACCCATGCTTTTATATTCTAATAAGTTACAAAAAGTGAATGCATGTCAATAACATATCAGCTATACATTAATTTTTCATCAAATTTCAAAAGCGTTTTGATAGAAATGCCGCTTTCACCATTATTTTCCTCGGGAGATTTACAACCACGTTGTTACATTACCTTACCTTAGATATATGTATGTAAGATGTTGGCCTGTGACTAGATCATGAGATCTTAGCTAATATGATGAGGACTTGGTAAACACTATGCGAACTTGGTGAATATCATGAGGAGTGTGAGTGTCTACAAGATGTTCGAAATACCATGAGGCATTTGGGAATATCAAGAGGACTTTACGAATACCATGAACATTATGTGAATATTATGAAAAGTTTCGTAATATGTTGCTTTTTGAATATCACGAGGACTTTGTGATTATCATGACGACTTTGTTGATATCATGGGGCAATTGCGAATATATCGAGGACTATGTGAATACCATGACTCACTCGCGAATAACATGTGACCTTTACGAATATCAGGAGTAGTTTGTGAATATCACAAGAACTAACCGAAAACTAAGCAAGTTTCATGCTTTCTGAATATCAAAAGAGATTATAAATTCCATGAGCAATATATGATTACAATGATGCCGTTGCGATAGGCAAGATGATGTAATGAACATCATGATGATTTTGTGAATACCATGATGCCGTTTTACTTATCATGAGGATTTAAATATTTCTTGGTGACTTTACAAAGATCACGGAACATCAAGCTTACATCAGAGCATATTCTCAAGGACAAGAACAACACCAAGGTATCTAGAAAACCAGTCGATAACTTAGTATCCCTCGTCGGAGAAATTCGGGGAGCCTGAACCAACAAACTCTAAACCCCTATTTTGTCCATTGTATGTTGTATTCCACTTCTAAATTACATGTATTAATATGTAGTCAGGTATTTAACTATTCTCTAACCGACACAGCTCTTACAGTAGTAACCTAAACTTTGGTTATGTTGGTCTACATAAGTCAACGGTCGATATCAAATTGCGGTTATTCGCAGGTGGACGTAAAGGCAATTGTTGCAGGAATTCTTATCAATACATCACTTCAATATGGTTTGTTTACATTACATGTTTGTGGATAATTTTAGTAATAAAATGACTTTTCTCGTGATGTCCATGAAGTCTCATACAAACACTACTTTTCAGTTAGTGTGTGGTGCTACGATTCCCGTGACTGTGAGCTGCATCTTGTCACAGTAGTGGTCATCTCAATGGCAGGCGATACATATAAACTGCTTTTCCCTGTCCTAGAAGATCATTTTGACAATCATGTATTAACAGCTGTTTCTGTAGTGTGGAGGTGTATGCTTAGAACAACGCCAACATCATCTCCTCTGGCCGGTATTGTATGATCTGCTATACCAGATTATAAGGTTAAACCATTGGAACATGTATGGGACTTCAGTGGACATCGAATCCAAAGACTGTAACGCAATAAAATTAATGATGTGGAGGCTGTATTGCATCATGAGTGGCAGCAATTAGGGACGGATTCGTAGACTCACTGCAGGTATGAGGAGCAACATTGACGTCGTCATCCGGCATCAATGGAACAATTGAAAATTGAAAGTAACATACCTTGACCTCAGTCAATCTCCACAAAGCTGTATGGTGGATCAAGTTTGATGTAATTCTCCGTTATGATTCACATGTTTAAAAACGAATAACCAGTGTATGTTATCCAGTATTCAATATATTCAGCTTTCATGTTTGAAGTCAAACCGTTTAATTAATGTTCATATGTTAGTATATGTTGGTGGTAAATGATATATGTCGACACCCATTGCAACAGTGACATATGTAAAACCAAATTTCAGTCCCTAAGGAGCAACAGATATGAGACGTACTTAACCAAAAACAGGAGATAACTGCACATTCGTTTACAAAACTTAGCAAGGTAAAACGAGGACGCGATATCGTTTTGCATGTGATTTTGATGTGACATTATTAAATATCAATCATATTGATACTTAAGGGAAAATATTGTTCTTTAAAGGATGTGCACTTTCGTCTTACAATCCATTCGTAGCATACATTGTTTATCCCAGTTGTGTTCCTCGATGTTAATATCAGCACCAACACCAATCTATTGGAAAACCTGTACCCAATTCAATTCACGTTTGTGAAACTATATACATATCCTTGAATCAGTTATGCCTGTACTATAATGACTGAATGGTGGGAAAATCCTTCCTTCGCACTTTGATGATAGTGCGGATGTGGGTAAGAGGCCCTCAGATATAACTCTGTAATACTCTCACCGTAACTTTTTAAAATCAATTTTCAAAGGCACTTCTTCTTTTTAATCGACCTCTGCCATCAAAAGTTAGCCGCATCTGCTATCATGTCTAAGCACTTTAATTGATGAAAGTACGAAGAAATTAAACTTAACAAACTTCCTCAGAGAGAGTGGAGGCGTCTCTCGTATTCCTTCTCAAAGAGCACCCTCTCCGAATATGAATTGTAACTGTTTCAAGGAAAGTCTTATCTGTTTTAGTACGTCACATCATGCGGAAAGTAAAAATACATACTACCATATTTGTTAATATATGGAATGTTTTATACAGTATGTACATTCAAACTAGAGAAACTTGTTTTGTTTATTCACATTTTAATTCATACATAAAATATAAAATATAGTCGCAAGCTTAGATACAATTATTCAGCTCGATGAAAGTGACCATGGTAATCAATAACTGCATTTTGTTCGAATCAGAAACAAAGGAGAAACGTTGGCAGTGGGTGTATGTGGCCGAATGAAGCCGAATGAAGCATTAGTTTCGTACAAAATAGGAAAACATTTTCAGAGTAATCATTTGTCTGTAGCAAAATTCTACATTACAACATTAAAGCCACCTAGAGGAGAGGGAATCCATGTTTACAAATGAAATATCATTTGACAAGATCATCTTTAAATGAGATAATGCAAAGTACGTAACAACATATACATAAGCAAAGCACCCCTTTCTCATATGAAAGAATCTGAAATGCACATCAATCGTGTCACTTATAGATTCAACGCAAATCGGCCCAGCGATGAAAGCGAGCTATATTTGCAAGTGATTCAGATGCTGGAGAACATGTGTTTGCTTGCACACGTGCACACGTGCACACGTGCACACGTGCACATACACACTTATGGGTATGCTATGTGACCTTGAATTTGCTAAGAGTCGACTACCTTTTGACGAATAAGCCGTTTGTAATGCAATATCGCTTATCATAGAATCACCGAGGGAAATCCAATGCTACAACTACATCATGTGTAACTGCGAGCTCTCTAATGTAAGATTTCTCTGGGAGATACTTTTTAAAGGGGTTAAAAAAGCGATGTATTAACAAAATGACCAAATCGCGTTAAAATCATGTGACCTACGTCGCCTGTATGTTTCATATTGTAGATCTTTTGACAAAAGGTTGCAGTCTGTTGGTGCGTTTTGAAAAGATCCCCATGTTAAAAATTATTGAAACTTTCAGTCGTTCTGGACCTGTAATACCTGTATCGATTTGACCCAAAATATTAGCATCAGGACTCCACAGTGAGCTCTATCAGCATGTAAGATTTAGTTGAATTTGAACTTGGCGATTTTACTGAATCCTGCTGCCAAGACAATTATGGAAAACGAATAGACACACTAATGATAATATGGATGTCGTTCAACAAGTGTTAGCCACTCGCAGGCTATTATCTCCAGCCGTTTGAGGTGAAACAAGCAAGAAACATTTATTAGATTTTTTTCATTTGATTAAATGCTGGTTCTGAAATTATGATATATAAGAAAACGATAATGAATTTTAGTGTTGTTACAAATTGAAAGAGAAGCAACGATTCCTGTCAGATATCGAACAACCAATAGTTTAACCATTGCTGTATGCGTGTATTCCCAAATGTAGACAGGCATCAGTTTTAGAAATTGGGACCAACAGTCCATGATATAATAGTTTGAAAGAGGTCAAAGGTCATCTATGTATCAGGTGTTTGTTACTAAACTGCTTGGAATCCATATATACTGATTACTGGCCAGGACAGACCTACTTACATGTATACAGTGAATGAAAGCCTCATTGATCCCGTACTTCTTCATTTATGTATTGAGACATCGCGTGTTTAACAAAAAGGTTGGTAAATGCTGGACAGCAAGCATGATTACAAGAAGCGAATGGCCATCTTTCTTCTATGGTCTCGACTCAATACATCATACATAGAATTACAAAAGCGTTTGAAAATGTTGTTCATCGGGAAGATGAGGGAGATGAATTTGGCATATAAAAATCACACCCAAGACGATGTCCATGTAAATTGCTACGTTTACTCTGTATTTAAATCTAAAGCTTTAACATGAAAAAATCGGACTTAATGTCGTATAAAACTGTCCTTAAATACAATAAAAAGAAAGTATATTCGTAATTAACGTACATTATGGAAGAAAACAATTAAAACAGCGTTTCAAACGATGAAAACAAAAAAACTTTTCATATTTACGAAAAAAAAGCAACACAAATATCCAGTCTTCGTTGCGTGCACTTTACTTAAGATGTGAAATACAAGAAAAATGGCGGTTTAGCAATTGTTCCTGCACTATGTTTAAGAGAATGGCAATGGATGTGGCTATTGTTCGGGCCAAACAACGCTTAACTGTCAAATGATCAATTGAACTTAGTTGATACTTGTTGAGACCAAAAACATTTACACAACGTTTTGGTAAAATTTGACATCTTCAAATAAAAAAATCAGCTTTCCATACCCCAAAGCCAATTTTGTATTAGTTGTCCTATATTGGCATAACTCATCGAGTAAAACCTATGCTAGATGTATACGTCAATGAGGAACAATAAGGATGTATGTCAGGTTGAGAAATACAAGAGAGATATGTGATCGTATTCAATATACTTACGGTACCCTGGTAATGGTTGAGTTTGAACAAAACTTTCTATATCTTTGTTTGGACTTTCATTGACGAAGTTCGCTCTGTCTTTGATCACGAGAATCAAACAAGAAATGGACAATGTGTTTTATAATGAGATATAATCATGTGGTATTATCTTAAAGGCCTGTTCTCAGTGTGGTCCAATATCCCATTATTTGTTGTTTCCTATGAGTAGAAATTTAAACAATACTCCGACATAACAATGGAATTAATGGTATGGAAATAGGAAACAGCTTCTTTCACGATAAGCCAATGACACCACTTGTACCCTCGATAGTTCTAAAACATGCCTCTATTTTGTACCCACTCATAAGTTCAGACTTCATGCTTGGTTTTTCGGTGTAAAGTGAAGACGGGCATGGGGAATCTCATTTTGATGACATCAAAAGAAGATATAAAGAATGATGTTATGACAAGAACTTCTACTGCAAACAATAATTTTTTTAATCGCCTGGTATGAAGTTTTTAATGGATTTGAAATGGATGGCTGAAATGAATTATGAAAGCAAATTAAAACAATGTGAAACATTAATCTTCAGCAGGTAACGTAAACCCTTGAGGAATCCAAATCTCAAATTAATGACACTCCAGCTGTGATTCACTTATTCTCAGCACTTCCCTGTCCGATTGCTACCGTTACTGAGCAATCAGGACATGTCTCGGTTTCCTATAGAATAATAAACCAGACAAGATAAAATGATACGTGATTAAGAAGACATTGGAATAAGTTGATCACATATCTGAGAGATGATATATGTGCAAGTGGCAAATGTAATCTATAAAATACCTCGACCATCAAAAAATATAATTAAGAAATAAGGGGCAAATATAATTAGACATACATTTCTTCGTGTGTAATTGATTATTTCTTTTACAGGGTATTTTGACAATGCTAGAGGTTGCCCACGGTGGACTGAACATCATCACTGGATATAATATCTCATCCAGTATAGTTTAAACCATACCTTATTGAGGTTTTATTGAAAAACAACTTCTACGAAAAAGGTATTTTATTGATCGATTTGCAACTTTAAACCACGGGGAGTTGATTTACAATTCAATTGAATGTATGATATTCAGTTTCTCTGATTATGTTGGCATAAGCAGATGTATCTCAAAATACCGTCGAAACATAAGTAATTCACTTTCACTTAGCCAATTTGTGAAAAAAATATCCTAACATTTCTATTAAATATTGATACATAAATGTATAGAGCATTTCACAAGATACGATAGTATATTTGCCCATGACATTTATAAAAGAGAACCATATGTTTATGATATGGTATCAGTATCGGTTTCTAGTTACGTCACGCTTATATAAATGTGATACTTAGATAACAGCTTATGCTGTTAATGTT
Organism: Gibbula magus; assembly: GCA_936450465.1. Classification (NCBI taxonomy): domain Eukaryota; kingdom Metazoa; phylum Mollusca; class Gastropoda; order Trochida; family Trochidae; genus Gibbula; species Gibbula magus. Next base: position 11,168,917 of record OW388289.1, read on the forward strand.
TTACATATAAAATGTATGTGGTTTACCTATTCTTGAAATATATATGTATACATGTATGTATCGGTGATTGATTTGAAAACTAGTTCAAATATAAAAATGTAACACTCAAATAAATATATATATAGTCATCACTATCTTGATTATCGATAAAATAAACTAGATTAGTATTTGCGGTACACCGCAAAAGCAGAGCAGTGCCGAAACTTAGGGTCTCGTCTTTCCCTGACCCCGCCTTCTCCACAGCAACAATAAAATGGGAAAATGTTTGAAAAACTTTTTTTCATCATTGGAGTTACTTGTAACAAGTTGAATTATCACTGGGGTGACTTTACACAAGATTGTTCTTAAGACATATTTCTGATTGGATCAAAGGGTTAACATGGCCTTAACCAGTATCTCATGACCTTGACCTTTGACATTTGACCTCCAAGGTCACAAAATCAATGATCACTTTTCATTGTGTATAAGAATCATGTAATATTCAATGTTTTAACTGTCATAAGACATGTTCACAAATACATGCTTAAGTTGTGACCCTACTGACCTTGACCTTTGACGGATTTTAGCGAAAACTTTTTTTTCAAATCTTGGTCTTTCTTCAGCGTTGATAATTACCAAGTAAGAGCCTGATAACTGTTTAAAAGAGATCGTGTTTACAATGATTTTTGTAGTGATTTCAGAACTCATGACCTTGATCTTTGACTTCAGTGTGAACATGTAAATATACCTCCCCAGGTGTATTAGAATGAAGCTTTGTATAAGAGGTCTTAATACCTTCTTGGAAAAAAACTTCAGCAAATCTGGTGACCCTGACCTGACCTTTGACCTTCAATGTCAAACAATCAATGGTCACTTTTCATTGTGTACAACTATGTAATATTTAAAATGATAATAGTTAAAATAAGGCATATTCACAAAAGCATGCTTAAGTCTTGACCTCGCTGTGAACTTGACCATACACGAATTTTAGCGAAAAGCTTTTCAAATCTTGGTCTTTCTACATAGTTGATATATACCAAAAAGAGCCTGATAGCACAAAAATGTGTGAAGTTATCGTGTTTAGAAGGATTTTTTTCAGCAATTAAAGAACTCGTGACCTTGGCTTTTGACGTTGAATGTGAACATGTCAAACAAATTCCCCAGGGGTAGAAGTAGGAAGTTATGTATATGAGTTCTCAAAACCTTCTTGGAAAATAGTTGTAGAAAATGGCGGCGGCGATGGAAAACTTAGTCGGGGCTGCTAAATATATTATACAGAAGATTTAAACACACAAAAACAGATTTCAAAGATGCCCAACGGAAGCTTTCAAATGATTTTAGATTTTGCTACAACTGAATTGAAATTAAATGATTAACTGTAAATAAGACTTTGGTCGGGAAAAGAAAACAATTGTCTTTTAATAGTTTTCATGATTGTGTGTCCACGTTCATTGCAATGTCTACAATAAAACCACATAAACTGTATATTAATCAAGAGAGTTTAGCTATCCAGCTTATATTAAATAATGCACATAAAAAAGTCACAGATGAAATATAAATGATATTATTGTTCAAGCAATTATAAAGAGGCGGAGGTTTAAAAAGTCATTGTTTTTACAGGAGAGAGAGCAAATAACCCCAAAATGGCAATAATGAAATTAAATCATTGTTAATAATGATAACCTCAGGCATGTTGATCTAGTACGTAAAATAGGTACATGTACAGCAACCAACTAAGTGACAGTCCTGTAAATATATCTGAAGAATGTTGTCATTCTCTGAATAAAGAGTTTGTCACTTAGTGATGTTTCAAAGGTCTTCGTAACGATCATTACACTAGTACATAAGCTATTTTGGGTATTTCTATTATTTCCTCTCGGGCAACTTGCATTGATCAGGATATACATTCTGAAGGAATCTACAAAGGAGACATTTAAAAACGAATTACATATCATTTACGGTTATCCTTAACATTATTATCAAAGACATTATCATTTTATTATCATTATCTATTATCTGAAAGTAAAATACGTCGAAGCTGTAATGACCATTTTGTAATTAATGTCTATTCAAACAATACGGTTAACAATATATGAGATATATTAAAACAAAGGCTGTAGTTGCATAGCTCCCTAAAATGTCATTAAGATAGACTACATCCCTCGTGGAAATCTTAAAAGACTTTTCTAAATGGATAATTATAACATAATCAATCACGCATTGCTTTATTACTTTGCTTTGATGTTTTTCATTAAGGGAAACATAAATGTTGTTAAGAGAATGGTGACTAAGATTGGAAATTCGTCTCACACTCAAGGAGCCTTGCATAGTATACAATGCAAACTAACAATACGTGAATTATATATCAAAAACAATATTAAGAAACATTGTGATAATGGGTACCAATAGCCTTGATATTATCATGCTAATCATCCATGTCGTGTTTTAAAGGTCTTGAATATACTATTTCGTATGGTGATGATATTATATAATTAATATACCGATTAGAGGAAACGCACTTGCCAATAATAGGTGTTATATTTGTTTAGTTTTATAACAATGGTAGATTATTAAAGTTAAAAGAACACAAAGTTATATACTGCCACCACAACTAGGATATAAGGATACATAACAACAGTCATAAGATGCCATACTGTCACAATCAATGCAAGCATGATTTCATATTTCTTCTCGTTGTGACAGTTAATTTGATTAAAGACGATAGCATAGCTATTAACATACAAGTACAAACTATTGATTATTAAACAGCTTTCTCTCCATTCAACCAGCTGTTATCTAGTCATAATGTGTCTGTTTTTGCATTAAATGTTTATGCGTTGCCTCTATAGTGATCTCTATCGAACGTCTAATCTTTAAAACATTCACAAATATGATGAAGTTGACAAAGTCGAATGAATCGACTTTTAGGCAAAAAAACCAAAATATTGCCGATCTAAGATGCATTATTCAGAGAGTTCACACTGTTGCATGTAAAAAAAGTAATGTTAAAACATGTCGTCCATACTGTTACATTAGCTTTTAGAAAAAGAGCTACGTTTCTTTATTATTCTGCTCGCTTACAGATGATAAGCGGCACGGTGAGGACAACTTGAACTTGGTTTCTAAACCATATACAAATTGCTGTTGAATGGAACATATTGCCACCTGCTAGCTTACTTTCGGGTATCCTTTGATGTCGTTTAAATCTAATATAAACTTGTCTATGACTTTTCTTTTCTACGTCTTTAGTGTTCTGTATGTCCTGAATTTTAAAATAGTTTTTTCAAAGGATTAGACAAATCTTTAAAAAATCTCAACAATATTTGTTCTTGCTATATTCCGACTCTTTACGATAACCAATCAAAACCGAGCGCACAAACTTGTAGATGATTGATTTGTGAATGTTTGTTCATGACAAAGAGTTCAACAATTTACATGCACATGTTTACATTACTAGACGTTGTAAGTTTCATTTATTTGAGCCAAATTAATTTGAAATCATTACATGGCTAAATGACTGCTCATGATTTAAAAACATGTGAAAGAAACCTGTTTGAATATCAGTAAAATATAATGTATTCCCGAAGTTGATAATAATACTCAGAATGACATTGAGCTACGTTCGTATCACCGGATCATCACCATGTATTACCCAC